>JAKZAP010000014.1:13716243-14239462 GCA_023053575.1 Branchinecta lynchi | reverse complement strand
CGGGGTCATGAACCAATCCACGATTCTAAAGCTGCGCCACCTCAGTTTAATTTACTATAGACAGGGTAGGTTACTAGAAACGTTTGTTGACCCTTTGTCAACAGAATGGGTAAGCTTGACCATAGGGGGAGGGGGTTTAATGACGTCGATAAAATTCTCATTTGAGGGACGAAGAAATTAAACGGCATCTTAACGGGGGGGGGGGCTCATGGACCAATACACAATACTAAAGCTGCGCCACTCAATTTTATCTACTATAGATAGGGTAGGTTACTACAAAAGTCGGTTGACCCTCTGTCCAAAGAATGGGTAAACTTGACCCGAATAGGGGAGGGGGTTCACTCCACACTACTCACGCTGCGCCGCCTCAAAGCTCTGGAATTTGATTGGCTGAGCATAGTTTATCATGGAAGATAGCCAGGGGTGAACACTGGTGGTCGATCCCGAATGGACAACGGGGGCTTCAGCTCCATCAGCCGCGGCTGTGTCGGGGTCTCCCCCTTCTTCCTGTATAAATTGTTATGAAAACAAGGTCCAATACTGTTACATCAGCACAGGGAATGGCAAAGAGGTAACACCCGACTGCTGAGCGCTGTGAGTTAAAGCGCTCTCGATAAGAGAGCAGCGATGAATCGCGAGTATCTGCCAAAGCTGTTCAGCCCATGGGTGCACATAAGTCATTACAAATGGAGTCATACTGTGACTAATCGCTGGCCAAAAACATTGAAAGAAGATCGAAATTCTTTGAAATGTACGCAAAAACAGGCTTCAGCAGATAGATTATACAACTGATAAGCCATTCTGAGGATTTAAAGAAAAGGCGTATAGGCGTATTATGTAAAAGTGTTGGATACTCGAATATTAAAATATAGTCCTAATTTTGTTTGACGAAAAAACAAATACGCACATAAATCTTCAAAGCGTAACACATCATAAGTTTTCCTTTAGCCCATGCTGACTGTGAATCATGGTCATCAACCTGGTCTATGCTCCTAAGTTCATGCAAAAACAAGATCAACGGTTTCGACGGGATCCCAGAAATGTAATATTCGACCCACACAATTGGGTTTTGCCTTCGCCAGATCCAGTCTTCGCCAGACTCCTTGAATATTTATACTGCTAAAATTTAGAAAGAGATTGAGGCCAAATAGCTTAACATCTGAGAAACCCAAGTTCAGATATGGATTCAGCATGTGTGTTTATAAATGTGTATATATAAGACATATGAATGAATGAATGCATTTATTACCCATCAATTAAAAAACAGATGGAGCACAACAAAAGACAAAGCAAAAAAGAAGAAATGGAAAACACTAATTCCTCTAACAACAACAAAAAGGAACTAACACAACAACCAACATTGGACAACATTATCTATTTTGACGAAACTGATCGAAACTTCCTGCCTGATTTCGGCCAAGTTTCCGGTTTCGGCCGAATCCGGGATGAACTGCTTGTCCGGCATAACAAAATTAAGCTCAAAGATGAATTCAGCGTATCTCGTTACCCCTATATCGAACATCTAATCAACTTCACATAAAACTAAAATTTATAAAAAATAATTTTCGGTTTCAGCCGGATTCCGAGCGAACTACTTGTCCGGGTAGAAAATTATTTTCTCATAATTGTTCAGCATGTCTTCTTACCCTTAAATCGAACATCGAATTAGCTTCAAATAAAATTTTTACTTTCAACACAAATTCCAGTTTTGGCCTGATTCTCGGCGAACTACTTGTCCGGCCTGAAAATAGTTTTCATAATCGTGTTCAGCATGTATTTTTACCCCTTAATCGACTATCTCATCAGCTGTTTAAAAATATTTGGTTTGCCCCTTAACCTGACCCCCCACCCCACCCCACCCATGAATATAGGACTACAGAGCCCATCTACAAACTCGACTTTTCACTTGACCCAAAGAATCCTCACACCAAGTTTCAGCAAAATCTCTCATTCCCTTCGAGAGTTGTTGTGCTCACAGACGGACAACTTTTGCGAGGTCATAGGTATCCCTCCACTTACGTTTTGGGATCCGAAAAAGCAAACTTTCGCAGGTGCCAGTCTCCGATACTTCACTATCGCCCGGGGGTGTGATTCGTGATTAGGGGGAAATCATTCGACGCTTCCCGTGCCTTTCCCTTGATTTGTCTAGGTGGACAGCCTTGCAGGGAGAAGCCACTAAACTCTCTCGACAAACCAAACGATAGACACCACCGAGACTCGAACCCGGGATCTTTTGCTTGTGAGTTCAGCCTGCTAAGCATTCGACTAGGACGGACAACAGTCATGCTAGGTTAAGTAAACAAAGTACGCCCGTATAGACCCAAATTATTACAGGATTATTCTTAGCTATACATAACACAGCATAACTGAAAACAGACAACACCTGGGATGTAATCTTTTGTGATCCTGAACCGCCGAAAAAAGCATTTGCTGACTTTTCTGTTCGTCTTCATGATACAGGAAAAGTCAGCAGATGCTTCTTCGGCTCTTCCTGTCAATGCTTGTAATGCATAACATTTATGGCATGACGTTTTCAAAACTGCAACAGATTACATCCCAAGTGTTGTTTGTTGAAACCACGTATCCTTGTATTGTCTGTTATGAAAGTTCGAGTGTGTAATAGCGCAGTCTAAAGTTGTTTTTGCAGTTACCGTGGTATCTGATACCGCGGTCAAAGTTACTGTTACTATTATACTATCAAAGTTACTGTTTACAAGGTCAACAGTTACTATCTGACCAGTTACCACGGTATCCGATACCACGGTCTCGACCCTGGTAATTGACCGTAGTATCGGAAAAAGTTATTTCACTTTTATCTGCACTAAGATATGAGTCTCGGGTTTGTGTCAAATTGCTGGGAAAGAAGTTTAGTGATCTGAGTTTATACAATCATTTCTTTTGGGGTGACATCTATAAACCCTCACTCGGCACTTGCCGTTAATACAAAGCAACCGTAGTATCAGGTACCATGGGAATTGCAAAAAAAAACACGACAAGATGCGAATAGTATTTGTTTTTTAGATAATTGCTTTTAGTCATGTGGTTTAGTTCTTGGGGATTCCCGTGCACAGACACATGCATACATACACAAACAGTCACTGGAATGTGACTGGGGTTGATCCGATGTATGCCCTAATTGCGATGCGTACTGAAGCAACAAGTTCATGCTGACATTTTCGACTTCCTACCCTCAGCTGTTGGAAATCCCTGGAATTTGATTGGCTCTGCGTAGTTGACCATTGAGGACAGCCAGGGGTGAACGCGATTGGTGCCCCCTTTGTATTCGTGCATTTGTAAAAATCGTTCTTCGAAGCTCATGGATCTAGATTCCGTACTGCCCAGTTCGTCCTATGAAATAGAACTGGCTCCTTAGAGAATGTATTTCTCACCTACAGAACTCAACTACTACTTCCCCTCATCACTTTTGACCACTTTGAAGGAGCCGACTGAGAACTATTGCAACAGTTGCGTTTTTGATTCGAATTCTCCTTGCGATTCTCCTCGCAATTCTTCCTATTTGCGTTTTTGGACTGTCCCATGAAGCGAAATCTCCTTTTCTTGTGTTTTTGTCAGAATCGAGAACGGGGAAATCTCGCGATTCTGCAGAATCAAGAAGTTGTTCCGATGGTGAGTTCTCGATTCTCCTCTCTCCGTTCTCCTCCTGATTGGTCAACAGAGTGCAAGTGTTGAATATGCATAAACACGTATACAGGGTTGCGGACGAGCTGCGAATTTAGTGTTTTTGTCAAAAGCAAAAATGGAGAAGCCAGAGGAGCAAAAACGGTAATTTGTACGAGAATCGAGTCGATCGAGAATTTAGAAGCGAGAATGGAGAATGGAGAACTGAGAATTCAGATAAAAAAAAAGGGAACTAACGTTGCAAGCTCTTGCGAACCTTTCACGCAGAGCTTCCCTTTCCCTCGTTTTCCTATGAGATCTCATGTTTTTTCAAGATTACTCAAGGAAAAATTAGTTGCGTTTTTGCAGATACCATGGTATCTGATACCATGGTCTAAAGTCGTTTTTGCAGTTACCGTGGTATCTGATACCACGGTCAAAAAGTGTTTTTGCAGTTATCGTGGTATCAGATATTCAGATACTACGGTCCGACCGTGGTAACTGGTCGTGGTATCTGAAAAGTCATCTCACTTTCATCAAATTTTGTCAGAAAGAAGTTTAGCACTTAGTGATGTAACTGGATATCTGTTTTTCTTTCTAGATGACTTCGAAAAGTGCAATTTCGGAAATAGTCGTTTTTGCAGAGCACCGTGAATCAGATACCACGATAACTGCAAAAACGACTTGGAGATCCAGTTACCATGGTAACAGATACCATGGTATCAGCAAAAACACAACTATTGCGTCCCATTTCTCACGTTTGCTGATATTTTTAGAGCTACTCAGTTTATTTTTTTCACGGCCCTACACTGTTAGAAGTTTGATAACATTTAACATATGGATGCGCATCCGTGTTATATGTTATGACGGATCCTGATGACACTTGTTTTATAACCCTTTCGAGTGTTATCTTTCCGGGAAACATAATAGTTAAAAGAGTCAACTGCATAATTAACATCAGCCTCCTCCTGACCTTGGATAGAAGGACGCACATCCATTTGTTTGATATTGAACGTGTCCGAAAGCTCCGAAACGAACGACAATGCTGAATTAATTCAGCATTTTATGCAGCATTTCGCTTTCGGACTTAAATTTTCGCCCAGTTAATGCAGCATTAATTCAGCATAAAATTCATCGACAAATTCAGCAAGAATGCTAAATTTTATGCTGAATTTTTCAAGAAGAAACTGGGGAGTTCGGCGATTCTCTCAGTGTTTTCGGCGGCAAGCATAACAAATTCAAAAAGACAACTGACAATTCAGCAAAATTCCAAATTCTAATAGAACTGGCGATCATTGCCAACGACGAAAGGAAAAGGTAGAAGATAAGAAGGTTGGATATCAGTAGCTGATCCATTGTGTCAGCTTCATACAGCTAATCTTTTTTCTTCTTCTTCTTCCTGACTTTAAATTTTGATATTCTAGAAGTGTCAGAGAAGAAAAAAAGGTAACAGCTTTCAGACAAAACAAAGAAAGAAAATGCAGCATTTACAGCACCAAAAAGCTTTCGGACACATTCGTTATCATTTCGAGTGGAAAAAAAAAGTTGAAGGCCTTAGCGGGAGATGGAGAAAAAAGAATGCAGTGCTCGACAGCTTCACACTGGGGAGTGACTAAGGTTGGTAGATCCCCCCCCCCAACATGGTGTGAGGAGGAAATCCGTCGGCACAATTTTGCCCAGAATAGGTTTTTGTCGGCACGAAGCGTCAGCAAAAGTATACCGACATTTGTTTTGTCGACAGGTTTCTGTACAAGATTCGGCTCATGACAAAAGCTTGTTCAGTCAACTCTTGCTTAGAAATTAAACTTGTAGCAACCTGTTTCCGACTTCTTGCTCTAATCAAACTGATAACAAAAATACTTCTGGAAGTCCCTCAGCGCAGTTTTTCGCTAAACATTTTTCTGAGCGTGAAAAATCGATAAGAGTTTACGCCATTTTATTCTGTCGGCAAAGAAGCTCCTGACAAAACCCTGTTCCATCAGCTCTGTTCTAATTAGTGTTAAAAGTTAGTCTAATTAGCCTAAAGAAAGCTGAAGCACTTGGTTTTACGCGGATCTCAAGTTCTTAATTTACTGTTTTAGAGGCAAAAAAATAAAAACAACAAAGGTAGTCTTAAAATAAAAAAAAACATTCAAAGAGGCATTTCCCTATTGTCGTTAACAGAAAACTGTCGGGATTAACATATTCGAGCCTCAAACCAGACCACTCTCTTCCCCTCCTGCTTTTGTTTTGTTTGTCACCTCTATTCTTGGTCTAGAGAGCATTAGTATGGTTATTTTAGAATTTTTCTAAATTCTCTTGTTGGACTTGTGTTCCCTAGCGGAATTGCAAGTTGTAAATAAACATCAGACAACTATACCTTCTTTTCTTCTGGAGGAGGAACCGCCGGTGCGTCGGCGTCTTCTTTCTCCTCGTCTTCGATGACGAACTGACCTTGTCTAAACAAGTCGAGTTCAACTTTTTCGACTTCTGGTTTGAGCCTTTTGTTCTTAATTAGGATTTTTCGTTTGAGTTGGTTAGGTGAGGGGAGTGGAACTCCAGGCTCGAGCTGAAAAGAAACTGAATAATATAATAATACTATAAAAATTGTAATAACAATTTATTTCTAACCCACAAATCGTACAAGATGAAAACAGCGAATTTCTAGTACAGCTTAGATGCTGTCTGCACACATCGAGGGACA
This sequence comes from Branchinecta lynchi, assembly GCA_023053575.1. Classification (NCBI taxonomy): domain Eukaryota; kingdom Metazoa; phylum Arthropoda; class Branchiopoda; order Anostraca; family Branchinectidae; genus Branchinecta; species Branchinecta lynchi. Next base: position 14,233,161 of record JAKZAP010000014.1, on the reverse strand, counting down.
GGGGAGGGTGTATCGGAGCCAGCACTGGTGCACGACTTTTTGAGTTTCAGTAGGGACATCTTCTATCGCTAGTGGTGCTAGTGTCGCTACTTTTGTGTGTCAATTTTTTGGGATCCCAAAACGTAAGTGGAGGGATACCTATGACATTGCAAAAGTTGTCCGTCTGTCTGTCCGCACGATAACTCTCGAAGGGAATGAGATATTTCGATGAAACTTGATGGGAAGATCCTTTGGGTACAGGTCAAGTTCGAAGATGGGCTCTGTAGCCCTATATTTGAGGGTGGGGGAGGGGTTTCAAATTAAGGGACAAACAAAATATTTTTTGAAAGCTGTCGAGATAATTGATTTAGGGATGAGGAGACATGCTGAATCCGAATATGAAATTTATTTTCTCGCCGGACAAATAGTTTAACCAGAATCCGGCGAAAACCGGAAAATTTGTGAAAAGTAAAAGTTTAGTATGAAGTTGATTAGAGGTTCGATTTAGGGACAAGGAAACGTGCTAAGCCCGAATATGAAATTTCTTTTTTTCGCCTGACAACTAGTTCGGCCGGAATCCAGCCAAAACCGTAGAATTTGTTAAAAGTAAAAGTTTTATTTAAATTTGACAGGATATTTCGATTTGCGGGTAAGTCGCATATGACAATCATTTTCTCACCGAACGTATAGATCACTCGGAATACGGCTAAAACCTGAAAATTGTCAAAAGTAAAACTTTAATCTGAAGTTGATTAGATGTTCGAAGTAGGGGTGAGGAGACATGGTGAATTCGATTTTGAGCTTTAGTTTTTTGCCAGAAAAGTATAGTTTGTCCGGAATCCGGTCGAAACCGGAAGTTGGGCAGAAGTAAGGAAGGAAGGAAGGAGATACGAATATTTGACATATTTGAATATTTGACAGCGAAAAACGGATATCTGAATATATCTGAACTTGTTGAAATTCAGCTGGCGTATCCGGTTTGCACTGCCGAATACGAACTTGGTCTTCTCTGATTCTTACCATTGGCCTTAACCTGTTTGCAAATGTTAAAAGTAAAAATGTTTAAGAAGTCTGTTGAAGACCGAATATCTACAAGACCGAATTGTCGGGAGCAAACATTAAAATTTTGGGATCCCATCGAAACCTTTGGTCTTGTTTCAAGTGTCGACGCTTCTCCCTAGTGTTATTTTGCTCCGTAACACACAAGAAATGTGGTATGAACCTGAAATGTTACGTTATGAAACACAACATTAAACATGGTTGGCAATGTTACTTTTTATATATTTATGTGATGCTGGAACTTTTACAACAGACTTTTACCGTGAAAAATAAACCAGAAAGTATTTTGTATTTTGTCTAGGACTTCGGAGTCACATACACCGTCCAGGGGCCACATGGCGAGTTATTTTTTAATTCGAATTTGGAATTTGAATATTTCGGCTCCATATAGATCGTGTCTACTTATACGAAGCTTATACGTAGTTACTACGCATTGTGACGTCACTGAGTTTGGCTTCATGGCGTCAAGGCTGGAACGCATTTTTCCGTTTTTGCTAAAATTTCACTCCACGGGGTAATCCAGCCAATCACGTTACAGAGATCCGTAGTTATCACGCTTATTACGCTCCCGAGCATGGTAAGCAAATAGTTACTATTTCGTGAGGTTCGAACGGAAATAGTAACAAATACGGGAGTGTTGCATGAAGCCGCCCTTACTATGGCACCGCCCACCCCCCAATTGGCCATGGTACATGATCCTGCCACCTTGGATCATGAAGCTGCCACCCCCAGAAATCATGCAAATTCCAAGAAAACAGCAAATTTTGTTATTTGCAAAAGGTCAAGGAACCTCTCTGACCAAACAGCTGGCCTCTAACTTCACCATGTAGCAAAATACTATTTTTAGCAAAGTGGGCGACTTCATGATCACTTGGGTGCCTATATTCTTTCGTGTTTTCCAGCTTAGCCTTGAACAATTACAAGTAAACTATGGTACCAGCAGAAAGTGAAGGTTCTAAGCTTCCTTTCAGGATACTCCACTGGATTTTATCTCAACCTTTACTCTTTTTCCCTAAGTCATTTCCCAAAAATAGGAGTTTAGGGTGGCGGCTTCACGCAGCACTCCTGTAGCTACCATTGTTAGAAGAGTGGAACACGCTCATAGTCAGCCGCAGCTCTATTCAACTGAGCTACCGAGGAAGCCACACGATTGCTCCTACTACAGAGGTACTGTACAGAAAGTTGCAGAGTGTGAGAATGAACAAATTCGGGGTAGGCTACAGTTTGAACATCCCATTCGGGTCGGGAACTCCAAGTCGGAGAAAGAATGAATGGGCGAGAACGGAAAGACGGATGTTCTACTATGCAGTACACTGTCAGAGGTTTCATAACAGATAACACTTAGGATGTTAGCTGTTATGTTTCCCAAACTTTCTACTAAGTTTGGTGAACAACTACTGGAAAACCCCAACCATCGGCACATCCTTCCCCCTCCCCACATTCCCGACCGCATAAGGCCACAGAGAATGGCAGCACAAGCAGTTCCCAAGCTCCAACCCATTCGGGCAATTCATGCGCGGTACGAAAGAAGTTTTGTCCCCTGCTTTGTGAGTTTTTTCAACGCGAAATTTTAAATTCTTTTCCTCTTTTTTATATTATTTATTGAATTTTTAGCGTTTTAGTTTGTTGCAATTCTTGTTCTTGTGTAATTATTTAATATTTGACTATGTAAAAGCGCAATTGTATATAGTTATGTTTGACGAGATAACAAATATTCGGTTTTTTGTGAATACCGTAAGGAATGTTTATCGAATAATAACGATTGATTGATTGATTGATTGATTGACGTTACGCACTAAAACGTTATGGGTTCAAGACGAGTCGAAACACCGCCGAAAAAAACGTCAAAGTCAACAGATAAATTTTTGGCTCTTCTCGTCAATCCTGGTTGTGCATACCCTTAGCAAAATCATAACACGTAATATCCCGAGTGTTATCTTTTGAAACAGAGCATCCTTGTGTTACCTGCTATGAGAATTTTGACATTGTATAGTATCATAGATTATTGGTATTGTGGGATGATCCGAAAATTGGACGCTGGAACCTGAGCAGAAAAGGGTCTGGGTCATTTAATGAATTATTTACAACAATGTTTATTTATTTTTATTTATTTGTGACCAGCTTTTTGGATACCATAACGGAGTGTGAGTAAATACACATATTAAAACACATATTATTTAGATACCTAATCATTCCAGTTTCAAATTACTTCTAGATTTTGCTTGTTCATATGTTTGGATTTTGCTATTTTTCTTTGATATTTTTTAGTGCTGTCACCTTGGTGCATTTAGCGGGTTACAAATAAAATATATATAAATATACATAGTAGTATGACCGTATAACTGCTGGTATTAGATATAAATACCAGACAAGCGTAGCAATTCCCTGCTCTCACGTCTCAGTAAAGCTTCCCGAAAGTGAAACAGGTGCGCGGGATGCGGTTTCGGGAATCCAGTTTTCTCGAAAACCCGATTATGCGTAGAAGAGCCGACTGTACTTACGGGACTATCCGGTAGCGGCTCCTTGAGCAGAAGGTCCCCAAAGATTTCGTCGCAGTACTTGGCCATCTTGTACTGCTGAGCTTTGCAACAATGATTCTCGAACGAAAGGATAATGGGGTAGTCACTCGTGACGAAGGCGCAGTCTCTAATTGCCACAATGGCGTCCTGAAAAGCAAAGGAAATAAGTGAATGCCAATCATGCTTACGCGTGTGTCGGAAAGCACACCTCGCACTAATTACTCTCTCTGTTCCGCTATTTCAAATAGTCGATGCTTTGAAACCAAGCTCTGCTTTTAACAACGTAGCTACAGCTCTTTTTTTGCTTTTCCCGTATAACTGCAAATTGTGTGCCCTCTGACCCTTGTGCAAAGTCCATTGACCTTTCAGGTATGCCTAGCTGACCATTCACTAAAAAATAAATAGAAAACTGTGATTTTCGGGGTTTTACTTGCATTTGTATTTCGTTGAATCCGCATCGTTTTTCTGGATTTTAGTTACTTGCCGTTTTATGGTCTGTTGGTTCCGCATTGTTTTTCTGGTGGTATTGTGTTGGATTTTATGATTTTTTTTTCGCTGAGGATGGTTTGCCAGAAGTGCAACTGATATTTATCCCTCGCACATCATCTTAGAGGGAAAACTAGCTGATTAAGAAAAAAAACTGAAAATCACGGTTTTCTATTTTTTTTCGGACCTTCAGGTTTCTGCCCTTGGATAGTTCTCCACATTCCATCTAAGAAGAAGATTTTTTAGACCCGATTAGTCCCTTTTCCTTTTTGTCAAGTTTATTTCGTATCTTGTGGACTGAACCGTTACTGAAAACTCAGTGTAATTTGTTCTTTTTTTTTCTCTGTACTGCGCTATTACCGTTTTCTTCTCCAGTGTGTCAATAAAATGTCATCATCATCATGCTGGTGTTTGACAACTTTCCGTTTTACAGTCTGTTGTGCCTAGCACAATTTTTGTCTTTCGTGCGATTTGCAGAAGGAACTAACCCCTCGCGCTCGCCGTCGTGACTCATTATTGTCGACCGACTACCCGACTAGTCAGTGTAATTCATTCCGGTTTGTTTCAGTCGCGGATCGGCAAGCGATCTGGCCACATGCCGATTGCTGGCCGCCGGGGACGCTCGTAAATATATTGTATTCACGACTCAATATTTTGTGGCATCGTATTATTAATAAACTGGAATGATTTTTGCAACCACTCTTGGGGACATAGACCTAACACAAGCCCATTGACTTCTAGCGAAAAGAGGGACAAGTTTACATAACCAGCTTCTCTCACGAGCGTCGTTTATACCTAGTTTTGTAAATATGTATAACGAAAATCAGGAGGATTGATTAGTGTTTTTGTTTTCTTTGTTCTTTTTTTGCGTCGCTTTTTAATGTGACTATACCAAAGAAATTTGGTAGTGCCATGAAAATTTTGGTGAAAATAAAAGCTTATCTATCTATCTATCTGAGCTTCTCTTAAACAACCATCGGGACTATAATGCGCATGACCATAGCGAAACAAGGCAAACGTGAAAATTATTGAGTTGTCGTTGGGGGGGGGGGGGGGGGGGGGGTGACGGTACGTCATTTATTTCCAGTGCCATTCATCGTCGTGTATATATTTACCATTCATATTGTTGTCAAGACAGTTAATAAACCAACTTCCGAGGAGACTATTATCAGTTACGTAGGTCACGCCTTCACACTGGTGATCAGCGGTGAAATTCATTTACCAGTTTAGTCCATTCCGAGAGTCGGAAGGGTTAACACGGAAGTGATTACAGTGAGCGATAGTAAAGGTATGTACAAGTGTCGTGTTTTGTGCATTTATTCGTCGCTGCGATTGTCTCGAAGTTTAGAATAACGAATAGGGTAAACGCACTGAGGGTAGAAATATCCAAAAACAGCATTTACATATTCGAAAAGAGATTCTAAGCTTTAAGACAAGAAGGTTTTACAGTTCGAATAAAGTGGAGTGGTATAGGTTTGAGAACGAATCCCCATAAGAAAGAATCTATAGGCTCAAGGGTGAGCGCTATAGACAATAGGGTGGATTGCGGTAAGGACCTATAGGCTCAAGAGATATTCGGACCTGTAAACGAGACGTTTCTTTAGTACCGTACAGGTTAAAGGAGATCAGCAAAAAAAAAAGTAGAAAGGCTGTTCCCACGGATTCCTGTTACTAAAGAAAAGTGGAGAGCGAACAGAGAGTTACAAGGAGCAAGGGAGAAGGGGTGTTACACCAGCAACTAGTTCAAGTAGGCCGATCGTACCAGGCCGAATTTGTTCAGTACTCCCGAGAGAACTCTCTATTCGGCTCAGTGATGACGGGAGAAGGTTCTAAAAACCAGGACGATCAGAAAAGCAGTATTTCAGATCCGTCCGATTTGCGCGAGTTAATTTCAGAGTTTAAAGACATGGTCAAATTCATGCAAGAACAAAAGCGACAAGACGACTTAAGGCATGCGACAGAAAAGCGAGAAATATTTGAAAATTTTTCCAAAGCCCGTCAGGAGCCGTTTTTACAAAAAATGGCGCCGACGGATGATGTAGATTCATTTCTCACAGCGTTTGAAAACACGGCGACTTTGTGCGGCTGGGACGCCCCAACTAAAGCTTTAAGGTTGATACCTTTGCTTTCCGGTAAAACATTAGAGGCCGTTGCGAATCTAAGCCAACTTCAGTTGCAAGACTTTCAAGTCGTAAAATCAGCAATTCTGAAAAAGTACAGTATTTCTCCCGAGACTTACAGGCAGAAATTTCGAAATTCCCGTATGATTGTAGGCATGTCATACCAGGAATACGCGGACAGATTGGATATGTTCTGTAAGAAATGGCTGCAAGTTACAGATAGCGATATGGACGGAAGGTTAGCCTCATCAGTTAAGCTGAAGTCCGTAGTCACTTCTTTAGTGCTCGAGCAATATACTGAAAGTGTCGATTTTCCAGGTCTCTCAACTTATCTACGGCAGCAAAGTCCCAAGACAGTTGAGGAAGCAGTGAGGTTCTCCGAAAGTTTTGCGGAAGCTCACAGAATCGAGATGCCGAAGCCGGAATCCGGAAGGAGCGCCAAGCGCCAGAGTAAGTCATTCCAAGAGATCACTTGTTACTCCTGCGGCAATTTAGGTCACTATGCCAGAGACTGTAAAAAGGCCCCTGAGAGTAAATCCGGAGCTAGGCAAGCTTGGCCGTCCAAGCCATCCTGGCCACCCAAGCCGGGAAACAAATCTTTCAGAAACGCGTTAGCTAATGTGCCACGTAAGGTCGCGCAGGCACCACTAGATGGCATTATACTGCAGGCATGTAGGCCAGTAGTTACTAGTTCTGCCATAACGTTTGACGGGCGCGTAAACGGGAAGTCTATCGAGATGCTGATAGACAGCGGTAGCGAAATTACCATAGTCAGAAGCGATTTAGTGAAAAAGGAGGATCTACTAGACGAAATTTTCCAGATTAGCTGCGTGCATTCGGATACGAAGCAATTCCCTGCGGCTATAGTCTCTCTCTCGATTTACAAAAACGGCATAGAAGAAACACGCCGAGTAAAGGTAGCGGTTTCAGAAAGTCTGTTCTGTCCCGTCCTGATCGGGAGGGACTGTTACATTTTCGGTCTAATTCCAGGAATCCTGTCTACAAGTGACACTTCTTCGGATGTGGAGGCCAAATCGCCAGTCATTTCCGGTTTCGTGTCGGATTTCGACTTCGACGACGAAGTTTTTGTAGCACCGAGAAAGACAAGCCCGAAGCCAAAAGCAGAAAAGAGGGCGGAGAAAGCGACTTTTTCGACTGCGGTAGCAACCACAGTAGCAAAAAATCAGGAGGATTTGGCAACGGAGCAGCGTGCAGATCCGTCGCTGCGATCTCCTTTTCAGAAGCTAAAACTTCTCGAAGCAGAGAACCAAGAGGTATGTTTTGTTTTGAAAGACAGTATCCTTTTTCGTATCGTAAGAAAGACGTCAGAAGCTCCTGAAAAATCCCAGTTAGTTCTACCAAAGGGAAAGCGTCAAGAAGTACTGCGGATCGCGCACGGTACCCCGCTGGGAGGACATTTAGGGAAAAATAAGACGTCCGAGAAAATTCTACGGCACTTTTATTGGCCAGGGATCCACCGAGATGTGGCACAGTACTGCAAGTCTTGTCACGAATGCCAGTTAGTGGCTCGCGCTACCCAACGTGACAAGGTGCCATTAGGGTCCTACGAACCAGTCAGTAAGCCGTTCGAACGCATCGGTATGGATTTTGTCGGTCCACTAACGAATAGCTCAAAGGGAAATAAGTGGCTCCTTGTAATAGTTGACTATTACACTAGATGGCCCGAAGCTTTTGCCCTTAGATCTAGTAAAACCGAGAAAGTGATCGAAGTACTTACTGACTATTTCGCAAGACACGGACACCCAAAATTCCTAGTGAATGACCAAGGTCCAAATTTGATTTCTAGGAATTTACAGGAATTTTTAAAAGAAAGAGGGGTAAAGCAAACAAGAACGTCGGTCTACCACGCAATGTCAGACGGACTAGCAGAAAGGGCAAATGGAACGATTGTGCGAATGCTAAGGAAACTGGTTCTAGACCAGCCGAGAAAATGGGATCAAATGTTGAATCAAGTCTTATTTGCGTTTAGAGAGTCCGTGAACGAGTCAATCGGAGCTACTCCTTTTGAGGCACTCTATGGTGAGAACCCTAGAGGTCCACTTGACGTTTATAAAGAGCGCCTTCTCCAATCATTGAATTGCGACTTAGAGTCAGAGCTAAAAGGAAATTGTATAGGTTCTAAAGCAAACATTTCTGTCTTCCAGCTAAGAAACCGGCTGGAGAAAATCAGGAATATGACGGAGTGGAAGGACGCTCGGGCAAAAGCAGGCCAAAAGGATAAGGACGACAGTCATGTTGGAAAGACAAAGGACCTGCATCCTGGCGACCAAGCATTAGTCCTTTTGGAGAGCGGCGACTCGAAGCTACAGAGGCGATGGCAGGGGCCTGTAGAGGTCGTCAAGAGAATCGGTGAGTCAAATTTTCTTGTTTCCGGGTATTTGGGGCGGAAAAAGCCTAAGGTCCTTCACGCAAACTTGTTGCGCAAGTATCACCCACCCAAGTACTCGCTGTGTTCAACTGTGCTACCTGTCGATCGAGAGCAAGATTTTGACAGAAGCCCTCAGGTCAGAATAGCAACTTTCGAAAAGACCGGAAGCGAAGAGTGGAAAAAAGTAAAAGTCAACCCAGAATTAACTGAGGTACAGAAAAAAGAAATGTGCGACCTTTTACATGAGTTTGATGACGTTTTTAGTGAAGTCCCGGGGCGGACAAGCATTGTAAAACACAGAATTGAAACCGGCGACGCAAATCCTGTCAAAAAAGGTACGTATCGAATTCCTCAAAGTCGACAGGCCGCGGTAGCACAAGAAATACAGCGAATGCTGGAGGCAGGGATAATACGTCCGTCTAGGAGCAAGTGGGCAGCACCCCTCGTCTTAGTAGAAAAACGCGATAAATCTCTGCGCATTTGCTGCGACTACCGTGCCCTTAATGCGGTCACCGAGTCTCCGGACCCTTACCCTATGCCCCGCATAGATGAGCTGACGTGTAAGGTTGGGAACGCTAAGTTTTTGAGCAAATTCGATCTGGTAAAAGGCTATTTCCAAGTCGAGATGGAAAAAGAAAGCATAGAAAAGACAGCTTTTGTCTGTTTCTACGGGCTGTTTGAGTTTCTGCGCATGCCATTCGGTTTGAGGGATGCGGGAGCAACATTTCAAAGATTAATGGACGAGGTCCTCGAGGGGGCAGGTGATTACGCAGGGGCATACTATGATGATGTTATCAACTATAGTGCAGGCTGGTCGCGCCACCTGATTGAAGTTAAAGATGTATTGACGAGATTCCGAAAATCCGGTTTGAAAGCAAATCCAAAGAAGTGCGAAGTAGGCTTTCATCAGATCGAATATCTCGGGTTTGTTGTGGGGAGCGGGAAAGTCCAAGTGACAGTAGAAAAAGCTCAAGCAGTAACAGATTTTCCGATCCCAAAGAACAAGAAGGACGTTAAAGCCTTCCTAGGGCTTGTTAGCTATTACCAAGCCTTCATCCCAAATAGAGCAAAGCTGGCTAGACCTCTCGTTAACTTGACATTAAAGGATCGACCGACCATAGTTGTCTGGGATAGTAACTGCCAGAAGGCTTTTGATAGCCTCAAGGGATTTTTGACTAGTGACCGTGTCATGAGGTGCCCCGACTTTTCGCGCGGTATTATCGTGCAGACAGATGCGTCACAAGAGGGCATTGGCGTGGTAGCATCCCAAGTTTTCGAAGATGGGGAACATCCATTCGCGTACCTAAGCCGTAGCCTAACGCAAGCCGAAAAGGGATATTCAGCGATTGACAGGGAGGCCTTAGCCATTGTTTGGGCCGTACAAAAGCTATACTACCACATAGAGGGCCGCGAAATTGAAGTACAGACAGACCATGCCCCACTTAAGTACTTAGAAAAAATGAAGAACACGAATACTAGACTCATGCGGTGGAGCATGATCTTACAGAACTTTCGAATCAAGTATGTCGTAAGACCCGGAACCGCAAACGGTAATGCCGACAGCCTGTAGCGTGGAACCTGAAGAAGGTCCCGCTGTAAATAGTGTAAAAATGTCAATAAATTTCAGGTCACGACGAGGATATAAGAGCGGAAAGCGCCATAGAGTTCTTTGAGAAACAAGCTGGCGTCGGCGAAGGAGCATACGTCATAGAGGCGAAGAAAGACAGACAGCTATTAGGAATAGCAGCAAACTACGGCAGGAGACCAACGGACCCAGTCGTCTTCATTCGGAAGGGAGAATACATGTTCCGGTACTGGAAGGCCACCGAGCTGCTGTTGATGGTTCCGGCGAGTTTCCGGGCGGCTCTGATACACCATGCTCATCGGAGTCCACGCAGCGGGGACGCCCCTCACGCAACCGAAACAGTCACGGTCTGTCGTCTACGAAGGCACTTCTACTGGCCGGGACTGCAAGGGGATGTAAATTTATTGGTGCAATCGTGTGTCCGGGGGGGACAATGTAAGGGGGGGGGGGGGGTAGTGTGACGGTACGTCATTTATTTCCAGTGCCATTCATCGTCGTGTATATATTTACCATTCATATTGTTGTCAAGAGAGTTAATAAACCAACTTCCGAGGAGACTATTATCAGTTACGTAGGTCACGCCTTCACAGTCATATTTACAGAAATCGAATACAATGTGCACCAATTTTCAAAAATTTCTAGCCCCTCGTGGACCGATTCTTACTTACAAGTCCGTCTCCCGTGATTGACATCAAATTCACCGGAAACAAATAATGGATATACCAGCTATCAAAAGTTGCAAGCCCCTCGTCGCTGAAGATGATTATAGCATAAGCTTTTTAAACGGGATGTTCTAAAAAAATTAATCATATGATCAAAATGTATTCTTCAGCGTTGTAAAAACAACAACAAAATAATATAGGAAGAAGGGACTAAATTAACTTTGCAGTCAGTTGTACTTTATCCTTTTCAATCGTAGACATCGTGACGGATGAAAACTTGGAACAATATCTTATATAATCTAGTTGGTAATAGAAAGCTATCCGTAACTTTTCAGGATTAAAATACCAGAGATGACACTATTAATTATTATGAAACTACCTCATTGCTTTACATTTTCGTTTGTATCCGTTGTGTAAACAGTTAATCCTCGGTTACATTGATAGACCATCGACACAAACTTTCTTACCGTCAGATTTATAGAAATCGAATACAATGTGCACCCATTTGCAAAAATTCCTAGCCCCTCGTGAACCGATTCCTACTTACAAGTCCCTCTCCCGTGATATACATTAAGTTAACCGGAAACAAATAATGGGTACACCAGCTAGCAAAAGCTGCAAACCCATCATCGCAGAAGATGGTTGTAGCATAACAGCCGATTATTACTTACAAGTCCCTTGCATATCTTACCATTGGGAAGCAAATTGTTCTTACCATCGAATACACCGGAAACAAATAACAGGTATACCAACTAGCAAAAGCTGCAAACCCCTCATTACCGAAGATGATTATGGGCTAACAGTCGACTGTTGCTTAAAAGTCCCCTATATGTATCATAACTGGTATCGCCTATTTTTGGTTTCAATGTACCTTACTATGAAGTTGTCAACCCCTTTGAAATTTTCAAACTGGTGTATCTCATGAAGGAATTTGTGTACCAAAAAAAAATTCTACCTGTCTTAGTTCAAAAGTTGACTTTTTTGCCGTAGGCCAACTTTCTAACGTCGCGACTTAGAAAGGAGCAAAGGATAAGCTCTAGTTTCTTTAGCAATGAGAGAACTTTTAAAGTTTAAGAGGCACATCTGATACCGTTACTCTACCACAAACCAAAGTACAAAAAAAAAAAATTATACACTCAGCTGAAATCGTCGCAGACATGGACAGAAACAATAGATGGCAGCACTTTCGGACCCGTGGGAAAAAGCCACTTTTTTGTCTCTGTAGATTTTTCTATTTATCACTCAAAGAAGATATGTTGGCTGTGGGGCCGGGTAACTGCCGCATATATTTAACACTTATAGATTTTAGTCCATCTTCAATTTGAAACTGGTGCCTGCCTGCTTGCGTGCTAGAACGGAGCTTTCCACTCGAAAGCAGAAACATCTTTTGATGAAACGAAAGGTTCGCTACACAACTTCAGATAGTCCTCTCTGACATAGGCTATACAACTCCACTTCACTTCGCAAACCGTAGGCTCTGGCTCGAGGACAAGCAAAAACCATCCTTATTGGCCCCAGGCAAGAGTTCTACGGAGCTTTCCAAAATGTAATGTCATATTCATCAATCCGGCCTAAGGTCCACACTCTCCGTAAAAACCGCACAGGTTAGAACCTTCTCAGTTACCAGGAATAAAATGAAATCGGAGTCATAGGAAAAAAAAAAAAAAAAAAAAAAAAAAACGAGGACAAAACCAAAGTGTTGCTCTCGCAACACAATAAGCAGAAAAGCGTGAAAACGCGCCAATTATTCTCTCTGTAGCTTCATGAAGGCATTTTTTTTTTTTTTTTTTTTATAAATTCAGTACAGGTATCGATTCGGTCAACTTTTACCAGGTGCGCCCCCCCCCCCCCCCCCAATGAAGAAAGGCTCGGGACGCCCCTGCCCATGTCTACAGCAGTAATTACAACTTTTCCGTGATCGAGGTAGTCAAACGCTTCAGTGAGGTCGGCGATCAGGAGATCTACGTAAGAGTTTGCCTTTTCAAGATGCTGAAGGACGTCGTCAAGCAGGAGTGCGAGATAATGGATTGTGCTGTGGCCAGGCCTAAAGCCAAATTGTCAAATGTCTAGAGAATCTTCTATGTCACTGTACAGCCAGCGAAATAGGAAACCTTCAAAGACCTTTGAAACAAGACCAAAGGTTTCGATGGGATCCCAAAAATTCAATATCTGATCCAGACAACTGGGTCTTGTCTTAGCCAGATCCAGTCTTCGCCAGACTCCTTGAACATTTTTACAATTAAAATTCAGAAACAGATTAAGGCCAAATAGCTAATCACCTGAGAAAACCAAGTTCAGATTTGGATTCAGCATGTGTGTTTACCCCTATAAGTCATATCTGTTTTGACGAAAACTTCTTGCCACTTCTGCCAATTTCCCGGTTCCGGCCGAACTCCAGAACTACTTGTCCGGCGAAAAAAGAAAGCTCAAACACGAAATCAGGGTATCTTCTTTCCCCAGTAATGAACATCTAATCAACTTCAAATAGAAATTTAGCTTATAACAAATTTTCCTATTCCAGCCGGATTCCGGTCGAACTATATGTCCGGGTAAAATACGATTGTCATACAGAGACTCAGCATCTCTTCTTACCCTAAATCGCTTATCTAATCAAATAGAAATAAAACTTTGACTTCCAACAGTTTTCCGGTTTTGGCCGGATTCCGGACGAACTACATGTCCGGGTAGAAACTTGTTTTCACATAAGTGTTCAGCATGTCTTCTTGCCCTAAATCGAACATCTAATCAACTCCAAATAAAACTTTTAATTTTGACAAACTTTCCGGTTTGGGCCGGATTCCGGTCGAAATACTTGTCCGTCGAGAAAATAGTTTTCATTATCGTGTTCAGCATTTCTTCCTTCCTCTAAATCGAACATTTAATCAACTTCAAATAAAACTTTTACTTTCAACAAACTTTCCGGTTTGGGCCGGATTCCGGTCGAAATACTTGTCCGTCGAGAAAATAGTTTTCACCATCGTCTTCAGCATGTCTTCCTACCCCTAAATCGAACATATAATCAATTTCAAATAAAACTTTTACTTTCAACAAACTTTCCGGTTTGGGCCGGATTCCGGGCGAAATACTTGTCCGTCGAGAAAATAATTTTCACCATCGTCTTCAGCATGTCTTCCTACCCCTAAATCGAACATCTAATCAACTTCAAATAAAACTTTTACTTTCAACAAACTTTCCGGTTTTGGCCGGATTCCGGGCGAACTACTTGTCCGATGACAAAATGGTTTTCACCATCATGTTCAGCATGTCTTCTTACCCCATAATCGACTATCACATTAGCAGTTTCAAAATATTTTGTTTGTCCCTTAATTTGAATCCCCTCCCCCACCCCTAAATGTAGAGCTACAAAGCCCATCTACGAACTTGACTGGTCCGACGACCCAACGAACCCTCACACCAAGTTTCATCAAAGTATCTCATTCCCTTCGAGAGTTATCGTGCTTACAGACGGACGGACAGACGGACGGACGGACAGACGGACAACTTTTGCGATGTCATAGGTATCCCTCCACTTACGTTTTGGGATCCCAAAAATGATTGTCTTAGAAATTGGTATAAAATCCGTAAGGCCAGTAGGGTTCGACGATTTTGGAATGGGGGTGATGAAAGCTTGTTTAAAAGCTGACGGGTAAATTCCTTCTATCAAAGACTGGTTGAATACAGCAGCAAGCGGAGCAGACAAGGCTTTTGCACAGAGGACGATAATCTTTGCTGGGACTTCATTTGGTGTGCTGGCCTTATTGAGATCAATCTTACTATAGCTCATCTTTCACCTGCTCTGGAGAAATCGTTGGGATTTGAAGTACATCTTCTTCACGAGGTAGAAGCTCAGTGAGAGGACCGTGTTTCCGGCAAACATAAGCAAAGAATGAGTTGATCTCTTCAGGAGAGAACGGTTCACCATCATCCCGGAGAAGCTTCTTTTGCTTAATGTTTCTTCCCATCAATTTTTGGATGCCGCGGTGAAAGTTCGCTATGCAGCAACGCCATTTTTTTGCGATTGTTTAAAGTCCTGTTGGCAAAATTGAAAAGGTCTTCCAAAGGTAAAAGGCTAGTGTCCATGAAAAAAAAAAAGCTGAAGCAAAAAAGCGTGAAAATGCGCTAATTTTTCTCTTTAGACTTGTTTGTACAACTCGCTCTGTTTTTAGAATTTTTGTTAATAAAGTCATAAAAATCAGGTACCGATTCGGTCAATTTTACCAGGTTCGCCCCCCCCCCCCAATGAGACAAGGTTATTTGAATTTCTGCTAATGTTAGTCTCTGCTTGTAGGATCACCGTTCTAATGTGTGCGGGTGTTTGCTTGCGTCATCACTAAGAGCGTGTTCCACCCTACTTACCAGTTACGACGCATGACGTCACGAATTCTGGCTTTTTGCCGTCCAGGCTGGAAGGATTTTGCTATTTTCCACAGAATATCATGCCACGGGTGAATCCTACCAATCACGTTACAGAGATGCGTAGTTACCACGCTTACTACGCTACCGAGCATGGTAAGCAAATAGTTGCTATTTCGAAAAGGTTGGAACGGTCAGTGTAGTAACTTTGTATGGGGTTGGAACGAAAATAGCAACTAATAGTTACTATTGTTAGAAGGGTGGAACACGCTCAAAGCTAGGCAAGGCAATGAGAGCAAACTTACCTCAGTACACCAGTATATTACAAAATCAAAAACACCAACAGTTTACATTTTACCATAGAAATTATGAGTTAAGCCGTCATCCTTGAACTTATCAAAGTTGTCAATATTATCCCACCAGTTCGTCAACAGCTCTTTTTTAATAAACGAGAACCAGGGCGTAAACTTCACATCTTTCTGGCTTTCAAACTTTTTAAAGTCGTCCTTAGCGATATACCGGACATCCATTACTTCGTTTGGGTTTGGGGTCACTTTGATGTTTTTTTTAACGACGAAAAGATACGCAAACTCGTGTTCCCCCCAAACTCCGTCACCGTTATGTTGGTACAGCATACGCGTCATCAGCCGCAAGTCGCCCATATTTAGTTGGTCGGCTCCGACGCCGAGCTCGTTCTCGATTCGCCGCAGTGCCGCGCGTTTTACGCCAATTGCTTCGGAGTCCATTTCCATCTCGTCTGGGACGTACAGGGGGTGGGAACAGCAGGTGTTGGTGTACAATGCTGAAAGATCAAAACTAAATTTGTGTGTACAGGCTGCGTCAATGGGAAAAGCAGCCTCGGTGTACTTTATAAATAAATATAATATCTTTAAATGTGTAAAAATAGATTTGGATGTGTCAGTATTCAAATAAAGGCACTTCAAGCACTCAGTTCATAAGTAAAATATATCGATCAATAACAAAATTAAAACAGATCAGTATTACATATCTAATAACAATACATTTTTAAACAATAAAACAGGCAAGTGTTGATGTTTAAATAAAAGATGTGTTCCAAGATCCTACTAAGGTACCTTCGTCGTTTCCACCTGTAATAAGAGATACAGGAATTACAAATTGCCTTTTAGTAAATATTAGTAGGAGGTTCGAATACGTAAGCTATCCCAAGTAAAAACAGTCGACAAAATAAAAAAATTGGTTTCGCCAAGTTCATTCATGATAGTTGTGCTGCAATTAACCAAGCCTAGCTCGTTTTCGCCTCTAATAATCGGATGATCGGTATTCTTGTTTTTATGAATTTATTGATCCTATTTTACTGATTAGCACTACGTCCCTAGTCGTTTCATTTATTCTTGTTCCGAGACTTCAGATCTCCTGTGATGTTTACCCACCTTAACAGCACTATACCGATTCTTGCATTTCCAGTGTTAGGCTCTTGTCGAAGCGGGTCAGGGTTGGTCAGACAGGGCGGGCAATTTCTATGTGTTCCTTCTCAAAGCTAAGAGGAAGGCGCGTGATTTTAAACGGCCGGGATAGAGGCGTTTTTTGGCGGCTGTTCTGTTCATCAACAGTGGTGATGAACAGACGACTGTTAGAAGCCAAAATGTCCCTCTTGATCAACGGAGGTGAATCTTCGCCAAAACGGTCTGTTTGAGAAATATGGCAGATTACCCCACATGCTGATAACCTGAGCCGAACAAAAACACATTTATTTGTTGGTCGGTTTGATCAACAATGTTCCCAACAGAGATTTCCGTTGGTAGCTAGAACGCACTGTTGATCAATATGGCTCAATGTAAAGCCTCTAAAAACGCCTTGGGCTTGCAATTCTTTGAAAAATATAGCACAGTTTCGAACAAGGTACACTGTAAAAAGTTTCTCCGAGTTAGGATTAAAGTTAACTGCAGTATTTGCTACTGGGATTAAGCTTATCTCTACTAAGATAAGATTAATCCGAATTAGAGATAAAATGGAGATTAATCGAAGTAGCAAATACTGCAAGATTTTGTTTACAGTGTAGGTACGGTAGAATACTGGAACAGAAACTGTAACTCCTGAGATTTGTGTTTTAAGGTAGATGTCACAGGCTATTGCGAATGTCATGGGTTATAGATTTAGAGATGTCCGAATTAACTAAGACTTGCATACTATCTAAATTCCTTTTCTCGACGAAATATAAATAGGATTTAATAGTGACAGACTAGGATAAGTACAGAATGAACTAAGTATAATTATAACGTGATTCTTTTCTGTAATAGGCTAATTTTCAGCCCCGGTTAGGATTAGGTATGTGACGCACAAGGTTTCGTTAGGGGGTAAATTTACTGTGTCGCGGAGGTGAAACTGGCGGGTTGGGTTTCAGACGTCTCAGGATTGCGATTCAGCGACAGACTCACACAAACGCTTATCCCTCGAAGTGGTTTCAAAAATCAGTCTTAGGACAAGTACTTAAAATTAGTACCGAAGCATTAAATATCAGTTGTTTCCAAAATTTTGTACTTAAGTATTAAAGTACCCGACAACAAATGTTATTAAATAGTAGGCTACTTGAGTTTTAAGGACGTGACTTATACTTAAGTAGGCTAGTACTTCAAGGATTGCCTGTTTTAAGTACCGCACGTGACGAGAACGTGGTCTTTTCAGCTTTGAATGGAGCGCCCGCCATCTAGTAGCATGTTGGCCATGGTGCAGTATACTTCACAGACTGTCCGAGTTTTCAACACTTTTTGGGATCCCAAAACGTAAGTGGAGGGATACCTATGACATCGCAAAAGTTGTCCGTCTGTCCGTCCGTCCGTCCGTCCGTCCGTCTGTCCGTCCGTCTGTAAGCACGATAACTCTCGAAGGGAATGAGATATTTTGATGAAACTTGGTGAGAAGGTTCGTTGGGTCGTCGGACCAGTCAAGTTCGTAGATGGGCTTTGTAGCTCTACATTTAGGGGTGGGGGAGGGGATTGAAATTAAGGGACAAACAAAATATTTTGAAACAGCTAATGTGATAGTCGATTATGGGGTAAGAAGACATGCTGAACACGATGGTGAAAACCATTTTGTCATCGGACAAGTAGTTCGCCCGGAATCCGGCCAAAACCGGAAAGTTTGTTGAAAGTAAAAGTTTTATTTGAAGTTGATTAGATGTTCGATTTAGGGGTAGGAAGACATGCTGAAGACGATGGTGAAAATTATTTTCTCGACGGACAAGTATTTCGCCCGGAATCCGGCCCAAACCGGAAAGTTTGTTGAAAGTAAAAGTTTTATTTGAAATTGATTAGATGTTCGATTTAGGGGTAGGGAAACATGCTGAAGACGATGGTGAAAACTATTTTCTCGACGGACAAGTATTTCGACCGGAATCCGGCCCAAACCGGAAAGTTTGTCAAAATTAAAAGTTTAATTTGGAGTTGATTGGATGTTCGATTTAGGGCAAGAAGACATGCTGAACACTTATGTGAAAACAAGTTTCTACCCGGACATGTAGTTCGTCCGGAATCCGGCCAAAACCGGAAAACTGTTGGAAGTCAAAGTTTTATTTCTAGTTGATTAGATAAGCGATTTAGGGGTAAGAAGAGATGCTGAGTCCCTGAGTGACAATCGTATTTTACCCGGACATATAGTTCGACCGGAATCCGGCTGGAATCGGAAAATTTGTTATAAGCTAAATTTCTATTTGAAGTTGATTAGATGTTCATTACTGGGGAAAGAAGATACCCTGATTTCGTCTTTGAGCTTTCTTTTTTCGCCGGACAAGTAGTTCTGGAGTTCGGCCGGAACCGGGAAATTGGCAGAAGTGGCAGGAAGTTTTCGTCAAAACAGATATGACTTATAGGGGTAAACACACATGCTGAATCCAAATCTGAACTTGGTTTTCTCAGGTGATTAGCTATTTGGCCTTAATCTGTTTCTGAATTTTAATTGTAAAAATGTTCAAGGAGTCTGGCGAAGACTGGATCTGGCTAAGACAAGACCCAGTTGTCTGGATCAGATATTGAATTTCTGGGATCCCATCGAAACCTTTGGTCTTGTTCTGAAGGTTCTTATTCGTTGGAATAAGAAGCCAAAGAAGCACTTTAGTGTGCAAATTGGTGTGATATAAGCAGAATGTGCTTGAGACAATACTTGGAAACTGGTTGTTGTATATGAATCCTTTAAATACCTAGTTATTTTACTAAAGCAATAAGTAGTGGTACTCCAGAAAAGCTGTATTTAAGTAAACGGGATGTACTTCGATTTTGTACTTACGTAGTACTTGAAGTAATTCAAAACACTGTATATAACCCAGATCCAGTCTGCCGTTTGCGGTTTTGGGTAAGTGGAGGGATACCTATGACATCGCAAAAGTTGTCCGTCTGTCCGTCCGTCCGTCCGTCTGTAAGCACGATAACTCTCGAAGAGAACGAGATATTTTGATGAAACTTGGTGTGAGGGTTCGTTGGGTCGTCGGACCAGTCAAGTTCGTAGATGGGCTTTGTAGCTCTACATTTAGGGGTGGGGGAGGGGATTCAAATTAAGGGACAAACAAAATATTTTGAAACAGCTAATGTGATAGTCGATTATGGGGTAAGAAGACATTCTGAACACGATGGTGAAAACTATTTTGTCATCGGACAAGTAGTTCGCCCGGAATCCGGCCCAAACCGGAAAGTTTGTTGAAAGTAAAATGTTTTATTTGAAATTGATTAGATGTTAGATTTATGGGTAGGAAGACATGCTGAAGACGATGGTGAAAACTATTTTCTCGACGGACAAGTATTTCGACCGGAATCCGGTACAAACCGGAAAGTTTGTTGAAAGTAAAAGTTTTATTTGAAGTTGATTAGATGTTCGATTTAGAGGAGGAAGACATGCTGAAGACGATGGTGAAAACTATTTTCTTGACGGACAAGTATTTCGACCGGAATCCAGCCCAAACCGGAAAGTTTGTCAAAATTAAAAGTTTTATTTGGAGTCGATTAGATGTTCGATTTAGGGCAAGAAGACATGCTGAACACTTATGTGAAAACAATTTTCTACCCGGACATGTAGTTCGTCCGGAATCCAGCCAAAACCGGAAATCTGTTGGAAGTCAAAGTTTTATTTCTAGTTGATTAGATAAGCGATTTAGGGGTAAGAAGAGATGCTGAGTCCCTGTATGACAATCATATTTTACCCGGAAATATAGTTCGACCGGAATCCGGCTGGAATCGGAAAATTTTTTATAAGCTAAATTTCTATTTGAAGTTGATTAGATGTTCATTACTGGGGAAAGAAGATACCCTGATTTCGTCTTTGAGCTTTCTTTTTTCGCCGGACAAGTAGTTCTGGAGTTCGGCCGGAACCGGGAAATTGGCAGAAGTGGCAGGAAGTTTTCGTCAAAACAGATATGACTTACAGGGGTAAACACACATGCTGAATCCAAATCTGAACTTGGTTTTCTCAGGTGATTAGCTATTTGGCCTTAATCTGTTTCTGAATTTTAATTGTAAAAATGTTCAAGGAGTCTGACGAAGACTGGATCTGGCTAAGACAAGACCCAGTTGTCTGGATCAGATATTGAATTTTTGGGATCCCATCGAAACCTTTGGTCTTGTTTTTTTTCAAGAAATCAGAAAATTCGATTAAATTAATGTTGCATAATAATTATTTGTATCTTTATTTATATAGCCGAGCGGTCAGCGATTTAACTCTATTCACCACATAGAACCTGCGGATGACAGCTAAATAGGAATGAATTAACTTAGTGTTATAGTTAATTTTCTAGTTACCTGGGAATGTTATTTTCTCTTGTGACCTCTGCTGCAGCAGGAATTCCCCCTTTGTGTTGAAGAGGTAAATGCTAAACGCTCGGTGTAGCGGCATAGTTCCATCGGGTTTGACTAGATGGCAATCGCGTTTTGAGGCCTTCCCGGTCACGTTGTCCTGAGTATCCACTAGAATCAGACTTTCTGTGTTCATCAGCTGTTCTTGGACTGGGTCGAGGTTCTGCATGACTGCGGAGCTTTGAGCAAAGGAACGGCTGGCAGTGGTTTGTGTACTGACTTGTAGGAACTTTCGAAGGGCCTAGAATGTGCAATTATTCCTTATATATTTCCGGTGATCTTGGGGTTGCTTTAGCCAGCTGGCTTTCAAAAGATCGTATCCCCCTCCCCAACGCTCAGTTGCATAGCTGGACGTTTTCACACGCCGTTATTGAACAAAGCAAAAAGATGTATAAAATATCAACTTGTACCCTTAGGGAAGCAGCTCAAATTTCTGCAAAACATGACAGGAACCACCACCGTCGTGCTAATCTGTTTATTCTTTCACTACAGGTTGGATTGACGATGGTAAATTTTAGAAGCTGCTGACAGAAGATTGGAACATACCCACAGGCCATAGGTTTTGGAGTCGCTGGCGTTGTCTTATATGGAAATAGGCGAAGCCGGCTTATGAGAATCGCTAGCTGATTAATCCAGTCGAGTTATACGTTGCAAAACAGACTAGCACATCGTTCAGCAGAAAGAAAACATCGAACCTATTTTCTAAGCAACAAATTAGCTCTCATATGATAACCACCCATAATTCAAGAAACACTAAGACTGTGAGCGAAAAAGTACGGTACTCACAATTCGGAGCGACATTACAGCCGTTGGCTATTGCACCAAGTGCCAATATTGCAATGCCAATGAGAGATATCTTATCTGATTTATTGGAATACTATGCAAATATAGTCTTTCTTCGTTTATCTCGCATAGAAATCCCCGCGTCGCACAGTCTGAAAAGTCAAAGAATATGATTAGGATGGCTGATTGCCAACAATTAGTCGCTCAAAAAGAGCTCGATACAAAGAGCTAGCCAGAGTCATCTTTCAGCGTCGATCCGGCTTATCAAATTTGCGCCAGGTGGCATAATTTTTATTTACGGCCTTTACAGAAGAAATAGGATATGTTTTTCGAAAAAAAACAACAACAGAGAAACAAATTGCTATAAATCTAGTTGGTCTCACAACCTGACAATGATTAAAGCTATTTTAGTATTCAATAATCACGGGAAACCTCGCTTGTCCAAGTTCTACCAGTACTTTGTAAGTATGGATCTGGTATGGATGCATGGATGTAGCACCTGACCTGAACTACAGGAGTAACCATAAAAGAATTCTTCCTTTGATAGGTATCTGTCTGGCTTAGGACTAGAGAAAATACCAGATTGAAGCCAAAACAAACAATTTGAGACATTGCAGGAGTAAATTCTAATTCACTTGCTTAATTGTTTCTGAATGAATTAAAAAGAAATCTGGATCAGTACAGGATCACCACTCCATGACTGCTCCATGGTCAGTCACTCTCAACTTAGCCAGGCCCCGAACTGAACTAAGCTCAAATTCCCTTCTGTGATTTATAAAATGGTGGAAAAAGATGTAGTTGGCAGCATTGTAGTAAAAAACATTCTAAAAAATGTGATGAAAATCTTTTGGCGATTATCCTTCTCGTTTTCTCTCTAAATGACATGATATCTAGAAACATTTTTCAGAAAAAATACCTTAAAAGCAAAATTTTCACTCTGTTTTTAAGAAGAAGCTGGAGTTGTAATTTTTGCATAGCCTGATTATGATGTTACTCCTCAGATTCTGCTGACATTCTGTAGCAGTTCCAGAATTTTTCGGCTACAGGTGTCAGACCAGTGTACAAGTGGTCAACCTGCCCCACTGGCAAACCCTCCCCAGTCTCCGCTACTGGAGCCAATACTATTTCCGTTAGTTTCTATTTCCATAAGCCCCCTACAGAATTAGTTTTATTTATTTATTTCCTCAAAATATAATGTATAAAACAGAACTATGCTTAATCAACTGATTCATTCAGTGGCATACTGGTGGCATATAAATAGTATAAACAAATACACATGATTTTGACAACTAAATTACAGTTGTTACAAACTACATTATTCACTTGTTAAAAAATTGGTACAGGTTGTGGGTTTAGAGGGCTTCCAAAGCTTTTTTGTAGATGTTTTGTCATCTTTTTCTTCAAAATTAAAATTGAGACTTTTCACTTTAAAATCAGAAACCATTTGCGAATTACTTAAACAAATGGGGAACCCAAGGAAATTTTGGAAAATTTGAAATATGATATTTTACAAATTCAAACATCTATGATTGTTGCAGCAAAAAGAACATGAGGTAAAGCAATGGCGGTGAACAATGACCTAAGGATGTCTTTCTTGTATTGCCTACAAAGCCAAATTAAGAGGCTAGATGCCTTACAAATTCTACTGAGAAGCCGTAGCAGACAATGCACATAAGATCCCTAAGTACGTCACTATATCACATGCTGAAAAATTAATCCCATTACTCATACCAAGACATTAATTTCCATCCACGTTACTATTTACAACAAAAAAACTTACATTTACCAGCAGTAACAGAAAGACCCTTTGCTGACAGAGAATTGGCAAGATGGTTAAAATTCTCAACCAACTTGGTTTTTGATTTACTCAGTAGAATGTTCGTCGGCATAAGCTTTCTACCTCACATATGCCATTGATACACTGCAACCTGTCTAAACTAGTTAAACCTGTTGAAAGATCTGTATGTTGTGAGGGAAATGAAGTCACATCATCTGGCATTCTTATAGTACAAGAGAGTCCATATTGAAGCCTGAACGCCAAAAAGATAAAGGTCTTCTCTTTTTACAACACTAAATGTTTCTGTTATATTGAATCCATGTTTGTTTCTAACAATTATGCAATAGTTTTTTGTCCACGTATCTACAATGAAACTTTTATGATACGTCCGTTACCGCTGTTGCTGTAACAAAGTCACCAAAAAGTGTTTGGCTCCTCACAGAAATTCCTGTACTGGCAATGCAGCTTGAACGCTGGTATCTCAGAAGAAAACATACAATGAAGAAGAAGAAGCTGTGAATGTCTTCATGAAGGTTTAAGAATTATCACTGGAGCATGCAAAACTACCCCTGTTTACTGAAAGAAATAAGAGTACAGTGTTAGCAGCATAGATTCATCTCGACCACAACCAGATATTTTGTAAGAATCCAAGGATTTATGGACCACCCCCTTAAAGGAGATATTTATAAAACATGTGAGTTAGCTTCGATTAATTCAAACTCAGCAGCTGAGCCTTTGGTTGTAAACATCTGCTGTGGATTGGATTAATTGGCAAGAATCATTGTAAAACACCCATCCGAACTGGACCCTCCACAAGGAAGTCTGAAAGAGATCATAGATACAACTCAGGAAGGGTTATGGTCATCCATGAGTGAAACAAACCCCCTCAGTACAGCCTCAGTAGTCCAACACCTGGCCTTGGATAAGATCAGCTTATTTGTGGCTGGAAACTTATCCATACTGATGGATCAATTTCAGAAAGGGTGGAGGCAGCAGCAAGAATGTTCACCCATTTCAGTCAAATTCGTACGAGACCAGAGTTTCAGATGGCGTTTCAGTATTCCACGCAGAAGCCTTGGCTCTAAGGAAGGTGTTGAATTTGCCAAGAGGCATGGGAAAGGGAGGTTTGTGCTTTTCTCAGATTCAGTCAGCATTGGAGTCACTGAGAAGCAAATCTAATTCATCGAGTATTCACATTCGACGGCTCAAATCTGATGTCCTGGACCTTATGAGTCTTGGTTTCACTACTAGATTTCATTGGATACCATCCCACATTGGTATTGGCGGAAATGAGGAAGCAGAGCGAATCGCTTAAGAAGCCCTAAATCATTTCATAAGCTGTATTGTTGATCTGTCTGAAGAGGAAATTATAAAGGAAAATTACCATCAAATTGAACCTGTGCTTTTATAACCTCAAGCACAGGCTTCCTCAGATCAATATGTACTGGCATATGCAAGAGATTGATCCCACATTTTCTTGTTAAAAAAATGGCCAGTTGTATTTTTCGACTAAGGAGCAAGCAATGTATGACGGGTGAAAGGAGGTACACTTATCGTTCAAACCAGACTCCAGATTGTCCTCATCAGTATGTATTGGTATCCTAGAGACAATGGAACATTTGCTGTCGGAATGTCCTAGGTTTGCGAGTCAGAGAGTGATATTGATCAGTAAGGTTTCTTCACTGTTTGTCCAGGGTAACAGGTCTTCCGTGCGTCGGTCCGAGAGGAATACTGGCAATAAGTTTTCCCCGTATCCCGCTAATTCTTCTACCCAATTTTTACGTAGTTTCATTCCATCATTTACTTCTGGTAATTTCTTGTAAGTGTATTAGTTAAATTGTTTCTTGTGTGTCCGTGTATTTTGTAAATTTGTATTCCTTTTCTAGCTTTTAGCTATTCGGATTAAACTTGATTGATTTATTGATTGATACCAGGAATGTTTTGGGTTTTGGACGGTTTAAGGAAGAAGTAGAATGGCAGATCCTTCAGCCTTTGTGAATTTGTGTCCCTAACAGGACTGCTGTCTTACGTGTGATATTTGAATCACTCTTTTGATCATTTTTCGTTGTTATCTGCCAAAAGTATTTACAAATCCGTTTAGTTTGGTGGCGCAGAGGGCTAACGCCGCGCGTCTTTACCCTACCAAGCAAAGCCAAGAAGAAGCTGGCTTTCTTTTGAGATACTTTTTTTGGAGTTTCTGGTGAGAAACAGTATAGGCTCCAGTACTGTTCTTGTTCTTATTCTAGTATTTTTCTTTTTATCGGAATTCTGTTGCAGTGTTCGCAATTCGGTGACAAACACGATTTGATGTCAGACTACTTTTCCTTGTAGCCATAGGATATATTCTTACTTACAATCCTGATCTCTTATCAAGAATTCGGAAGTCAACATGGGGGTAGAGTCGAAACGCTTCGATGCAATCAACTACTCAAAAAGACCTGCACGCTATTGGTTAAATCCCATCCACTGTTCTTCTAGTCTAAAATCTTTCATATGTCAACATTAACTCATTTTCGTCAATCTTTGTACCGTACCCATTAAACCCATTAGAAGTTTGGACTAATTCAGTAAATAAGTGAATTTGTGTGCCCTTTTCTCACCTCTTGTATTGAGCTATTTCTGATTCTAGAGTGAAGATATGCAGCAGCAGATTGTGAAAGAGACCTTTCAACTCGTTTCAAAGAGAGATGACAATGTGTGCAACTTTTTGGAGGGTGGAAGGTAATTATAACCTTTATTTTTCTATGTCTCAGGAATTCAAAATAGAAAAAGTTCTTCATTGGCCTTTTGACGAAAGGCTTTAAATAGCGAGCCATGTCTTGTGAGTGATACTCGTGAGTTGATGTTATTTCATCCTTTCCCTTCAGACCTGCTTCTGATTAACCTAACTGTTTCACATATCATTTCAGTCTGATTGGCGGGTCGGACTACAAGCTAATCTACAGGCATTATGCTACACTGTACTTTGTGTTCTGCGTTGATTCGTCAGAATCTGAGCTGGGAATTTTGGACCTCATTCAGGTCTTTGTGGAGACTCTTGACCGGTGTTTCGAAAATGTCTGTGAACTGGATCTGATATTTCATGTTGATAAGGTAAAGTAGCCTCGTTTAATCCGTCTTGGTTAACAGAAATTCGACGTTTCAGAAGTGCACCATCAATATATGTGAGAGCTAAATGTAAAATAGGCCAAAACAAGTTTTTTCCAGAGCGGAATTAGGGACCTGCTCTGACACAGGAGGGAGAGTTCTAAATTGTCTTTACAGCTTAAAGTTTAATTGAAAAGGGCTAAGATGTGACAATGTAGTTACCCATCACTTATTCAGTTAAAGAGGCTCGAAGACCCGATGAAAATGTGTTACTTCGTTGCTCCGCTGTTCACGAGTAATCAATTTTAGAATAGTGGAATTTCCCTGTCGGGTTTGTGGTAACTCTACGCGCTTGTACCTATGTTGCATGTTTGACGAAAACGGTTTAAGAAAAATAAGTGTTCACGCAGTGAGCTACCTTCAGCGAGCTAATCACTGCCCATTGAAAAGCCGCGTTTGTGTTGAGATTCAGATTTTCCGTGTCATAGTAGAGTTTTGCGTTGGTAAGACGGCCGTGGATATTCTGAACGTCATACTAGAGCAAATAGTGAATAATGAAAAAATCTCTTAACACAATCCAAATATATGCACTGTATTCAGTTAAATGATACAAAAGTAAGTTGTCTTTTCAGTTAAACTTTAAGGGTACTAGCCTGTGGTGGCCTGATGTTGAGCCCAATGATAGAGAATTA
Source organism: Branchinecta lynchi (assembly GCA_023053575.1). NCBI lineage: Eukaryota > Metazoa > Arthropoda > Branchiopoda > Anostraca > Branchinectidae > Branchinecta > Branchinecta lynchi. Next base: position 14,205,854 of record JAKZAP010000014.1, on the reverse strand, counting down.
TTTGTTGGGCGACGCGGGGGAAAACGGGTGCGAACTGAATTGTTTGTTCTTGGCCGTCCCTTAGGTTAAGGGGTGCGTCAGATAACCCTACTCTAACGCTAGACATGACCTAAGCCGACACCGACGAATAACCTATTCACTAACCCCCAAACTGAGTACATAGTAGTCACTAGCGTACATAACGTACTCTTTTGAGGGGAAGATTTCGATGAAGAAACCTTCAGCCGTTGGGCGATTTCAGCCGATATTGGGATCCCAAAACGTAAGTGGAGGGATACCTATGAATTCATAAGAGTTTTCCGTCTGTCAGCACGATAACCCTCGAACGAGTAGAGGTATTTTCTTCAAACTTGGTAGCTCGATCCATTGGGTCAAAGTACAGCTCAAGTTCGTAGATGAGCCATGTAGACCCATATTTCGGTGTGGGGAAGGGGTTTCAAATTACGGGACGAACAATTTTTTTTTAAAAGCCAATGAGATAGTGGATCTAGGTTAAGGAGACATGCTGAATCAAAATCTGAAACTTTCAACTTTCTCGCCGGACAATTAGTTCGTCTGGAATCCGGCCAAAACCGGAAAATTTGTTAAAATTAAATTTTTTTAAAATTTGATTAAATGTTCGATTTAGGGGTAAGAAGACATGCTTAGTTTGCAAACGAGATTTGAGTGTTGTTTTTTCCCAATAAAATTTAGCAAAATAATTGTCTAGTTTATTTATTTATTTGATTTTATAACCCGTCACAATTGTGAGAAAGAACGAAATAAAAGTAACAAGACCAAAGGTTTCGATGGGATTCCAAAAATGTAATATTTGATGATACAGACCAGACTCTATCATGTAAGGATTCGGCATGTGTGTTTACCCCTATAAGTCATATCTATTTTGACGAAACTGATCGAAACTTGCTGCCTATTTCTGGCAAATTTCCGTTTTCGTCCGAATTCCGGACGAACTGTTAGTCCGGCAAAAAATACAGCTCAAACACGAATTCAGCGTGTCTCCGTACCATTATATCGAACATCTAATCAACTCGAAATGAAACTCTAACTTAGAAACAAATTTTTTCAGCCGGATTCCGGACGAACTATATGTCAGGTTAAAAAATGATTGTCATGTACGGGTTCAGCATCTCTTCTTACCCCTAAATCGGAAGTTTAATCAACTTCAAATAAAACTTTTGCTTTTAACAAATGTTCCGGTCTTGGCCAGATTCCGGGCGAACTACTTGTCCGGCGTGAAAATGATTTTCATAATCGTGTTCAGCATATATTCTTGCCCCTAAATCGAACATTTAATCAACTTCAAATAAAACTTTTACTTTTAACAAACTTTACTGTTTTGTCCGGATTCCGGGCGAACTACTTGTAGGGCGAGAAAATGGTTTTCATAATCGCGTTCAGCATGTCTTATTACCCCTTTATCGACTATCTCATTAGCTGTATTTTGACAAACAATATTCCCCCTCCCCCACCCCTAAATCTAGGGCTACAGTGCCCATCTACGAACTCGACCGTTCGCTTGAACCAAAGAATCCTCACACCAAGTTTCATCAAAATATCTCGTTCCCTTCGAGAGTTATCGTGCTGACTGACAACTTATGCGATGCGATATCATAGGCTCCACTGACGTTTTGGGATCCCTAAAACAGATGAAAAAATGAAAAAAAGAATATAAACTGGAATTTCTTTGGACGGTGACCGGCTTCGTCCTTCCACTCGGTAATGTGCTACTGACAGTAGTTGAATCTCGCTCGTGTCGAGAAAAGCTGAGACAGAAGACAGATGAGTTTGCATACCAAGATCAGCTGAGTCTGCAAATTAATGTCGTCGAAGGCTGCTGGGGGAAATTAGCAGTCTGGAAGGAAACCAGGCTGACACTACAAGCCCCTCTCCCTGCTTTCTGATCCTTCGAACATCTTGAAAATAGGAAAGTCTTGACGTTTCTTTCCGTTTTAGGTACAGTATATCCTGAATGAATTAGTGATGGGAGGAATGGTGTTGGAAACAAACATGACAGAGATAATGACAAGAATAGAAGAACAAGGAAAGCTGGAGAAGCAAGAGGTAAGAAGGAAGAAGGCCAGTTACGTAGAGGAAGTGTAGATTGCCTAAGATTTGCTTGTCTTATGTTGAAGCCAGAGTATCAAAGCCACGGCATGTTTTGATCCAGATCGGTAATTGTTTGGGTCGGGAAATGGAAAAAGAGAAACTCTAAATCCACACTCACTGCATATCGCGTGTGAGCGGTGTTTCGATTCAATTTATTTTTCAAAACCGATACAACGGTCAAGCCGATTTGGTGGTTCTCGTCCATATTAACACTAATTATATACAAAAAATAATTCTACATTAGTTCGGTAAGACTTGTCAAACAAATCACAAAATATTCAAATCTATATACAATTAATGATGCGAGTTAAAAAGGTTGAGGAAAGCGGGAACAAAACTTCTTATTTAACGAGTCGTTGTATGTTTAATTGGCTGCAATTTGGGTATTGGCAGGGCTACCACTCTCTCAGGCCTTACTCTTGCCGCTGAAAAATCTGGGGGGAGGATATCACGTAGTGCTGGCGTATTCAGGATTTTAGTTCCAAACTCTAACGAAAGTTTTCGACTGCGCTTCAATAGGATTTCTAAATTATAAGTATGAAGGAGGTCAGTATACGGTACTTTAGGGGACTTGGAAACTACAAGGAGGACTCTAAACTGTATCCTGTCAAGCGAATCAGACTGTTCACGGGTAATTCCAAAATGCTACATAGGACAACAGTATTCCAGAAGTGGGCGTATGAAAGAAAGATAAACTCTTAGGAAATGCTTAGGTGGGACTCCGTAACGGGATAATACTTCGAGGGAACGGATGGACATGTTACCTCTCCTTAGCATAACTTCAACCTATCTATCCCAGTTGTGATCCGCCGTCATGTGAACTCCCAAGAGTTTAAGTTCCTGAACATGCTGAGAGTGAGGAATTGGAGGACAAAAAACAGGGTTACTTTTTAAAAAGGACATTATTAGAACCACTGATTTTTCCACGTTAACAACCATTTGCTCAGCAGCGGCTTCATCACAAATATTTTCTAACAAAAATTGGGCACTGCTTGTTATATCACTACGATATATCTCTAAAATGGACAAGTCCTCTACGTCCTTCCATCTGTCTTGGAAGTTCTTTCTACGCGATTGTAGTGTGCTGAATAATATCAACTTCTCCTGGTTCGAACGGACGATATTCTGCTGCGTGTCTGTGTTTCGGGCCAGCGCTACGCCTCAGCCAAAAGCTGGACTCTGTGGTCAGTGTTGCCAGATCGTGATACAAGAAATACGCCCCTGTCTTTAAAAAACACACCAAAATTTCTTTTTTAACCAAAATTATAAGGAATCTCCTAAAACTTAAAAGGATTGTCAATAGAACCTAAACAATTTTAATACGCCAGCAAAAAAAAAATCAGCCAGTCTTTCGTCAAATCCGACAGTTTGTCGTAAAATCCGCCAATATGGCAAGACTGCCTATGGTTCAGCTTTTGCGTCTGCGACAGAACGTAACGCACATCTCCGTGAACTAAGGGTTATGCGTGTCACTGGGCCACAGCATGGCCGATAGAGTAACCAAAAAACTAGACAAAAAAAAATAATGTGCAAATCCCAAAACAAATTTCATGATCTTCAGGTGCCCAGGCCTCCATTCTTAAAACTTTTTCGACTCTGTAACATCCTTTTTTGCAGGTGACTGCAATGAAATTAGCCGAAATATGGCTTATGTTGGTTTCACATACACCGTGACATCCCATATTCCGCTTATTAACCTAATCGATACAGTGTGAAATCACTGAAAGCTTCTAGCCCCTCACGGGATAATGTTCCTCAAGTGTTTTGTTCTTTTCGTATGAATATCCAGAACCATGACTCCTGATCCGACGCGGTCTAGACTAAATCTCAGCCGACTACCCGAGGCTCGATGACGTCATGAAAGAAGTTTGGAAATTTGAGTAAAATTCAAGTATCTGAATCTATATGTGTATAGAGCCGAGGGGCCAGGATGGTTTTACATTTATAGACCGTTCTAGGGACAATCAGTTTAGTTTCGACATGGAAAGTAAGGAGTTCTCATGTGACTAGTCACGAGTCTCCCATAATCGGCTGAGATTTAGACGACACCCTTCGACGCATATCTGTGAGAAACATTTGGGGCATCACTATATAAGAGCTAGTTGTGGTAATTACCGCTAGGATTGATCAAGCATAGTTGATGATTATAATCATCGAAGTAGGGTAGATTATTAAAATTTGTTAATCAAGACACACATACAATAAGAGACAAGAACTGGAAGCTCATATCAAATCAAATCAAATCAAGTTTATTAATTAGCCATGATTATCCAAAAACGAATAGCACTGGCACGTCAAAGATACAAACACTTGGGTCACAATTTAAGTCAAGTCACTGTTAAAAGTGTTGCAAAAGTACGGGACGAATGAACGGTCATACCGAACACTGCAATTTGCAGGAGGGAGCTTTAACTTTTGCTTCCCCGAATTTGATCCTCGAGTGGGGCGTTTATTTTCAACTGTTGGCTGGAAATCTGGCAGAATGTTGCATATGGCACTTGCAAGGCTGGGCCAGAGGTTGAAATTAGGAATTCGTCAATTCGTGGGTTTGTTGTGATCATTCGGAAGCAAAACCCTTGAGATAAGATGGGTCCTTGGAAAACACGATAATTTATCGTTTGTAAAAACTATTTTATTATTGCATTTGGCTGTGATGATGCGCACTTTAAGGGCGCTAGAGATGTATCTGTAATGAACACCCGTGAAGCACGAATGACGATTTTTCAACGGTTTTGTAGGGCTTCAGTTTCACTTTATTTCAAATATCAACACATATCGTGGCTTGGGGCCAAATGGCGTGTTGAATACATCAATATACATGAAGGCAAATCAATAATGTCTGTCATAATATCAAGATAAATAATTCAGACTAAATATGGCCTAACACAAAAACCTAAAAATGAGACACAAACAAGAATGACTAAACCTCTTTGTTGAAAATATGTACAAATTTAGGGATAAAACTATTGAAGCGGCTTGTCCGCTACCAATGTGTGGTTGGTTGAACGCGCGCGTCCTGCCTAAAGAAAGGCTATTCTTTGCGTGTGCCACCTTCCGTCGACGGAGAATCATACCCAGTAGGTGCAGTCTGGTGAACCAGGGGTTTCGCACGCGCGAACCTTCGGTGGAAAAATGCAACAAGCGTTTACTACCTTCTTAAATACTCTTTCAAACAAATTTGGAGCTAAGATAACGTGTTGTCCCCAGATGACCCATCTATTCCCCCCTCCCCTCCCGTCTTCCGTGCGTCGGTCCGAAAGGAATACTGGCAATAAGTTTTCCCCATATCCCGCTAATTCTTCTACCCAATTTTTACGTAGTTTCATTCCATCATTTATTTCTGGTAATTTCTTGTAAGTGATTGTAAGTTAATTTGTTTCTTGTGTGTCTGTGTATTTTGTAAATTTGTATTCCTTTTCTAGCTTTTAGCTATTCAGAGTAAACTTGATTGATTGATTGATTGATTCTTGATTTTTTCTGGTTAGTGGATGTTTCTCTTTGAAAATGTGTGTTAGTATTAAAATAGACTTGTGCTGGAACATCTGGACGAACTGCAGGAAAGACAGTTCAGTAAAAAAACGTAACTTATATTTCTCTTTTTAGGCCGGTTTATCAGCAGCCCCAGCACGTGCTGTTTCTGCAGTAAAAAGCATCAACATATCCCAGCAAATCAAAGATATAAGGTTACCAGATCTTCCACAGGCCATCAAAGACTTAAAGTTCTGAAGCGGAACATTCCTGTAAATATTATTTATTCTTTTAAAGAGCATCATTTGTGTGGGTTTTCTACGGATAAAGTTATTGCGTTTTATGACGTAGTTCTTGGTTTGAAGCTATTGTGCCTTTCACGTTTTTTTCTGTTCATTTGTTCGTGAGTTCGACAAGCCATGGAGCGAAGATACTTCGCCAGCGAGTCGTCGTCAGTCGTCGTCAGTTGTCGGCCACGGTAACCGAAACGCCGTACTAGTCCATAGCTAGAGTTTACTTGACACTAGCAGAGGCGTTACTAGCCAAAATGTTTGGGGGAAGGGGGGGGGATGAGGCATTTACCGACTGGCTGGTAATTTTTACCGACTGTTTCTGCAGGAAAAACGACTGTTTTCAACAACAAAAAATGACAATTTTGAAAAAAATTGACTGATTTCAGAAAAAACGACTATTTTGACAAAAATCGACTAATTTTCAGAAAAAACGACTGTTTTCATGCAAAAAATTAATTGTTGCCGACTCGGTAATTTTTACCAACTGGTTGACAGCATTGGGGGGGGGGGGGGGCGTCCCCCCACAGTCGTGACGCCCCTGGACACTAGACTAGTGTTCCCCTTACTCTGAGCGAAATAACTCTAGAGAGTAATGCGAAGACCAATCCTTCCCATGCATCAAAAATGGGCCTCCGTCGCAGCGCCGCCCAGCTCGCTTTGTTCGTGCGTGCAGTGGCGGACATAGAAAATTCTAGCAAGGCTAAGATGCGGTGCTGGGTGATTTTCAGTAGGGATGTTCGTGTCCTCTAGGGAGCTAGTTTCGCTGCGATTTGACTGTGTGTCACTTTTTCAAAGTTCGCGCGTTACTCTCTAAAGTTATTTTGCTCTGATAACCCTACTCTAAGGGAGGCTACTGGCCTGTGAAAGACTGCGGCGAAACCGTCCAAAGAAGCGGTCTTGTCATAGCCGCCCGTCTTGTCATAAAAGGGCCCTCGAAGCCGAACTGGCTGCAGGGTTGCCACAACAAAAATACTTAGAGAGTGACTTTTTGCCCAAAACAGAGAGTGAATTAGGAGCGAAATTTATTTTCATGAAATGTTCACTTTTGGTCGGAATCGCCTCTGTAAAATTTACACATCTTAATTTTACTTTCATAAAAAAAACTTGAAATAGTCACTTATCGTCGGAATCCCTGCTGTAAAAATTACACATTTGGTCATTTTTTTAAAGAGATTGATTTTTATGTCCTACGTAGGAGAAAAGTGACAAAAACAAAATAGAGTGACAATTCGTGCTATCGTGCGACATGTGGCAACCCTGACTGGCTGGAGCAACTGAAGAACTAGCGCGGTCTCGTCAAAGGGGACTTTGAACCCCTGGGCAGACAGGGCAGATTCGGCGCTAAATTCGCCGCATGGAGCGGCTGAGGAACCCTTACCTGGCTGATAACAGAAATGTTCGGAGTACTACACCTCTTGAAATCCCCAAACAATTTCAGAGCTTACGCATTTTTCCTCGCATTTTTTTAATTACACACTCTTTTTGGGTCCCCAAAACGTAATCGGAGGGATACCTATGACTTCGTAAAAGTTGTCTGTATGTCCGTACGTCTGTATGTCCGTCTGTAAGCAAGGTACCTCTCGAAGGGAATGAGATATATTGATGAAACGTGGCGTGAGGATTCTTTAGGCCAAGGGACAGGTCATGGTAGTAGATGGGCTCCAAATCTATATATTCGGGGGTGGGGGAGGGTTTTCAAATTAAGGGACGAAAATAAATATTTTTTAAAAGCTAATGAAATTGTCGATCCAGGAGGGATGCCGACTTCGGTCACGTGTATACGCGCAAAGTTTATTGCGTTTTATAGAAGACTGTTTACACATAGCGTATGTATTCTTCGGATTTTGAATTGTCGGGGCGTACAGGGGTTGATATCTGTTGTTCAGACCCAAGTCCAAGTACCGTAGCCTTTAGATCTTATTTAGAGGCAGAGGAGCTGAGATCGACAGGGATTCTGGGTGAGACGGAAAAAGAGCAGTCCCGCCACAAGCACAAGTACATTCGACGTAAAGTGTGAACTGTTGCTACGCTGTTAAGTCTCTCATTCAGGCCTTTTTTAACATTCTCGCGTTTTCGCAAGTTGCCGTTACTACTAAGGACTTTTCACTTTTCTCGGATGAAAATACTAATTTGACAAATGCCATTTTATTTGTGTTTTACTTGCACTTCAAATTGTTCATCTTTAAATCCAAGACAGTCTCGAAATACTGATTTTAACCTTGAATCAAATTCCTCTTTTATTGGATTTTGGGATAAACTGGTTAAAGTAGCGAGGCTAAAAGCCAAAAGGAGAGCGTAACTTCGTCCCCTACCAAGTTTGCCTTTTTGAAAAAAGCCGAGGGAAAAGGCGAAAGTCGGCGTTTGCCTTTTTGACAAAAACGGGAAATTGTCAAACAGTGCTTGGGACCATTTTACGAAAACGCAAAAAAAGTAAAAAGCCGTCGAAAAGGCGAGTGAAAAGTCGAACAAAAACGCAACTATTGTTTGACTGGTGGTCAGAGAACCGACCTATGATGTAGCTAACTACACGGGAACCAGACGACAAACGACCAAACAGAGATCCTTTGTTTGTAAAGAATCGCTACTTTTCATAATAATAATAATAAACTCTTTATTTCCATAATAGCACGTGGCTAGCGGCGGACGTCATACGTTACAAAAATAAAACGATTTAAATTTTTCATGCAAGTGCGTGAGGCCTTTCTGTACGAAGTTGCTCATATTCGCTTTGTACAGTAGTCACGTACTCGACTGGTAGTCGGCTTTCGTTTTCGCCCGTTGAAGTTTGAATCTATATCTTTATAAAGCGTGTTTGGGATCCCAAACGTTAGTGACGTAAGTGTGTCTGTTTGTAAGCACGGCTCTCGAGATACTAGTTGCGTTTTTGCTGATACCATGGTATCTGTTACCACTGTAACTGGATCTGCAATTAGTCGTTTTTGCAGTTATCGTGGTATCTGATACACGGCTGCAAAAACGACTATTGCCGAGATTGCACTTTTCGAAATCATCACAAAAGAAAAACAGATATCCATTTTCATCACTAAGTGCTAAACTTCTTTCTCACCAATCTGACAAAATTTAATGAAAGTGAGATTACTTTTCAGATACCACGACCAGTTACCACGGTCGGACCGCAGTATCTGAATATCTGATACCACGATAACTGGCCAGATACCACGATAACTGCAAAAACTTTGACCGTGGTATCAGATACCACGATAACTGCAAAAACGACTTCAGACCGTGGTAACAGATACCATGGTATCAGCAAAGACGCAACTACTGTGATGAAAGCTGATGTGGAAGTCGACTTGGTCAGAATGCAGGCGAGCTCTTAGGTGGGTTCCTGTAGCCCTGTTTTAAGGTGCAGGACGAGGGGTATAGAAATTAAGGTACGCCTGCGGTGTATATGTTAGTTGATAAACAAAGAAAAAAGGAGAAGGACTTTCCAAGCTAGTGGAAGTAATACTTAAGAGCCAGGAAATAAAAATTTGACACGTCCAGAAGGATCAGTCCGAGTCTCTGAGGTTTTACTTCAGATGTGCGGTTGTCAGAACGAGAGTTTAGTTCATATGGTTTATGCGTGTATGGAGCTGAGTGAATGGTGGAAAGAACAGTACGGTTAAGAATGAGTGTTTTGCTACAATTGACAGATTGGGGCGATTCCTGATAGAACATAGAGTAGATTTTTGGAACAGGGAAATACGATAAATATGTCGTTAGAGTGGTGAAACATTACGTAGTTTTTTTTTGTGTCTGATGCTGAGATAGTGGTAAGTAAGGAATCTTCATGTTCCTACCGGGTCCATATTCATTTGCGTCGCAAGCGCATTTCGTTGGGAGGGATAAGCCAAACACATTTTTACCGAACCTATCAGAAATTCTACCGAATCCTTAGAAACTGATACTCCGAGCTTTAAGCTATTGTAAATTGTTACAGACAAAAATAAAATTGTAAAGTACAAATAGTAACACTAACGGGCAGCAAGAAAGAGAGAAGACCACTCGGACAGTACAATCCTGGGACCGATTCCATTCCAGCATCAGCTTTTAACAATTGTACCCAAGATAACATCAAACTGAGCGCTGCAGGCGAAAGTTTTGAAATTTGCATTTGTTTCCCTGCAAAGTTCAACCACTTTCCGTGCAAATTCTAGCTTTCAATGTGGATCAAACTCCAAGTACCCAAGAATTTCCAGGAAAAGCAGATAAGAAACAATACAAACGGAAAGTGTTAATACCAGGGTTGGTCACCAAGAACCGGGGTGTACGAGTTACTTCAGGATACTTTGGGTTACTCAGGGTTACTTTTGGTTACATTGCACTGGGTTACATTAGGTTGCATTGGGTTACTTTGAGATATTTTTGGGTTACTTTCCAGGGTGTACGAAGTTACTTTTGGTGACCAACCCTGGGTGCAATACCCCGGCAGCAGCTTCTAGCTTCTGTGGGCTACCCAAGCGCCGAAGGCGAAATTTTGGGATCTGAATTCTTTCACTGAAGGAATATTTAGTTGGCGGGATCCCCAACCCCCTTGCTACGCCCCTGCATGCTATGTGTTTTCGCCGCATGAGTCAAGACGTCGAGTAACTTCCCCATTTAGTCACTTCAACATTTGATCGCTTCTCTGTCATCTCTCGGCGTGCTCGCCCTCTATGTAAATTGTATCCACCACGGAACATTATTTTTGTGCCGGCAGGTAGCTCGCTCAACGTGAGTAATCAAGTCGTGCTCACTTGGCTGTTCGCCAACTAACACAGAAACAACAATAGAACTTAATTCATTTGTATGCTAAAATATGCATATATATTTTGTTATTAGTATTTTTCCAGTTGGACCCCATTTTATTCATACTTGCTTCATTTTACCCAAGCGAAACTGCGACTGCAGTCGAGCAAGTTTTTGGTTAGTGGGCAAGTCGAGAGTATTCCTGGCATTGGATCAACGATTTTCAGTTCGAAGCGCTGGCGGATTGAGAAAGTTGGTTTTCGTCTGAGAAGGTGTAAAACACTAATATTATATGGAAAAGGGTGACAAAATCCGGGTGAGTGTTAAGAAATAAAAATGTTACTAATTACTGGCTGGTTGAGTAGGTTTTCTAGTGAAAGGAAGAATGTGGAAGTCGACTTTTAGGGATGAATCTGTCTGGCCTTGATTCCGAATTAGTCGGTGTACCAAGCCTAGCTACAGTGAACTTCGTCGATATTTCCTTGTCATTTTCTTGTCTCAGATGCATTACCTTAGCCTATTTTGCCTAAACCCTATCCCACTGCATTTCTATTATTTGAAAGCCGAAGATTATGTCTTGATCTTGATACAGTATTTGTACGAACGTCACAGTGATTGACAACTTTCCTGTCCATTCTAATCCTTACGACTTAGAACACGTGTACTGTAGGTAGGCTACTGTAAGCTCACTGAGCTTAGGTATAAACGCTAGACTAATTTTACCAGAAGCTAAGTGAATATTAGGCCAGATATAGTCCCGAAATCCAGCCTCTCGTCAACGCTGAACATTTGCTAGACCTACAGGGTTTACAATTACTGAATGGACAGTCCTCTTAATTTGTTCGGCATAGGCTAGTCTTTCCCCCACTCTCACCTTTCATTTTACCCAACATAATGAGGAAAATATGTGATGGATTACCAGATTCGTAGAGAAACACGACCCTCCCCATCAGCTACACTAAGCGTCCAATATTTTGTATTCGTTCCGATTTTTTCTGGGACGACTTTTTACTGAGTTTCCATTTGAAATTTAACTGTGCTTTGCATCCTTGTCGCGTCATGTGTTTCGGGCGGTTTGCCAGCTTTTGCTGTTTCAAAATTCCGGCAAGTTACCTTCAGGATAGATTCGGATACTTGTCTCTCCTCCCCTCCTTTCCCTCCCACTTAGCAACTCGTCTCCCGAAACGACCGTGGAAGCTAGCTAAGAGCCGCCGCTAGTCGTTTCTTATTCTGTGGGATTTCAGTGGTGGTGTTCTGTTGAAAAATGGTAGTGAAAGCGGTTAGAAAACCGGGAAAAGTCGGACAAAAATTATCTGCAAAAACTCAAGACTCACCCCGGTGGTTATCTCAGCGTGAAACGTGTAGAAGTGCTAAAGAAATCACTTAGATAAGGTATAGTTTTCGTATTATTCTGTTATATTTTCTGGCGGTGGCCATATTAGGTGACTCGGTGATTGGTTGGAGCATTTCTGTGGGCGGAGCTGAACGTAAATGCTTGAGGAACATTATGCCGTGAGGGGCTAAAAGCTTTCATTGATTTCACACTGTAGCGATACTAGCGATTAGGTTAATAAGCGGGATATGGGATGTCACGGTGTATGTGAAACCAACATAAGCCATATTTCGGCTAAATTCAATGCAGTCACTTGCGAAAAGGATGTTACAGAGTCGAATCGGGGATGGCAGTTCAATGGTTCAGTTTATTCAGTATTCCTAGTAATTCCTACTGTCTATGACCCGGTTTTTTAATACCTTAATACCTAAGTTGTGATCTCAAATCAATACACATTCCATACCAGAATGATCTGTTCCATAAATGTTGAATAGCGGTGCTAAGCAGAGCAAGTGTCTGTAAGAAATTGTGAGTTAATGGGGTGACAATCATGGCATGGGCTTTAGCGATGCTCTGTTTCGGACCAGAGCAACAAATTATCTAGGAATTCCAATTCAGGGGTTCAGAGCCGCCCAGGGCGAAGTAAAGCCCGAGGGATTACTCACTCTTAAAATGGATGTACAGTAACTACAGTAAGTGCCTGGTGGGTGGTACCCACGGAGGCACAGTGGTTGCCTAACAAGAGAGTAACCACTCGATAAAGCCTCCGCTGATAGAAGAGGCGAAGCTGGATACAGTTTAAAATATGTATATTCTTGAGTATCGTGCTCAGCTGCTTTACTCCCGTAAGATTTCCACTTATTCGCGCCTTTGCGCTGGCTCTTGTGGAAATATTAGTAATTTTCTAAACTAAGGAGTATTATCGTAGTTACACGATGACTCTATTTGGGACATACTCTAGTTGAATAATAATAGAAATTGTCGTACAAATATACAAAATCTAAATACCCAATCATACATATACACCTCGCGGTCACTAGCCAACTAGTTGGCTACTGTAAGAATTTTCCTATAGGAAAAGCCGGCATTGCCGACTAGTTGGCTACGAGGAAAATTGTATAGGATTTTTTTTTGTTTATCAACTAGTTTGTCATTGTAAGAAAATTTGCAAAGAGGCACATTGATTATCCAATTAGATGGCTGTTAGTTCATTGAGTATTAGGTAAAGTGGCGCATAGTTAACCAAACTCATGGGGTCGAAATCCTTGCTGAGACTGAAAGCTGTCCCGACTAGTTGGATTTCCTAAGTTGGCTACGAGAAAAATTCGTATAGGATTTTTGTTTGTTTACCAACTAGTTCTTCACCGTAAGAAATTTCGTATAGGAAATCTCGTGTTCCTGACTATGTATTTGGCTACGATAAGAAATCATACAGGAGAAAAGTTCGTAGCCAACTAGTTCGCGACCGTAAGACATTTCGTATAGCAAATCCCACATTGGCAACTAGTTGGCTACGACGAGAAATCGTATAAGAGAAAACTTTATTTTCAACTATTTGGATAAATTTCACACTCGTATTGTAGAAAATATCCAACGAGTCGGATCGTATGAATTTGTATAGTGATTTCGGAAAATATCCAACTAGTCGGATTATCTGAACACGGATAGGAATTTAAGAAATTATCCAACTAGCCGGGTTGTATGAACACGGATCGGAATTTCAGAAAATACCCGACTAGTCGGAACAGCTTTCAGTCTCAACAAGGATTCTATCCATGTCCAGGTAATCCGACTAGTTGGATATCCGACTCGTTGGATATTTTCTATAATCCCTATACGAGTGAAATGTATCCAACTAGCTGGACATAAAGTTTTATCCTACACGACTTCTTGTCGTAGCCAACTACTTGGCACTGTGGGATTTCCTATACAAAATGTCTTACGGTAGCGAACTTCTTGGCTACGAACTTTTCTCCTACATGATTTCTTATCGTAGCCGACTAGTCAGCAACGCGTGATTTCTTATGCGAAGTTTCTTACAGTGGCGAACTAGTTGGAAAACAAATAAAAATCCTATACGAATTTTTCTCGTAGCCAACTAGTCGGCAACGCCGGCTTTTCCTATAGGAGATTTCTTAAAGCGAGGCTTCACCTTCCAGATTTTTCTTCCGGATTCCAGACAGCCGTTTTCATCGAGACGGATCTGGAAGGTGAAGCCAGGCCAAAAACGTCTGGAAGTCCGGGGTGTTGGACACCCCAGATTCCGGATGTCTGGAAGGTGCCATAGAGGCAACCCGTTCGAGAGAGCGAAGGTGATTGACAGTTGTGACTGGGATGCAAGAGATATTTGCAATGAAAAGAGACATCTAGTAAATGTTGAAGAACAGCACATTTAGCTGTCATCAGTATCATGAAAATCTGGAAGGGTTGGCCTTGACTATGCGGAAGCCCCCGGACGTCTGGGAATCTGGAAGGTGAAGCCTGGCTTTTATAGTAGTTGGCCAGTGAGCACGAGGTGTATATTTATGATTGGATATTGAGATGTTGTATATTTACACGCCAATTTCTTATATTATCCAACTAGAGGTGTCCCCTCCACTTGAATTGTCACCGTGTTTTTGTTTGTCCCGGGGACTCATTCCCCGTATTCTCGCGAGTCCCTACGGACGGGAATGCTCCAATTATCATCAGCATCCTCAAAAAGACCAAAGGTTTTGATGGGATCCCAAAAATCTAACATTTGATTCAAACAATTGGGTCATCTATTCGCATTCAGCCTTCGTCAGATTCCTTGAATATTTTTACTGTTAAACTAAAGTTCAAAAATGGATTCAGTATGTCTCCTTGCCCCGACACCAATCTCTAATAGATTTCAAAAACAACTTTGAGCTTCAACCAAATATGCTGTTTCAGCCAATATCGTGAAGAACCATTTCTCCAGCAAGAAATCTTAGTTCACGTATGGATTCAGCGGACCTCCTTAGCCCCTCAATTTATATCTTATTAGCTTATAAAACATATGTGTACCGTACATTCCAAACCCATCCTTTGCTTCTAAAGATAGGACTAAAGGACCCATCTACCAACTTGACCTGTACTTTACCAGTGAATCCTCATTGAATAACATCCTCGCTTGATATTTCCACATTTGAACATTATATATCAACTCCTTCGCTCCTCGATTACACTAGATCTCTCCGACATTACACAGAATAAACAAATGAATGCCGGCATCCACGCGCAGAGCTGAGCTATACTAGTTTGAGAATAAAGCGGTAGGGTCTGCTATAGTCGAACAATTTTGTGTCCGTTTTTTGCCGGATTCTGGGTGAACTACTTGTCCGGCATGAAAATAACTTTCATATTCGGATTCAGCTACCTCTAAATCAACTATCTTAATAGCTTTTAAAAAAAAATGTATCCCGTAATTTGAACCGCCCTCCCCCACCCGTAAATATAGGGCTACCGAGCCCATCTACGAACTCGACCTTACTCTTGACCCAAAAATCCTCACACCAAGTTTCATGACAATATCTCATTCCCTTCGAGAGTCATAGTGCGCACAGACGGACAGCCGGGCAACTTCTACGATGTCATAGGCATCCCTCCACTTACGTTTTGGGATCCCAAAAAGGGTTCCCTTTCAGATTCAGAGGGGAATCAGTTTTTGCTGGTGTTGGTGCAATGTAAAATTAATACACAAAACTAAAAATAAAGTGGATTAAAACACAATTTCGTCCAACTGCATATTTTTTTTTAGAACAAAATCTATTTTGGAAGCATTCCCCATGTTCTTGTTGTGTTCAGTACGTGGGGTCCGCGCGGAGTGACTCCCTCTATTCTTGCCGTTCCCTTCGATTCCCCGAGGAGTCGTCGGGGACAATACGCTTCTAGTAAGATGTAATTGATTTTTAGTCAGCTACATCCAGGTATCTAGATTAACTGATTGTAGTATAAAGTTACTCGAAGTATGAAGAACTGTGACAGACTGATTTGTTGATAACCTTTTGAATCATCTACCTTTATCTGCAAGTCCTTTTTGGATAATTCCCACGCGCATGGTAAAATGCGTCATCATTCTCCCACTGCGCCTCCCACCGACTCAGCGCTAACCACGGCGGCGCTACGAGCTGCGCCAAGAAACGACGAGTTCTCGGCTCCGCGCCTCCGACTCTCCCGTTAGCTCAGCTTTTGATCTGAAGTTTTGGGCATGTGATGTGGTTCAAAATGGCGTTTTTTGGGTGAAAACTGTGTTAAGAAAAACTGAATGAATTTACTCTAGAGAGGTTAGTTGGGGCTTGAGACTAAGAATTATGATAGGACTCTGAGCTGTTAAAAATGTGTGGTATGTAGGCTAGAGAAACCGTATGAATTTTGTGGTGGTGGGGTTTGGCAAGTAGAGGTAGCCTATCCTATGCCTGTCTTGGTGTTCTTCAAACACTGAACTGAACACAAGAATACAGTATTAGCCCTACATTAAGTTCCTTGTTCATTATTTCCATTTGACTAAAGGTCAATGGTGGTGGCATAAAATTCAGTTAAGGGTTCAAACAAGAATAAGACAGGTACGTGATACCATCAGGGACAATGTTGGGGCATGGAAGAATGAACCTTCAATTATTCAGGATTGTAAGTTTGTTTCTTCCAGTCCCCGACATTGTCCCTGACGTTTGCCGCCCAATGATGCCCAATGAGGACCCTTGCTGTGCCCTTGCTAAGAAGGGCCAAAATATTGCTGCCAAAGCATCATAGGTGACATTCGTTTTAGTCCAGTCTACTACAAACTCCTGACTTTGGGATAACCTATGTGAAAGGTTGGGTACAGTAGAGGTATGCTCATTTGGACACCTTTTTACTTGGCTTTGTCATTTGCATATAAAAAAGTAAAATCGGAAATAATAAAAAATTCGATACCAGCTAACAGCCAACTATTTAAGGGTTATCCTGGCAAAAATTTGAAGTAGAAATTCATTTAACTTTCTTTGATTTCGAATTTACAGAAACACTCCTTTATCTCCTGGAGGCATCTGCAGGTTCAGACAGCCATCTTCTCCATTGAAGGTGAATTTCTTGTCAAACTTTTCTAATTATAAAAAGCAAACCAGGTCTAACCAGGACCTGACTCAGATGTGTCACTTTCAGCCATGAATTAGCAAAATATTCAAAAAGTGACAAAAGCGTGGGTGGTTATTACAAGTATTCATAGTAAAAAAAAATGCCTTGTTTGGGTTTTAGTCAGTCTAGTACACTAGCCCCTTTTCAGGCACTGTGCTCAAACGTCTAGCACCATGCCTGGGTGCTAGACGTTCAAGCACTGTACCTTGGATTTCATGTATGGTGCATGGATTTCAGTATACAGTGCATACATCAAAAACAGAGTTTCTGTTATAACAACTGAGCACCAGCTCGGACAGGGCTGAAATTACTACCATGAATTAGAGAATTCAAAGACAGTCCTTTATATATTTTTCACAACAAAAACAAAAGGGCTCGGCTGATGACATATGTGAAAAACCTCATTTCCTTTTCTACACAGTCAAGGGTTTTGCATGCAAAGTGTCCTGTGCCTCAGCTTTTTCTACCTAGCAGCCAACCAGAATATTGGCTCTTGGGGAATAGATAGGGAAAATACATGGAAAATAGATAGGGTGCTGTTAGGTTTTTCATCTCCATCATCATTAGAGCCCTTTTGTTTTTGTTGTGAAAAATATATAAGGGATTGTCTTTGATTTCTCTAATTCATAGTAGTAATTTCAGCCCTGTCCGAGCCGGTGCTCAGTTGTGATGACAGAAACTGTGTTTTTTCTGTATGCACTGTATACTGAAATCCATGCACCATACATGAAATCCAAGGTACAGTGCTTGAACGTCTAGCACCCAGGCATGGTGCTAGACGTTTCAGCACCGTGCCTGAAATGGGGCTAGTGTACTAGACTGGTTTTAGTTTTCATCTGCAATCACTGTTAGCAGATGTTCACTTTAGCATACCTCTACTGTATATCTAGCATTTGGCATACCCTCTGCCTAACGCTGGATACACTATGCAAAATGCTGGATATTCTCAAGCCCCATTCGCAATCATGCCTAGCTAAGCACAGATGTCTAGGCGTGTGCCTAGCATTACCATTCACACCCAGGCCTAGGCACAGTTTTTGGGCCAGGGTCTAGAACTCTGTGCCTGGCTACGCCTGAGCACGTGCCTAGGCATTCTTGTGAACGTAGCTTCAATAAATTATGGATGTCTTGAGTGAAGCTCAGAAATTAATTAATCAGAATTCATCTGTACTGTGGTAGCCGGTAGGTCAGGGTTAGGGCACCGACAGGTGGCTATCCAGTGTTTGGCATAGTGTATGGCAAACGCTAGATGTATCCAGCGTTTGGATCCAGTAAATCCGGGGTTTGTGGTTGACTGTTTTAGCCTTTATCTTAGCCTTCATTTGAATACAAACTCAGTTTGTGGTGGACTGGGTGAGGCCCCCCCCCCTCCCCCAGGAGGAAAGAAACTTGCATGATGCTTCTAGCACTTCTAAATCTTTGTCCTGTGGTCTCAAGGCAAAGTACCAAACCTTTAGAGTTTTTGTATTTTATCATATCAAACCAAATATTTCCCCCAAAAGTAAGGTTCAAGCAACATTTGGCATAACTTGTTCAAAAATCAGGGACTTGTGGTAGACTGGGAAGGGGCAAAGCCCTAAAGAGGGTCTTGGTGAGCTTGAAAGCAAAACCATAATCTCATAATACTGTTTCGAGGATACTTCTGAAAATTTCCTCAGCAGAAGGATGCTGGGAAACTGTTGAAAGTCAACAAAATCCCAAGTTGAAGAGGGTGTAAAACTAGGTGTTTTCTGTGTCAGTACTCCTGATGACTATCTCTCCCTTCCAATGCAGAATCACCCGGTAACTGCGGAAGGAATAAGAAACGGTGTCACAGCTGCGCTGACTCAGGATTTGAGTCGTTGAGTTTGAGTCGTTACGGACACGTTTACTCCTTCTTCCTGAGGATCACTGGCGTGTTTGGACTTAGTCATATAGTGTATTAACCCCTCTCTGTATATTGTGATACAAGTAGCCTTTTCCTTCCACTTAAGTGAATATACACTGAAAAAATTGCACATACAGGTACCCTTGTTACTGCTACTTGCAAGTGGTAACCTATTGCTCACAACCTAGATGATGTTAGTCAATTCTGGGATTTTCAAATTTCCTTCCAGGAGTGAGCATAATGAGTCATCATTGAATAATTAGCAAGGTACACTTCATGACTTAAATATTGTTAGATCAATTATTGCAAAAATTTTCAATTTTCAATTTTTGTTCTTGTTCGAAATTGGTTTTTATAAGAGCTAAGAGACACTTAGTTATAAGAAGCTAATCTTTAGAAGGTGGAATGGTATTGTGAACTGACTGTAAAAAGGGGAAGGCGGGATAAAAACATTATCTACCAAAGAAAAATAATTACCAAAGGAGCGAATATCATTCATTGAACCACCTCAGATTATCTCAGACCGTTACGTTTTCTTAGCCTCGGAACGGATTCGAAAAGTTAAGCTTTATCATCGACTTTTTCTTGATTGAATCTCTCGAAAGTATTGAATCTCTCGAAAGTATTGAATCTCTCGAAGTAGTCCCCAAAATACCAGGGAGCAGCGGTACACCCCCTCGGAAAAATTTGTCCCTCAAATTCACCAAACTTGGGCAACTATTCAGAAAATAGTAATAAAAATAAAGGCTTTATTCCGCCAATCGATCCAGACGGATAAAGAAGTAAAGAGAACTAAATTATACCTTCAGCTCAGATTTTGATGTTTTTTTATTTTGATTTTGACGTACCAGAAAAATTAACCAAAGACTACAGCATTGTATAATGCGCCGTGAACTTTGGATGTTCATTTAGGCCTACCTAAAAATGGCTTAAAGGACACCTGAACAATGAAACCATACTTGAACACACAATAGAGAATGCATTTACAGACATGGCCACGGAGAGCATTCTTCTCCTGAGCGTGACGTTTTCAAAATAGTGATGTTCGTTTCTGGAGGTTTGCACATGCAGACTCCAAGACAAAAGCGCAATTCATTCAAATCTTGTACAGCGCTGGCCGGATCGTATTGGTATTTCTTCTAGAAATACGTTTGGGCTTAACTGGTTAAAAAATATTCGAGAAGAAGGGTTGATTGGACACATTTGTTCATTTCTAAAATTGTTCGGTACTGAAATAAGGACAGATGCAAATATAAGCAAAAAGCATAGCTTGGAAACACTATTTCGTGTTTGGATTGGGTTTTCTGCAGGCAATGTTAACGGAAGTCGTACAGATAGGGATGATACTTGGTACTCTTCATTCAGGTGTCCTTTAAGTAGAATTTAAATCACACTTTTTATTTTGCTTTTTTTTTGCAGTAGTGAAGATAATTTCTCACAATGATTCGGCGAGGAGAAGAATCTTTGAGCTTAAGAAATGAAAGTGGCAATGCTGCCCCTAATTCGCATTACACACAGCGGGCCTCCATCATTGGAAGTCTTGGACAGCAGCCAATTGGCATACCCAGCCATGGAGTTTACAGACTACCTGCAGGGACGGGGCTACTTCAACATACAAACTCAGGTAGGAAATACTGTTTATAGAAGAATCCCTTGGTCTGTCATCTTCTTGTTCTGGAACATATCACGCGAATTGTTTTCAGCAAATTGGCCATATTCCTGTTCAGCGCTTCCAAGCGGACTAGTTTCTGCTAATCCCCCATGCCTCACCATCAGCAATTATTGGCAGACATAGTAAAATAGATCCACAGATTGATGAGTTGAAAATCTGCAATCTACTTTCCAGTTAATGGAGGTTTTCCGTATGCCTTAGTGGTAGAAAATGAAAGTTATCCTCTATCTTCATGATCGGACTTTTTACTATGTCTACACGTTGATTATGAGACGATTTGGGGGACTGACAGAAACTAATCCACAAGGAGCGCTTAACTGGAATAAGGCGAATTGACCTGGTTCTTCTACCGGATAGCTTGTGGTCCATATAGATTGAACGCCACCATGGGGCTAATGTGTTGAATCTGTTGGAAGTTGTTACACAGGATTAGGCGTCTTCGACGGATTTCAAATTTAATTGGACATGTGAAATTAAAACCAAACGATATAAAAGTCTCAATTTTTATATATCATTTGCAGTCAGCTTGGGCTGATGGAGTACTTAAAAGACATGTCGTACATATAAAGACAATGCAACCTACTTCCGTAATCACTCCATGGGGCGTCAAGACTGGAGGGGGGGGACGCCCCTCCCCCCCCCCAATGCTGTTGGCCAGTTGGTAAAATATAACCGATTTCTCGTCAAAATAGTTGATTTTTTTTTCACGAAAATATTCGGTTTTTCTGAAAATCAGTCGATTTTTTATGGCACTTGAGCTTACTCAAGTGCCATATAGCGATTGTAATTTCTGTCCGTCAGTCGGTCTGTCGGTCCCGGTTTTGCTAGTTCGGGCACTTCCAGATAAGCTAGGACGATGAAACTTGGCAGGCATATCAGGAACTGGACCAGATTAAATTAGAAATTGTCGCTTCCTCGATCCGACCATCTGGAGGGGAGTGGAGGGAGGGGGAATCCGGAAAAAATAGGAAAAATTAGATATTTTTAGCTTACGAACGGGTGATCGGATCTTAATGAAACTTGATATATGGAAGGACTTCGTGTCTCAGACCCTCCATTTTAAATCCAGACCGGATCCGGTGACAGTGGGGGGAGATGGAGGGGGAAACCGGAACTCTTGGAAAACACTTAGAGTGGAGGGATCCGGATGAAACTTGGTGGAAAGTACAAGCAAAAGTCCGAGATACGTGACTGATATAACCGGAACGGATCCGCTCACTTTGGGGGAGTTGGGGGGGGGGGAGAAGTCCGAATTTGTAGTGATCCCGCGAGTTCCGTGCTTCCTGATGTGCTGGGACGATGGAAATTGACAGGCATGTCTGGGACCCGACCAGATAAAATAGGAAATCGTCAATTCCCCGATTCGACCATCTGGGGGGGGGGGGGGGAGTGGAGGGAGGGTGAAGCCAAAATTTTAGGTATTTTTAGCTTGCGAACGGGTGATCGGATCTTGATGAAAATTGATATTTAGGATGACCTCGTGTCTCAGACATCTCACTTTAAATCCGGGCCGGATCCGATGACACTGGGGGGAGTTGGAGGAGGGAACCGGAAATTTTGAGAAACGCTTAAAGTGGAGGGATCGGGATGAAACTTGGTTGGTAAAACAAGCACAGGTCCTAGACACGTCATTGACATAACTGGACCGGATCAGGGCACTGTGGGGGAGTTGGGGTGGGGGTCCGGATTTCTAGCGATCCCGCGAGTTCGGCATACTTCCTGATGCCCTAGGGCGATAAAACTTGGCAGGTATGTCAGGGATCCGAACAGATTGACTTGGGAACAGTCGTTTCCCCGACCCGACCATCGTGGGGGGAGTGGGTGGATGGGGAGTCAGGAATCTAGTGGCATGCATAACTTTTGAACGGGTGATCGGATTTGAATGAAACTTGTCTGGTGAGCTATCGCCTCGGACGTTCAGTGTCACGTCCGGGTTGGGTCCGATACCTGTGGGGATGGGGTGGGGGGGAAACTCAAGAAACTCTAAAAGCAGAGGGATTGGGACGAAACTTAATGGATGGAACAAGCATTAGGCCTACATGAATATGACGGAGCCAGATGGTTTCGGGGCTCTGTGGGGGGAGTTGGAGGGGGTTTCCTGGAATTCCGGTAGTCGTGAGTTAGAATAGTTCCAGATGTAAAACGACAAGGAAACTTTGCAGGCATATTAGCGACCCGAATTATCTTGACTTAAGAACAGTCGTTGATTGAACAGCCAAGATTGACTTGAGAACAGTCGTTTCCCCGACCCGACCATCGTGGGGGGAGTGGGTGGATGGGGAGTCAGGAATCTAGTGGCGTGCATAACTTTTGAACGGGTGATCGGATTTGAATGAAATTTGTCTGGGATAGGGGTACCGGAATTTTCCTAAAATGCTCAGATTCGACTGAAACTTGATAGATGGTATAAAAGAAGATGCTTTAGGTGGTGGATGAAAGTTTGAACAGTCATGTGCATTTGCTACAGATAATCGAGACGATGCCGGAACTGCTCAGAAATGAGTGAAACTAAATATCCTATTTCTATTTCCGAACCGCATTTTTGGATGGCGGGTGTATTTTGTGACGTTCTCATCTACTTTCTTGTACAGCCTACTCGTACAAGTGCCATATGAGCTCGTAGCTCTTGTTCAAACTTCATTTTTTGTTGTTGAAAACAGTCGTTTTTTTCTGCAGAAGCAGTCGGAAAAAATTACCAGCCAGTCGGTCAATGCCTCGTCCCCCCTTCAAACATTTGGGCTAGTAACGCCTCTGATCACTCGATCCATTCTTGAAAACCGGAGACCCGAATTTAAAACGGTATATTTACCCCCTCCCCCTTACGACAACTCAGTGAGTTTCACACTTGCCTTGTGTCGCGATTTTAGATACGTAACCCATCGGCTTGTCCGTGATCTGTTTTCTAGATTATATTGAATTGAATTGAATTGGATTTTTTTAACGAAGCTTTCTCGTCGGAAAACCGGCCATGTAAACTTGTTCAGTCAGCGGAGGTTTAAACAGCCAAAGGCGTGAATAATTTGCCCAAAGTAGAGCCTGGGTTTGAAGTACTCAACTTTAGAAGAATGGAACGTAGACAGTAAAAACTGTGAGCTGTGCTTTAAGCCATAATTGAAAAGATGAAAGATTTTTTGCCTTGTAAAGTTAAGACGTACCAACGTTATGATTGTGCTGCGTTTATATTCTGGTAAATACGTCAGAGAGGGATTAAGAGCGTGTTCCACCCTTCTAATAATAGTTACTGTTAGTTATTATTTCCTTTCCATCCTCACGAAAAGTTACTACGCTGACCGTTCCAACCTTGTCGGAATAGTAACTAACAGTTACTATTTGCTTACCATGCTCGGGAGCGTAGTAAGCGTAGTAACTACGCATCTCTGTAACGTGATTGGTCGGATTCGCCCCTGGCGTCAGATCCTGCTGGAAAATAGAAAATCGTTTCAGCCTTGACGGCAAAAAAATAGAATTCATGACGTCATGCGTAGTAACTACGGTAAGTAGGATGGAACACGCTCTAAATATCGCCTAGATGGCTTGTCCTGTAAGCTTTTGATACTTTTCAAAAAAGCTTGCCGCGTATTACAGAACGAACTTTCACAGCATGAAACTTGTCGTTTTTGCCAGATAAGTTATACATAAGCAGGCCCGTATCAGGAATTTGTTTCGGGGGGGGGGGGGCATTGCCCGCGGGTTAATCAAAAAAGACATGGATCATAGGGAAAAGCCTATAATAAATGATTATTTTTGTATGTTTCGGGGGGGGGGGATTGACCCCCCTCCCCCCTGGATACGGCCTTGACGTAAGGTAACAAGGCAGTGGTTTTGAATAACACTAAGGAGTTACGGGAATGGATCGTCATTTATTGGATTTCAAAGAATGCTGGTACAGACCTCTTTCTAATTTTCTCGATTCTTGCATTTACGGGGTTAAGAACCAACACTTTTTGTGCTCTAGATCGAGGTAACTGAGGTTTTGATTTTTTATCATTTTATTATTATATGGATGGAAATCAGTAGTGAAAACATAGGTGAGAACGCAGGTTATTCTCCGAACTTAGGAGGCCGGAAAGAATAACATGTCCGGTGTTGGGAGGAAAGGTTTGAGAAGAATTACCTAAATCACTTTGCCTTAACAGTAGATAATCCCCCTTCCTGATTTCCAGTCGACTTTCCGAGTAAACAGCCTGCGTTTGATTTTCAACCGCGGGAACACTCTTTAACTTTCGGTCAGAAGGAAGAAATTTTCCAATCTAATCGGAGCATACCTGATTTTACGAAGCCTCCACATCCCTAAACATAATGTATAGATAATCCGGCCTGAAAAATATTGGATTCCAGTTAAAACACGAATTTTGGGTACGATTTTGATTCCGTATCCGCATGTCCCTTGTACCTATTCTGTAGAAGATGGGCATTTAGGTATAACCCGTGAGCAGAACGCCTCTAGAGGATCTAATACCGATCTTAGCTAATTATA
This sequence comes from Branchinecta lynchi, assembly GCA_023053575.1. Classification (NCBI taxonomy): domain Eukaryota; kingdom Metazoa; phylum Arthropoda; class Branchiopoda; order Anostraca; family Branchinectidae; genus Branchinecta; species Branchinecta lynchi. Next base: position 14,180,789 of record JAKZAP010000014.1, on the reverse strand, counting down.
TAAAATTCCCTGAAATCCCGATTTCCCTTCTGAACGAGCTAATGTGCAGAGTTCCCGTGTCTTTTCTTCACTTTATGCTCCGGTTAGGAAACTAGCCAAACACAGATGCTACAGTTTTGTTTCACCCGGCTTTCACGGTCAATGTCGCGGAATCGTCGAGTCGTGTTTGAAAAGCCCTTTGGAATTGTTACACTTCACCTCGGCGGATAAGCGCGTCCCTTCTGCCAATAAATTCGAGGCGTTAAATTATTTTCCCAGAGCATCAGGCGACTGGACGGTCGTTCGGCAGGAGACCCAACTCTTGTTCATGCTTTGCTAGATCCTTTATTTTGTTGTCCGGACTAGAGGTAACCTTTCTTTCGGTAGGGGGGGGGGGACGACGTGGAATGAGAACAGCCTGAGGATTTTCCAGTATCTGCATCGTTTTAAGACTTGATCTCCGAACTCAGTGATATAGTCTTGTGATAGGCCTAGCTGGTTTCTCTTAGTTGTTTGGAGCAGTCCTTATTATTGGTAAATAAAAGCTTGCCTTTTTAGAGGATTCACGGTGTTTGCTTTCGTAAGGTTTCAAGTTCCGAAAGCTGATGATAAAAGTAATTTGTGCTGTTACTGGAATGGCTATGCGCGTGTTCCACCCTTACTTACTGTAGTTACTACGCATGACGTCACGAATTCTGGCTTTTTGACGTCAAGGCTGGAACAATTTTTCTATTTTCCAGCAGGATCTCACCGAGGGGTTGCTCACTCGCTAGGTACCACTTTACACCCTCCCTGGGCACCGGCTGGGTACACTTGGGCAACGGGCATCACTGTACAACCATTTTGGAAGTGAGCAACCCCTCGGATCTCACGCCACGGGCGAATCCGACCAATCACGTTACAGAGATGCGTAGTTACTACGCTCCCGAGCATGGTAAGCAAATAGTAACTATTAGTTACTATTCCGACAAGGTTGGAACGGTCAGCATAGTAACTTTTCGTGATGATGAAACGGAAATAGTAACTAATAGTAACTATTGTTAGAAGGTTGGAACACGCTTTGTCTGGAAGGTGAAGGTTCAGTTTCAACTTTTTTCAATATTTGACTATTTCCATATGTCTCAGTATTTTACTATTTCTATCTGACTCCTCGTCTTATTCGGTAGATATTTCTGGATAACGCCAAAATAAATAAGCCTGCTTGAGTACCCGAGCCTCTTTGACTTCCTCGCACACAAACCAAAGGAACCTTAGTAATTTTCTGCAAGTGAGAAATCTCTTCGGTTCCGAGGCCAGTAGAGCAAAATCTGCGACCGCGTTACACCGGAGAAGTATTGATTCTGCCCAGTTTTGAAACAAAGAGCGCGCGGGATTCAAATCGATGTTCCTCGTGGAGCCGAGGGGCAAAAGCAGATAATTGTCTTACTCTTATCAATCTTGGAAGTAATAGATAGAGGGGTGGCAGTAAAGAGCAAACGTCGTAGGCGAATGATTCGATTTCCCAAGGTTTTGGCGAATTCTTGGAAATCCCACAACCTTCTTACTAAAGGGCGATTCTGGTTTTTAGTGGAGTTTTCCTTGGAACAATCCACTATTGCGAGCGCTGTAGCAGCTTTCGGTTTCCGGTTTCCGGTTTTCACCGTATTTTGTAGAGCTCATAACTCGTGAACCAGTGCAAGTATCGAGTTCAAACTTGGTATACTAGTGGGTATTGGGGTCTAGTTGTGCCTTTTGGGGGTCCCACCCCCACCCGGTTCAGGGGCAAATGGGCCCAGATTGCCCAGTGAATAATGTTCATAACTTGACGATGAAGTTTGTTGTGCATGTACATCTTAGGGCTGGGAAATTGCTTTGAAAGTTGCACCTCCCCAACCCACCACGTTCATGGGCAACTGGGCCCAGATTGCCCAGGAGTAAAGTTTGTTACCTGTGACAGGAATCAACAGGTGTCAAGTTCATACTTGGTATACTAGTTGGGTATTGGGGTTTAGTTGTGCCTTTTGGGGTCCCACCCCCCACCTCAACCCGGTTCAGGGGCAAATGGGCCCAGATTGCCCAGTTAATAATGCTCATAACTTGACCAGAACTGGACATAGGAAGATGAAATTCCTTGTACATCCTAGGGCTGGGAAATTGTTTGAAAGTTACACCTCCCCCACCCACCACGTTCATGGGCAACTGGGCCCCGATTGCCCAGGAGTAAAGTTCGTTACCCGTGACAGGAATCAACAGGTATCAAGTTGAAACTTGGTAGGATTGTGAGCATTGGGGTCTCTTTTTACTTTTTGTGGATCCCAACCCCCCCCCCCCCCCCCTCTTGGTTTAGGGGCAATTGGGCCCAGATGGCCCATTTTTTTTTTTTTTTTTAACTTGACAATAACTGGAAATAAGGCAATGAAATTCTTTTTGCTTTTGGATCATAGGGGTTGGAGAGAGTTGAACCACCCCCACCCTCCCCGTTCATGGGCAAGTGGGACCAAACTGCCCATTGGCTGGTATACTTGAGAAAAAAGAGGTGTAAATGCGCAATTGATGGGTCACGACCCCCCTCCCCCTTCATGGGCAGCTGGGCCCAAATTTCCCTTGAGTTAAGTTCGTCTTTGACAGGTCTCAAGTCCAACTCTTGTATATTTGGGGAGAAATATCTATGGATGAGAATTTGCTGATTCGGTGTAACAGCAACAAATAAGACGACGCGACGTACTTTAATCTTTAATTACCAGTTGGAAACTGGACTGTTTTGTCATATGATCGATGATATGCCTTTCTTAATGAATTGTGACAAAGGGGGCATTAGGCTGCTACGATTTGGTTTATTGCACTTGTTATTACCTTGCTAATGAAAGAGGTTCAAAGGGTGGGACTGGCTGACAGACCATTCTCAGTGTTTGAAGTCAAGCTACTCGTGCAAGATCTTAAAAATTTCTGTGGATTTACTGGCGGTTTGTTTACTTTTAAAGCATTTGAAGTGGGATGACTGCAAATTAGGTTATTTCAATACTTGTTTGGTTATTGGGGATGAGAAATTTCTTGGTTCTAAAGCTATTCGTATATAAAATGAGATACACATTTTACTTTTACACTCCACGTCTGAGCGCTTGCGCACTCGTGCGAACTTATGCGTCAACCGTTCTTCAAATATCGGCTAAAATACGCTTTACTTTCTCAGCGGTTTGGGTGATCCGTTTGCTTTTGCAACTGATTTCTGTAGAAAGTGAATCGAGTAAGTGCTCTTGAAAAGTTGCATACCCGGGATGATTTTCGATTAATTCGTGCCCTTTGCGGATTAATCTTTTGTTTTTCGGAAGGCGAATCCACAATAAAGGCTATAACTATTTTTTTCTGATTGAAACTTCTTCTATCATTCGGGGATTCGCCCCTCCCGCAACCCTTCCATGTAAGTGCCATAAACACTGAAAACACATCATCCACTTCCTTCACATTATTACTGTCAAGTTCCTAACTCCTTTGCTTACCACCTGATGCAGTTGAGCGACGCTCTCTCACAGCCAATCATACTTGGGCAGAAATATGTGTCATACGAGGACATCACCAAACAACTGAGAATCTCAACCCTCTCGAACCGATTCCACCATCTCACCCGAGATCTCACCATGTCATTTGGTAATAAGACCAAAGGTTTCGATGGGATCCCAAAATATTAATATTTACTCCGACAAGTCGGTCTTGTAGATGTTTGGTCTTCAAAAGACTTCTTAAACATTTGCACTTGTAAAATTTACAAGCAGGTTAAGGCCAATGGTAATAATCGGAAAAGACCAAGTTTATATTTGACAGTAGAAAACGGATACGCCAGCTGAATTTCACCAAGTCTAGATATATTCAGATACGTTTTGCGTTGTCAAATATTCAGATACGGATTCAGCATGTGGTTTAACCTACAGCCTACGTCGTATCTCCTTCCTTCCTTACTTCTGCCCAACATCCGGTTTCGGCCGGATTCCGGACAAACTACTTGTCTGGCAAAAAACAAAAGCTCAGAAACAAATTCAGCATGTCTCCTTGCCCTACATCCAACATCTAATCAACTTCAGATTAAACTTTTACTTTAAAATTTTTTTTCCGGTTCCAGCCGGATTCCGAACGATCTATACGTCCGCTGAGAAAATGATTGTCATCTACGAATTCAGCATGTATTCTTACCCGCAAATCAAATTTCTTATCAAACTAAATAAAACTTTTACTTTTAACAGATTTTCCGGTTTTGGCCGGATTTCGGCCGAACTATTTGTCCGGCGGCAAAATAAATTTCATATTCGAACTCAGTACGTGTTCTTGCCCCTAAATCGAACCTCTAATCAACTTTATATTAACTTTTACTTTTCACAAATTTTCCGGTTTTCACCGGACTCCAGGTGAACTATTTGTCCTGCGAGAAGATAAATTTCATATTCGAATCCAGCATGTCTCTTTACATCTAAATCAATTATCTCAATAGCTTTCAAAAAACATTTTTTTGCCCCTTAATTTGAAACCCCTCCCCCACCCTCAAATATAGGGCTACAGAGCCCGTCTTCGAACTTGACCTGTACTTTGACCCAAAGGATCCTCCCACCAAGTTTCATCAAAATATCTCAATCCCTTCGAGAGTTATCGTGCGGACAGACGGACAGACAAACGGACAACTTTTGCGATGTCATAGCCCTCCTCTTACGTTTTGGGATCTCAAAAAGTGCCTCAGATCTGAGGTATATCGGGACTTCCTACCGGCCTCCGCTTCAACTCCTAGTGGCAACACACGTCGCGCCGAGAAATTAAAACGCTGCGACCCACTTCTCCAGAAACCACCGATCAAGCACAGCCAGCGGTATAGCAGATCATTTGTACCATACTTCGTTAAGCACCACAACCTGGAAGCAGAAAGCAAACAAGTCATGACACGACAGTTGAAAGAAACCAATAGTGCTTATACTGTTTTTATTTCGTTCTTTTATTTAATTTTTTGACATCCCAGGCTATTTTAACGAATATTGGGAAAAATAAAATGATTCTGATAGCTTATATGTCCGTTAGTAGACCGTGGACACCATCTCTACGAGTCTCAAGTTTTACGGAGTCGTAGAGAATTGCTGGTAGTGTTACGAGTTCGTCAGTCTAATTTGAACTCAACCTTCTTTGCTTATATTCCTTTTTTTTTTCAGGTTCGCGAGTCCTGGAAGCTGGTAGTCATGTTTTGAGCAAAGGCCAAGAGTCAGCTATTCCACTGAGCACCTCTTACCACCAGCCATCTTCTGGCCACCAACAGGGCGGTGGCTATGTTAGTCAGACCGGGTCCTTACACCAGCCTGGAGGGCAGTCTTCTCCTGCACAGGTAAGCTAATGATACATAAGTACTCCTTCAGCCCGAGCTGACATCGAGTCGGTTCACATTTCTGGCTTGAGCCTGAATAGGGCCTTTGCCAATATTCTTGATGACTATCTCTCCTTGCCGATGCAGAATCTCCGGTCTGTCCGGGTACCTAGCGGAAGAAAGGGTGTTACATCTGCTCCCAAAGATCGCCGTGATTAGTTGACACAGAATTTGAGTATTTGAGTTTGAGTCGTTACGGAGACGCTTACTCCCTCTTCCTGAGGATCATTGGCGTATTTTGGACTTAGTTATATACAGTATTAAAGAAGGGCCGAAAGATGTAACACCACCATCTGGAGCTATCACCCAATAATGCATTCTGAGGATCACTGGCAAGGCCGTATCCAGGGGGGGGGGCTAGGGGGTTTACCCCCCCCCCCCCGAAACATAGAAAAATAATCATTTTTATAGCCTTTTCCCTCTGATCTATTTGTTTATTGTACTTTTTGTCTGACCAGCAGGCATAAAAATAAATTCCAGCAGGTCCGAAATTAATTCCTGGATACGGGCCTGATCACTGGCGTGTTTTGGGCTTTGTCATATAGAGTATTAAAGAGGGGCCACCACACCACCATCTGAAACTATGCCGTGACCGAGAGCTTTGATATATTATGATAACCTAGAGTGATGACAGGGCTAGACTCAGCTTTGGACTGACATTTTGGGTTTTCCGGAACCTTTCTAAACGGACTTGGACTGGACTCCCACCAGGCTCCCACTGAAGGTGCCACATTTGTGTCACTGAAGGAGGAGGGATTAAAAAAGAAAAGAAAAAAAGGTGCTGGAAGACGATCAATCTATCAATAAATATTATTTAAATCCTAATATCACTAGTCTAATTTTGAACGGCGCCGAAGAATGCAGTGAACATCCAACCTGGCAAAAAACATGCACAATACTCGCAAATTGTAATTTAAATAAAGTAAAGAACAAGTTGAAGCCACAAATTGTAATTTTTTTGCTCTGCGTTGCTCAGTTTATTCTGCACCCTTTATTCCGCCAGGTTACGGCGTTTGACGATAGCATTGTTTTCATTGCCGTCCGGAATTTCCCAACAGAAGTAAAAGAATATTAGTACGAAGTCAAATGGCCCCAGAGGATTTTGATTTCTTTCTTTGTGTCAAAGGAAGCTGAAACAAGGATCTTTGCTGATATTAAGTTCTTAATTTATCGTTCCCATTTGACTGTTTTAGGGGTGAAAAGGAAAACCAGGGTGGTTTAAACCATAGAGAAATGTTCCGACATCATATCTCTATTGCATAGTACTATGCGATAACTTGGTGATAACAGTAACATACGCAGTCCAATTAAGACCAGGAAATGGAATCCCGGGGGAACATGAATTCAGAATACAAGGCCTCCAAATATGTGTATAATTCGCTTTCATTCATCGGCCCTCTTGGAATTAGAAGGAACCAATATAAAAGACCCATAGTTGGTTGTTCATAACTGCAATTTCTTTAGGTGGGCGACCTGCTTCCCCCTTTATTTTCTTTTGTCCAATTCAGGTAAAATAATTGAGGACAGATCATGCTATCGGAGGGCTATTGCGAGTGACAATGAACAACAAATTATTTGTCCTTGCCAATATTAGGATTAATATGAGGTTGCGAAGCATCCTTTTTTTTACCTGCGAGACTGCTCAGTGAGTAGTATCGACAGATTATGTTTGCATAAAAAAAAAACATGTCCTTTGAAAACAAACCCAGCTTATTGTTACCCAAATTTATATTAAAATAACCCGCATAAAACTGATTTTAGGGATGATGCTTACTATACGGTACGATTTCCCCAACGTTGCCCCTGACGGTCAGAGATAGGGGAGGTCAAGTGAAGGGATCCCAAACCGGATATGAGGTTTTTACCCACGAGATTTCATCCTGATCGCTTCTCTAGATTGATCCTTATTCTGACAGAGGCGTTACTAGCCAAAATGTTTTTTTTTGGGGGGGGGGGGGGGACGAGGCATTTACCGACTGGTTGGTAATTTTTACCGACCTTATCTGCAGAAAAAACGACTGTTTTCAACAACAAAAATGACATTTTCGAAAAAAATTGACTAATTTTCTGAAAAACACAACTATTTTGACGAAAAATCGACCGATTTTCAGAAAAACCGACTGTTTTCATGAAACAGATCAACTGTTTTGACGAATCGCGGCGCTTCGCGACGAATCGGTTATTTTTTACGGACTGGCCGACAGCATTGGGGTGGGGGCGTCCCCCCTCCACCCCCCCCCCCAGTCGTGGCGCCCCCTGCTTAGGCATGCAGCGAGATGGTAACCTTCAGCTTTGTACCCAAGTTTTCCGAGGAAAGCATTAGAAAACCCGAATAAGAATTTTCTAGCCAGTTCGTACAGTAGTATTTGACGGTAGTATAGGTAGATTATTGGAAAACATAATTTAATATTGAATTAGGAATACGTGGAATTCCAGGAAAAAAGACCAAAACAAGCCACATTTTAGCATAACAAGCCCAGTTTCCCGCCACAAAGCCGTCGCTAAAATCTTCCGCCCCAGCCCACAAAAACAAGCCCATCTGGCACCACTGTCCCTAAGTTTCCATTATTTTCGTATCTGTTCAGTAAACTATTAAGAATTCTACCCGGTTTGTGCGCGCCAAGAGTTTCAGCAATTTTGTGGCCCCTGGCTATCAGCTGTTTGCACCGGGCATGAGCGCTGATGAGTAAATATCTTCGATCCGGTATAGCTGTTCGATTCAAAACAGTAATGAAGCCCGAGTTCTGCTACGCTTGTGTAAGCACATAGAGGAAACAGGCGTGTTCGAACCATGGTTGTTTGTTTCACAGACCATCTGTACTAAAGGGCAGCCGAAAGACTGGACAAGCTTGGCTAAAGCCTATATGACAAAGGGGGGGGGGGGGGGGCTAGGGGGTTTACCCCCCCCCCCCCCCTCCCCCGAAACATACAGAAATAATCATTTTTATAGCCTTTTCCTCTGATCTATGTGTTTATTGTACTTTTTGTCCGAACAGCAGGCATAAAAATAAATTCCAGCAGGTCCGAAATAAATTCCTGGATACGGGCCTGATCACTGGCGTGTTTTGGACTTTGTCATACAGAGTATTAAAGAGGGGCCACCACACCACCATCTGAAACTATCACCCATAAACTATATACTCTATATGACTAAGTCCAAAGCATGCTAGTGATCCTCGGGAAGAACGAGAAAACGTAGCACTAACGACTCAAACTCGACAACTCAATCCTGTGTTAACCAATCACGGCGATGTTTGGGAGCAGCTGTGATACCGCTTCTGGCTCTTCCGCTAGGTACAGGGCGATTTTGCACCGGTAAGAAGAGTTAGTCATCAAGAGTATTGCCATATACTACGTCGTAAACCCCCGTCCGTTTCTTGTCGGTTGCGAATTAATAAGTAAGAAATAGGAGTACCCCTTGGTAAATCTGCCCTTTGAGCTTTGAAGCGTACTCTACCCATCTCGGAATCAATTTAGCACCCAAGGCTTCCTTTTATCGTTCGCGGAAGTCTCTTGTTACCTTCGTAGGAAAGCCTGGCAAAACTCATTTCCTTGCCTTCCTGCCGGAGAAGGACCGTTTATCCTTCCTCTAAACACCGCCAGTGAAACTATTAGGCTAAAGGCTTCGTCACCAGCTAACCGAATTTCTTGGCCTAATACGCAGATCATTGAGAGCGCTGCGTAGGCCTACGTAAAAAATCAGGTAGAAGGACTGATACTGGAGGTCGAAGGTGATCCCCTGACGACAGGTGGCAAAGACGCGAGCAATGTCTGCCCGGGATTCTCTACAGCGTCACTGCATAGGAGGCTAGTAGCAACATGATATTTAGGTCGCGGGTCCTGTGGGACGCTGGGCAGGGGACGATTTTCGGTTAGACAGTAGTTAATTCTGAAGAATAAAAGACGATTTGAGTCGGCCGCTCTACCCCACGGTGACCAAGTCCAAAACACGCCAGTGATCCTCAGGAAGACGAGGAAAGGTCGCCGTAACGACTCAAACTAAATAACTCAAATCCTGCGTCAACCAGTCGCAGCGATTATTAGAGACAGCTGTGGTACTGCGTCCGGTTCTTCCGCTAGGTACACGGCGATTTTGCATCGGTAAGGAGAGTTAGTCATCAAGAGTATAGAAATTTGCCTTTTTTTAGTACAGCGCTCCAAGTGGACTAGTTTGTGTTAGTCCTCGGTTGTCTCATAATCCATAGTAGTGTATACACAAGTATGTATACACTATACACTAGTGTATAGTTTACACACAAGTATAAGCAAATACTCTTGATCACTAACTCTCCTTACCGATGCAAATCGCCATGTACCTAGCGGAAGAACTGGAAGCAGCACCACAGCTGTACCTAATAATCACCGTGATTGGTAATAGACATAGTAAATGGTTGGATCCAGACGGTAGTGGCCCTCCATGGACCTTGAGCCAGTCGTTTTCGTAATACGACATTTAAAATAACCTTGTCCTTGACCTAGGTTGTTTTCAATCAGTCTGTATTCTTCAAAACCATTCCTTACGGTATTAACAGAAAAACCAATATTTGTTTTGTCACAAAGCATTAATTCTTCAGACATTGTTGACGGTCATTGTTCTGATCCTCCCTACTAGTCGTGTTGTTGGTCCCTGTCTTTATTACAGTGTGGATCACTCAGAAGGGTCATTTCATTTCCGCCCAGTGGAACAGTAGGGAACTAAGGTTCAATTTTCAAGCGCGTTCGTTTGCCAGTCGAGGGGTTGTTGACGTTACCTTCTTCTCAACCAGTAGTCTTCACTTCTTTACGGACGGTTGACTTGCAGAGGGTACACTTCCTGCGGGATTTTTGGTTGTTCGTGTTGACCTTCATCTTGACCTCCTTTGCTCCTACTAATTAGATACTAGACTTATTTAGAAACTTCTTTCAGGGTATTATGATGAACCCTAGCACCCAAGCCTCGAGTATGCTCGGAGGTGGTCCAATCCCTCCAGCCCATGCCCCGATGTCCTTGTCGGTTAACCAGGTCTCCAACCAGCATATCCAGCAAAGTCCCAATGAACCAGTCAATTTGCAAACCACGCACCAGTCGCATGTTTATCATCATCCAGTTATTGCGCATCAGCAGATGAGGCACGCTCACGGAGTGGGAAAGGTTAGTACGCCGTCGTAGCATTTAAGCCTAGTTACCACTAGGGACAATTCTGCTTAGCCAAAACTGCAGGGAAAGGAAGGACCCGCTTTTTAACCGAATAGGGCAGGTGTCTTGACAGTCTAGTTACACATCACTTATTCACTTAGATAGGCCTGAAAACCCGATAAAAATGAGGCACGCTCACGGAGTGGGAAAGGTTAGTACGCCGTCGTAGCCTTTAAGCCTAGCTACCACTAGGGACAAACTGCATGGAAAGGAAGGACCCACTTTTTAACCGAATAGGGCAGGTGTCTTGACAGTCTAGTTACACATCACTTATTCACTTAGATAGGCCTGAAAACCCGATAAAAATGAGGCACGCTCACGGAGTGGGAAAGGTTAGTACGCCGTCGTAGCATTTAAGCCTAGTGACCGCTAGGGACAATTCTGCTTAGCCAAAACTGCAGGGAAAGGAAGGACCCACTTTTTAACCGAATAGGGCAGGTGTCTTGACAGTCTAGTTACACATCACTTATTCACTTAGATAGGCCTGAAAACCCGATAAAAATGCGGCGCGTCGTTTGTCCGTTATGAACAGATAATGAGCGTGTTCCATCCTACTTACCGCAGTTACTACGCATGAAGTCACGAATTCTGTTTTTTTGCCGTCAAGGCTGGAACGACTTTTCTATTTTCCAGCAGAATATAATGCCACGGGCGAATCCGACCAATCACGTTACATAGATCTTTAGTTACTACGCTCCCGAGCGTGGTAAGCAAATAGTTACTATTTCGAGAAGGTTAGAACGGTCAGCGTAGTAACTTTTGGTGAGGTTGGAACGTAAATAGTAAATAATAGTTACTATTTGTAGAAGGGTGGAACACGCTCAATGAATATCATTGAATCAACTTATTCTTTCGGATTTGTGGTACCGTATGTGCTTGTCCCTCAATGCTTGAAATATTTACCAACTAGAAAATGCGAACCAGCTACTGAAAAATAAAAAAAAGTGTCCGATTCATTGCAAGACATATCTTAACGTCATTTTCCTACTTTCTACAGTCGCAACTTTTCCGAGCTTTGCATCTCTAACCCTGGAAACGCAGGTCTTTCTGGAAATTCAAATCCTACGCGTCTGGATGAATTTTGGGTTGTCGTAGAAGCAGCTCACACTTTGAACGTTATTACTAGAGCCCCGGGTGAACAAATACAACACCTCTTACAGGAGTATCACATATAAAAATAAGCTGCCTTTTCGGTAGGCCTTAAAGTAGTACTTTAAAAAGGAGAATTCACTTCATCTGAAAAAAAAAAGACGCGAAATAGGAGAATCGCGAGGAGAATTCGGATAAAAAACGCAACTATTGCCGCGTTGCTTATCTATCGTGTGGTGATAACAAGCAGTAAGTGTACATACAAAAGCCGACAACAGTATCATAGGCCATAATACTGCCGTGTTGCTAACAGTGTCGGTCATGTAGTAAAAAGACGCGAACTAGGAGAATCGCGAGGAGAATTCGGATAAAAAACGCAACTATTGCCGCGTTGCCTGCTATATCTATCGTGTGGTGATAACAAGCAGTAAGTGTACATACAAAAGACGACAACAGTATCATAGGCCATAATACTGCCGTGTTGCTAACAGTGTCGGTCATGTAGTAAGACCTAGCAGAGTGATTGACTACATTATTATCTGTTCCCCCCTCCCCTCCCGTCTTCCGTGCGTCGGTCCGAGAGGAATACTGGCAATCAGTTTTCCCCATATCCCGCTAATTCTTCTACCCAATTTTTACGTAGTTTCATCCCATCATTTATTTCTAGTCATTTGTTGCAAGTGTATTAATTAATTTTGTTTCGTGTCCATGTATTTTGTAAGTTTGTATTTCTCTTCTAGCTTTTAGCTATTTGGATTAAACTTGATTGATTGATTGATTATCGTATTTAATAAGAAGCCCTTTACGAATCGTATTAAGCCCCTGGTCTGCCGCGTGTCGTGTAATGCGTCGCGTGCTACTGCCGTCCTCGTTATCTTCCCGCGCGAATTTGGATTTCGATTCTTTTCTGTCCTGATAAGAGAGTGGCGGTATTAGTCTGTGGGCTTGGGTAAACATAGGTTTTATTGTTTCATACGACTTCGCTGTTGTCAGCTGGTCAGCAACGCTGATGCGATCCACCGATTCCGAACCAGTCCAATCAGGCCCGTGTCCAGGAATTTGCGGGGGGTGTGTGTGTGCCTTCCGGTTGTTTTTTTTCTGCTGGTCGAACAAAAAAAGTACAAAAAAACACGTATATCAGAAGGAAAAGCCTATAAAAATGATTTTTTTGTTTTGTTTTTATGTTTCGGGGGGGGGGGGGGGGGGGGGGGGGGGTTCAACCCCCCCCCCCCCGGATACGGCCTTGAGTCCAATCTACTTGCTTGAATCCGGCTAAGAGTGGAGCATGCTCAGTTGGTTCCGGAAGCCTGTCAAGAGACTGAGATGAGGTATTTACAGGTGGAGAAAAATCTAGATGTCTTGGAAAAATTGTATTTTTGTTTTCTTTCAAGTTTGTTGGCCCTTGAGTTAGATTGCATCTTGTCAGTCGACAGCAATAACGTCACGGTATTGGTCCCCAAACATCGTCAGATAATTTGTTCGAAAGCATCGAGGATAATCTTGAGAAGTCAGGGGATTTGGTAAAGAAAGACTTCGGAGAAACCCCTTTTGAATCTTCGGAAGAACAGTGACACTGGTCGGCTGGTCTTAAAGTTCGATGTTAGAAATAAAGGTCGCATCGGTTACAAAATGTTGTAGCTTACAAATCGTTGATTTTTTTTTGCTTTTGCATGATCCGATTTCTGGATTAGGCTTCCGGGTGATTCCATTCGTACGGGTTCGTTCTTTTTTGTTTGGTGTTGACGATTCCGGATTTGCGTCAGCGGAAGAATACGTTCACGAGATTTGGGAAGTCGTACAACGAAAACGCACCAGCTCTTTGTCAACTATTATTGTAGCTATATGCGTTGAGACAATAATAGCTATTCACGTTGTTTTCTAATTTTTGGCCGCCTAGGAAATTGGACTGTAGCAGAACCGGCCATTACCAGCCGAGCTGGCCTTATCTTTTTAATTAATTAAAGGTCTTTATTCCGCCAAAATGAAGAGACAAAAGGAGGAAAAAAGTAGAAAGGTTTTTCACTTACATTCAGTTTAAACTACCTAAAGCTGTACTTGCAAGCAATAAGGATGTAAAATCATGATGAGTGGTTTGCGGAGGTGATGGTGGTTACTTATTAGTAGCAAGAACAGTTAAGCCGATAGAACCTCCGTCTTTGGTCCCATTCAGCGACTATGGATACCCCGATAAAACTCTAGCTAAGCTAGAGGTAGTTGTTGAGCTTTAAGTTGATGCCTGTCTACTCCCCTCTTCGCCGCTGCGCACATCATAGGAAAAAGTGCAGGAGGCGCGCTGACCCGCTCTGCAGCGCGTCCAGACAAGTAATCGGCTCATACTTGGGATATTTATCCTCCGGGGAAGGGGATAGATGGATAGATATTTATTAACACTGTACCAATACCAATATCGTTGGTAATCCAATACCAACCCCTTTCTCCCTAACTCACCTTACAAAAATGTTCTCTATGTGCTGTTTGCATCCGCATATCATAGAAAAAGTGCAGGGGGCGCACTGACCCGCTCTGCAGCGCGTCCAGACAACTAATCAGTTCGTACTTTGGAGATTTCTTCTCCGGGGAAGAGGATATAGCTGTTGGAGGTAGCGAATTGTGATGTTCCTCGAAGCTCTTACCTTCCGCTGTTTGCATCGGGAAGAGTATAGGAATCTATTCGACTCCTCAAGGTCGTGTTACAGAGATAGAGATACGGAGGTTCTGGTGCATATTTGTTCTTGCTAGTAATGGACTCGGGGTTGGACCAGTCGTCTTGCCAGCGCTGTCATTTCCAGTCCATGTCCAGTCGTTCCTCGAATGAAAAAGGATGTTTTGCTGGTGACAGTGTCTTCGTACAAAACATTTCACAAAGGAATTACTCTGTAGAAATGCTGTCTTAACCGTGACTCCGGTTCCGCGCGTGTGATCAGTTGGGAAGGGACAGGGAGGGCAGTTTGGTTGAGTGTTTTAAAGACTTTTAGCACACTCCAGGGTTGTTATTCGGGTGAAACTAGGAAAATGGAAAATAACTTTGGAGACAGAAAAAAGGGAAAATGACTTCGAAGACCAGCCTAACTAGGGGAATGTGTCAAATGGTATCTTGTTGTACAAATAAGTACAGTAGAGGTATCTTCTTTGAACGTTAGTTAATTTTGAACAGTGCCATTTTCATCCATGTGAAAAAAGTCAATACTAATCAGCCAATTTGACGTAGCTAATTAAGGGCTCCTGTGAATACGTAAAAGAGTGTTTTGGGTCTTCATTTGGCCCAAAACTGCACTGCCGGAACAGTTTGTTGGGATGAAACTAGGTGACACTAGTTTTGTGTCCTCCTGTCGGAACCTGGTGTCGAGACCGTCGATGTACAGATCCATACAGCCAATTTTATTACTGGGAATCACTCTTTCAGATCCACGGAAGTACACCGATTGCTACCCCCTCGCCTACAGGGTCCTCTCCTGCCCCCACCAACAACCAGCCAGTCGGTTTGACCGCCAACGCTGCTTCAACAGCCCAGCAGCAGTTTCAGAGGCTAAAGGTAGAAGACGCCTTGTCGTACTTGGATCAAGTCAAGTACAAGTTCGGTGGACAGCCTCAAGTGTACAATGACTTCCTGGACATCATGAAAGAGTTCAAGTCGCAGAGGTGAGTCTTATGACGGTAATTGTGTCTGCTGCCGCTTATTATAAAGCTCGAGGGTATCCAAAAGCGAGCGTGCAAAATCATTTTAGGGGCCCAGTATGTTTCATATGAAGATAGTCTTAGTGTATTATGTCTACCGACCCTTAAAGAAAGAAGACATGCCCTGACGATGAAATTTGGGTTCAAATGTCTGTCGTCTGAAACTCACAGAGATATTTTGCCTGAATATGTGTCAGATTTACGACCGAAGTCCTGTACTAGGCAGTTTACACGGTCAATCGGTCTTCAAAAGCTAAGCCTGCCACCTGTAAATTCGACTGACCGGTACTTGTCTTCATTTGTACCTTATTTTGTACGTAACTTTAATTCCTGAGGCTGTTTTTTTTTTTTTTTTTAAGTGTGTTGAAAATAAGTATATTAACATGTAATTGACTATCCGAAGCTAGCGTGTTTCTTATGCTATTATGGAGAATAAAGGAATTATTATTATTATTATTTCTATGCTCCCGCTTTGGTTGCCGGGTCTGCCCGATGTTCACCCGCTGCCAGGGATCGACCAGCTCCTTAGTTGTTTTTTATAGTACTTGCAGCTTCGCTCAAGTTCCATATCCGATCACCATTCGGTCTGTCAATCAATGAATCAATCAATCAAGTTTAATCCAAATAGCTAAAAGCAAGAAGAGGAATACAAATTTACAAAATACACAGACACGAAACAAATTAACTAATACACTTACAAGAAATTACTAGAAATAAATGATGGGATGAAACTACGTAAAATTGGGTAGAAGAGTTAGTGGGATATGGGGAAAACTGATTGCCAGTATTCCTCTCGGACCGACGCACGAAATATGGCAGGGGAGGTCAACTGGAGGACGAGTAGGTCCACTGGGAGGACGCATGGAAGACGGCTGGCTGTCGGTCCACTGTTCTTGAGTTGAGTACTTCCAGAAGTGATAGGACGATGAAACTTGGCAGGCGTATCAGGGACCCGACCAAACTTATTTGGAAATAGTAATTTCTCCGATCCGACCATCGTGGGGGGAGTGGAGGGAGGGGGAATCCGGAATCTTGAGGTACGTATAACTTTGAAACGATGATCAGATCTTTATGAAATTTGATATTTGGAAAGGCCTCCTGTCTCGGACTTCCCATGAAGTCCGGACCCGGGTCGACGAATGTAGGGGGGGGGGGGGGGGGGGGAGGGAACCGGAAATCTTGTGACATACTTAAAGCGCAGCGATTTAGATGAAACTTAGTATGAAGATACTTTGGCTTAGAAATAGTCAGATGCCCGATCCGACCATCGTGGGAGAGAGTGGAGAAGGGGGAATCTTGAGGTATGTATAACTTTTGAATGGGTGATCGGATCTTCGTGAAACTTGGAATTTGGAACGACCTCGTGTCTCAAATACGGTCCGGATCCCATGAATGTGGAGGGGGGGGGGACCGGAAATCTTGTGACACGCTTGAGTGGAGCGATCGGGATGAAACTTGGTGGGTAGTGAGAGAACCGGACCGGTTTGGGGCACTGTGGGGAGAGTTGGAGGGGGTTCCGGAATTCGGGCGATCTCGTCTTAGGGTACTTCCAGATGTGCTAGGATGACGAAACTTAGCTTGAACATTAGAGACTTGACAAGACTGGCCTAGATATTGCCATTTCCCAGATCCGACCATCCCTTAAAGTATTCATCTTAACCGCAAAGTATAAAAAATTCTTTGTTCATTTCTTCACGTGTTTTTTTCGTATGTAGGCACCTGAGTGAGCTAGCTTCTAGTTCATGTTGGTTGAGCTAAAAATCTCGGACGTTACGAGTTGCTTTTTGTAGTCTGCCTGTGGCTGTGTTCAAGCCTCCCTACCGATGATAAACTGAGAAGGCAACGATGGGCTTTAGAGATTGGTGGACGGGGGTAGCTTTCAGTAAATTTGGAACACTGTGAAGTACATTTGCCTTTTAAAGGTAGATTATATCGTATCCGATCGTCTAGCTTGAACTGTCTTTCCGAAAGTCTTGGTTTTGATTACTTTTGGCGTTAAGCATCAGAGTAAAAAGAAAAAAAAAACGAAATATTTTGTACAGCCTGTCTAAAAGCTCGATAACTTGCTCTCCTGGAAACTTTTATGCAATAAACGATACTAATAAAGGGTCGTAGATGTTAGAAACTCACCCGGGCTACAAATCCGGAGGAAAAAAAAATATACTATTACATGGTTCACTCGCAAGAATATGGTAGTTCGAAAATTAGCAAAAGTGTCATGAAGCGTTGAGGTAATCTGATTCAAGGGAACGAAACACCGTGAAATCCCAGGTTAAGAAGGATCAAACCGAACGCAAATCTTTTATTCTTCTATTTTACTCCTGTCGTTCCTGTTTTAATCACGATAGGCGACACAAAGTCGAGTTTTACCAGTGGGACTTTCCAACGTGCTTCACGCGAACAGAAAGAGATTGCTCGTAAGACAAAAGATGAATACATTCTCAGTTGTATGCACAACAAACGCTGCGAGCCAGTTTCCTCCAGTGTCCCCGCGTGATGGTGGGAACCAGCTGTTAATTTCCCTCGGAATCCCTCGACGCAGCACCCACGTGAATTGGCTCACTACTTTGGACCAATTGGCGATTTTTAGCAAATTTTATACGCCCATCAGCTGCTGCGAATCGACTTTTCCGGACCGCAGTCCCTTCATTAGTGCAGTTCCTCTAGGCACTTCCTCACTGCCTTGCTCCCTAAGATTCGGAAAAGAATTTGTTTGTGACGTTCGAGTTTTTTGGCAATCTCTCTAATGCGCTTCCCTTGACCTTAATCCTTCTTCTGAACACGGTTCTACGCAGACTGAGATTGCTCATGACCGGAATTTCGTAAATGAGGTGTGCGCGCTTGCTAGTGCCGAGCAGCGATGCAAAGAACAACATTCGTGATTATAGTGTTTTTGGCGTGTCGGCTTCTAGTTTTGTAGCTGCGTGCCATCTTGTCCGATCACGTTTTGGCGGATGTTTGGTTGATAGTCGTCAGTCCAGATCAGGGTAGAACTTAGTACACCACTGTTTCACATTTGATTTGTAATTGTTCTATCTGTTCATATTTATTCCTAGGTAGAGTAGACACTAACGATCGGCTATGTTCGGCTACGGTTTTTATAGAAATGATTGATTGGTTGACATATCTTTTTATGTATTTTTTTTTTCGTCTATTCTGTATAACGAGTCATTTGTGTGTGTACTCGCTTTAGCGGGCCAATTATTGCTGTATACATATCATGTGATTATGGGCTATACGTCATCTGGTAGGATACCCCCAAGGATGATCTGTTGAACGCTTTTGCCCGTTGCTTCAGTCATGTAGCATGTATGTTAAAGCTGAGCTCGTGTTGTTTCCGGTGCGAACATTGGGATAACTTCAATGCCGACAATATACATCCAAGTTTCAGAAATTGAAGACTCGTGCTTCTTCAGACGATATTAATCTTCTTAATCTTGTAGAACAACTTGATCGAATTTGTCTGAATCACTTACGTTAAACTCATATAACTTTTTTGGAACAGGTATTTAATCCATATCCTCCTATGACCCACGGTCAGTTGTATTACGATAATCTTGACACAGAAAGTTAGCGGTATATATGAGAGGATGATGCAAGTCATATCAGCCTCCAAAGAGGATGATATAAGTCATACCAGTCTCCAGATAGCGTGATATAAGTTATATCAGTCTCCGGAGAGGATGATATAACTTAAATCAGCCTCCAGCCAGAGATGGTTTCTGTTCGAAAATTATAATAATAGTTAACACACCTCCATCTCGGTTGGTATCGGAATGACAACCTCGATTTCTATTTAAAAATATCAACCTCGACTTCGGCTGGGTAGATATCTTCCATAACCTACCTCGCCTTCGGCTCGGATAGGTTACTTTCAATGACCGTCTCGGTGTTATTTTCCGATATCAACGTAGATGGCTTAAGTTAACCTTTAATAACTTTTCTCGAACAGGTATACAGTGCATATCTTCCTATGTCCCACAGGAAGTTATTTTATGATAATTACTTTTGTGGAGGTTCTTACGACCTCGTATCATCTTCCAGAGAGGCTGATACGAAGGCGTAACAGCCTCCGCAGATATTCATCGAGCACTTTTCCTCAAATAATGAATTCATCGAGTACTTTTCCCCAATGACCGAAAAGTAGAAGCTGACTGATAAATTAAAAGTAAATTAAAAAATTAAGTGAAAAACATAAAAAGTACTTAAATTTATATAAAAAATAAAATAAGAAATAAAATAAATGTTGATAAATGAAAACAATTTTACTCTCTTAAGACAACTAGTCTATGCGCTAGAACCTAGGTCATATTACCAATCAAAATACAGCTTGTCAACTGAAACAACATCCTACCATCCCTTGCTTTCCAAAAGCTAGTTGATTCAGCATTGAAAAACGGCAGAACATTTTACTCTCTTAGACAACCAGTCTATGCCCTAGGTCGTATTCACCTGTCACAATCAGATTTCCGCTGAAAATACAGCTTGTCAACTGAAACAACATCCTACTATCCCTTGCTTTCTAAAGGCTAGTTATTCAGCATTGATCACTATTTGTTCTAGAAAGTATCTTGTCTCTCAGGACCCCAACACGTGGGGTTGTATTATTTTACTTGTACTTTTTACTTCCACGAACCCTAAAGTAGTCATTTTAGTAGATTTATAGTAGGTTTTCGTGGCCGCTAGATGGCATTTGAATCGCCAAAAAGTAAAAGACTATTGATAGAAACTAAAGTGCTTGGGTCCCCACAGCAGTCATTTTAGTGGGTCTACAGTAGGCTTGGGTTGCTGTTTAGTACAATAAAACTCCCTACCCATTAGCGAAAAAGTATAACAAAAGAATAATAAGACCTATTCTGTTCGAAAAAGTTATAATAGTTAACATACCTCCATCTCGGTTCATATCGGAATAACAACCTCTACTGCCTCGGACAGGCTATTTTCAATGGCCGTCTCGTTGTTGTTTTCCGATATTATGTCTGAAGTTAACCTTTAATACGTTGCCAGCTTGCTGTAGAGAACTAAAGGCGGTTACTTTCGAGATACTTGCAATGTTTTCCGTCCACGTATCATAAACACGCACAAAATTGCGCATGCGTTCACGTCCAAAAGGTTGTTAGCTTCAAGTGTCCCTTTTGCTCACCATCTGGGGTACGGAGACGCTGTGATTCTTAATTCGTGATTCTTCGGGCATAATGTATCATTTTAGTAATTAGCTTTGTAATGTCTGTGTTTTTCAAGCATCAGCATGTTATAAATTTATATTGCGAGTATTGAATGAATGAACTTTATTACCCGTAATGTGTAAAACACAAAATACTGAGTATTATGAAAGAAACAAAACTATACAACAAACAAACTAAACAATTTGTCATGTCTGCTTTTCTTTTTATTTTCTTCTTACAGTTCTAAACAGTTTTTCGTGTCTCCTTTCCTTTTTTATTTTTGTTCTTACTCGGAAGTTCGTTGTCGTATATGCCAAAAATTTTCATGACCGATGATTGGTGATAACCCACACGAGAGAGTCTTTGTCAACCAGACACATAAGGACCAGATTGCATAGGACTTCTATGTCATGTTTTCACGCGGACTTTAATAACAGAACCGTTGCGAACCGGGGATGCGATCATTTCAATCAATCAAGTTTAATCCGAATAGCTAAAAGCTAGAAAAGGAATACAGATTTACAAAATACACAGACACACAAGAAACAATTTAACTAATACACTTACAAGAAATTACCAGGAATAAATGATGGAATGAAACTACGTAAAAATTTGAACTGGTTCAGTGCGATTAGAAGCCGACATCCAACTTCCTGGGTGGGACTGAGTATTCTGGAGTCGGGTAGTGTCCGAATTTCACTACAGAGAATTACAGACGTAAGAACAAAAGGACACATTGAAAATATTCTCAAGGACAAACTTGACACTGCCTGTAATTAAAACACACAGATATTACATTGCTATCACCGGGAAATGGCTATAACGCGCTTACGACACCCCATGCTTTGTAAGATTAGTTATTGCTCTCGAGCACATGTTGGTGTTTTGGTCTAAATTAATTATATTTTCCAGTATCGATACACCGGGAGTCATCGCCAGAGTTTCGTCCCTGTTTCGGGGCCACCCCGAGCTCATTGTGGGATTCAACACCTTCTTACCCCCTGGCTACAAGATCGAAGTCAAGTCCAGCAATCATGTAAGTGAATACCTAGTATATACAGTAGCATATGTATGAATGGATTAATTTATACCTGTCAGATGCACTTGGCGACAGCAGAGTAGAACAAGAGCTACGAGCTCATATTACACTTGGTACGAATAGGTGGTACAAGAAAGTAGACGAGAACGTCACAAAAAACCCCGCCAACCAAAAATGCGGTTCGGGCCTAGAAATAAGATATCTAGTCTCGCTTAAGTCTGAGCATTTTCGGCATCGCCTGGGATCATGCAGGGCAAATGACTCCTGACTTCCAAGTTTTAACCCAATAGATTTATTCGTTTGGTCCCTAGACGTGCAGCACGATTTCCGGTACCCCCTCCAACTCCCCCTACCGCGGCCGAATGTTGTTCGGACTGCTAAATGGATGATCTGAAGCATTTTATCGTACCACCTATCAAGTTTCACTCTAATCTGAGCATTTTTGGTGAACATCTAATCAACCTCAAATAAAACTTTTACTTTTAACAAACTTTCCGGTTTCGGCCGGATTTCGGGCAAACTACTTGTCCGATGACAAAATGGTTTTCACCATCGTGTTCAGCATGTCTTCTTACCCCATAATCGACTATCACATTAGCTGTTTCAAAATATTTTGTTTGCCCCTTAATTTGAACCCCCTCCCCCACCCCTAAATGTAGGGCTACAAAGCCCATCTACGAACTCGACTGGTCCGACGACCCAACGAATCCTCACTTTTGGTGAACTTCCGGTAACTCTCCCCCACCCCACCGTGGTCCGATCCGGTTGAACCCTAAAATATGACATAGGGCATAGGGTCTCTCTATATTCCAAGTATCATTCAAATCGCTCCACGTGTTTGACCCATATGCGAGCCACAACATTTCCGGGACTTCCCTCCCAAAACCCCCACTGTTGCTGAATACGACTCGGAAACATAAACGCCGCATCACTGACTTCTCCTGTTCCCGTCCATCAAGTTTGACTGGAATCGGAGCATAGCCTATCAGCCGCATAAACTCGGTACTGTCCGACTTGCCTCCCATTATGCGCTCCCTTTTTTTTTGCACGTCAAAACGTTCCCCCCCCCCCCCCCCCCCTCCAACTTACCCAACCATAGCCCGCATCTGGCTT
Source organism: Branchinecta lynchi (assembly GCA_023053575.1). Taxonomy (NCBI): domain Eukaryota; kingdom Metazoa; phylum Arthropoda; class Branchiopoda; order Anostraca; family Branchinectidae; genus Branchinecta; species Branchinecta lynchi. The sequence continues at coordinate 14,158,182 of JAKZAP010000014.1, read as the reverse complement.
GGATGCATGTTTTGCTTGACAAGGCTATCAGTTTGTCACCCATAAAGTTTCACTCGGATCGGACCACCCGTTTGTAACTTATGCGTTGTATCGTGTCCTTAAGTCAGTAATATTCCTGCAAAATTTCATCGTCCTTAGAACACCCGGAACTATCCTAACTGGCGATAAGTGGAATTCCGGGAAACTCCCTCCGGCTCTCCCCACAGAGCCCCGAAATGATCTGGTTCTGACAATTACGTACCTAGGGGTAATGCTTGTCCTTTCCACCAAGTTCCATCCCAATCCTTCAGCTGTGTTTCACGAGATTTCAAGTGCCCCCCCCCTCCAGTCCCTCCAAGTCCCCACAAATATCGGATTTGATAAGGACTTTACATGGAACATCTGATCTGAGACGATAGCTCTTTCCACTTGCCAAGTTTCGTTCAATTCCGATCACCCGTTGAAAAGTTATGCATGCAATTAGGTTCCGGGTTGCCCATCCCTCCACTCCCCCCATGATGGTAGAAGAAACGACTATTCCCAAGTCAGTCTGTTCGGGTCCCTGGTACGCCTTTCCAAGTTTCATCGTCCTAGCACATCAGGAAGTACCGAACTCGCGGGATCGCCGGAATTCCGGACCATACCCTTCCCCCAACTCCCCCACAGTGCCCGAATCCGGTCCGGTTATGTGAACAATATATTCGGAATTTGTGCTTGTTCTTCCATCAAGTTTCGTCACGATCCCTCCACTCTTAAGCGTTTCCCAAGATTTCCTGTTCCCTCCTCCAGCTCCCCTCTTAGTCATCTGATCCGGCCCGGGTTTGAAGTGGGTCGTCTGAGACACGAGGTCTTTCCAAATCTCAAGTTTCATTAAGATCTGATTACCCGTCCAAAAGTTACATATCTATCACCTCAACTTCCGGTTTCACCCTCACTCCATTCCCACACGATGTTTGGATCGTGGAAGTGACTATTTCAACTTAATCTTTTGGTGTCCCTGATATGCCTCCCATATTTAATTTTCCTAGCTTATGTGGAAGTGCCCGAACTAGCAAAATCCGGACAGACCGACGGACGGACAGAAATTGCGATCGCTGTATGTCAATTGGCCGAAGATTAAGTGCCATAAAAACTATAGGGAATAAAAGCAGTTTTTGGGATCCCAAAACGTAAGTGGAGGGATACCTATGACATCGCAAAAGTTGTCCGTCCGTCCGTCCGTCTGTAAGCACGATAACTCTCGAAGGGAATGAGATATTTTGATGAAACTTGGTGAGAAGGTTCGTTGGGTCGTCGGACCAGTCAAGTTCGTAGATGGGCTTTGTAGCTCTACATTTAGGGGTGGGGGAGGGGATTGAAATTAAGGGACAAACAAAATATTTTGAAACAGGTAATGTGATAGTCGATTATGGGGTAAGAAGATATGCTGAACACGATGGGGAAAACCATTTTGTCATCGGACAAGCAGTTCGCCCGGAATCCGGCCAAAACCGGAAAGTTTGTTGAAAGTAAAAGTTTTATTTGAAGTTGATTAGATGTTCGATTTAGGGGTAAGAAGACGATGGTGAAAATTATTTTCTCGACGGACAAGTATTTCGCCCGGAATCCGGCCCAAACCGGAAAGTTTGTTGAAAGTAAAAGTTTTATTTGAAATTGATTAGATGTTCGATTTAGGGGTAGGAAGACATGCTGAAGACGATGGTGAAAACTATTTTCTCGATGGACAAGTATTTTGCCCGGAATCTGGCCCAAACCGGAAAGTTTGTTGAAAGTAAAAGTTTTATTTGAAGTTGATTAAATGTTCGATTTAGAGTTAGGGAGACATGCTGAAGACGATGGTGAAAACTATTTTCTCGACGGACAAGTATTTCGACTGGAATCCGGCCCAAACCGGAAAGTTTGTCAAAATTACAAGTTTAAGTTGGAGTTGATTGGATGTTCGATTTAGGGCAAGAAGACATGCTGAACACTTATGTGAAAACAAGTTTCTACCCGGACATGTAGTTCGTCCGGAATCCGGCCAAAACCGGAAAACTGTTGGAAGTCAAAGTTTTATTTCTAGTTGATTAGATAAGCGATTTAGGGGTAAGAAGAGATGCTGAGTCCCTGTGTGACAATCGTATTTTACCCGGACATATAGTTCGACAGGAATCCGGCTGGAATCGGAAAATTTGTTATAAGCTAAATTTCTATTTGAAGTTGATTAGATGTTCATTACTGGGGAAAGAAGATACCCTGATTTCGTCTTTGAGCTTTCTTTTTTCGCCGGACAAGTAGTTCTGGAGTTCGGCCGGAACCGGGAAATTGGCAGAAGTGGCAGGAAGTTTTCGTCAAAACAGATATGACTTATAGGGGTAAACACACACGCTGAATCCAAATCTGAACTTGGTTTTCTCAGTTGATTAGCTATTTGGCCTTAATCTGTTTCTGAATTTTAATTGTAAAAATGTTCAAGGAGTCTGGCGAAGACTGGATCTGGCTAAGACAAGACCCAGTTGTCTGGATCAGATATTGAATTTTTGGGATCCCATCGAAACCTTTGGTCTTGTTCACGAGGAATTTTTAATCATTTGCAGTTATCAGATCTGTTTGAACGTGAGTACGTGTAAAGGAAACCTGAGGAAACGGCTGGGATAACACGGTTGTACTGGTTAAAGGACCCCTCTTGCTAATTCTGCCTTTTAAAATATTCTTAGCTCCCATATGGGATTATAAGCTTCTAAAATCTCCACCTTTCTCCATTGTTTCGTTTCGTAACTACGCATATTTAGCGTTTTTTTCGGCCTTGCCGAGTTTTCTCGTCACCCAACGAAAAGTTTGCCGGAATCTTCATTGTCCGCTGACAACCCTTTCACACATAAGGATGTGATAATTCTCTGTTTATTACTTCTTTCGTTTGCTTAGTTTTCTCACTTTTTGACCACGGCACTTTCAGTTTTCAAATCTTTTGCGCTCAGCCGCCGCGTCAGAGAGCAGGAAGGCTGGATATAATCGAAAAGCGCTAACAAGAGAATCGCTAGTTTCAGGTGGAAAGTAATGGTATTTTCGAAAACCTTTTTTCTGATCCATTTTATAGGGAAAAGATCATTTCTAGTAAGAGTTGTGCTTTAAGGATATGGCAAGCTTCTTGATATCCGTTTTGTAAATATTGAGAACGTTGAGCATTGAGTGCTGTACCTTACCGTTTCCTCCTGCCAGACTCCGCCATTTGCGATATATTCAGAATGTATTTGAGTGGTTTACATATGCGAATACTTTTAACACAGTCCCTTTTCTTTTAGATGGGTGGAGGCGCCGCAGGCGGCACCATGAATAGTATGCATACTACCACTGTGGTTCACGCACCAAGTGGAATCCACCACATTTCAGCCAGTGGTGCAATCACTTACCCAGTTCCTCAGGAGCGCATTCCGCAAGAGCGCCCACCTGTTGAGCGCGCGCCTCTCGAGCGGGAGAGGCCCCCTATGGAACGTCAGCCCCCTATGGAGCGATATGCTACGAATTTGAGTGAGCGAGGAGCCCCGACGCCACCCACTCTCGGAATAGGCCGTCCCCCCGTAGCCGCTACGCCGCCAATGCCGATTAAGCCACCGATGGCTTCGCCTGTTATGCAGATGTGAGTATACATTCTCATTAGGTTTTTCGAAAGACTGATTGACCTTTCGGACGTCTACATTTGAACCGAATTGTGATTGTGTCGATCTGTTCAAAGTGTTTGAGATCCGTTAATACATGCCGCCGATACTAAATCGAAGGTGAAGGTTCTCGCGGGAACTCCAACATAAATTTGAAATTAACTTCAAGTATTACCTGCAGGCCCCAGAACATCTCTCACTACCACAGCCCCACGCCACCGGGCTCCGTTGGACCACCGTTACCGCCTGTGGCTCACACGCCTCCACCGAGCCAACTCAGCTTGTCTCAGCAAGCCACGTTACAGGGATTGTCTGCCTTGGCTCAAAGCTCTGGGCAGCCGGTGGAGTTCAACCATGCAATCAGTTATGTCAACAAGATAAAGGTACAGGTAATTCGGTGAACTTCTTACCCTAGGTAGCTGTTGAAGTTATAGTTGCTTCTGTAGTAAAGCCTTAAATTCAATTCAGATTCAATTTATTCATCCAAAAGGTCTTCATTGCGAAAAATAGCATAGGAAATGTCAAAAATTCACTAACATACAAGTACATAATATACTATTACTTTACATAATCTTCATGCAATATACAATAATGAGCCTTAGACATTCGCTGAAAACGGAATGGGGTAACCATGAAATTGGCGAATATACTCAGTCTGACTTTTTTTTTTCCTTAAACAGCGATCACCCTGCCACCTTAAAGGACCCCTCTTGCTTATCCTGCCTTTTATAATATACTTAGCTACCATATGGAATTATAAGCTTCTAAAATCCCCACCTTTCTCCGTTCTTTCGTTTCGTAATTACGGATTCTTAGCGCTTTTCCGGCGTTGCCGAGTTTTCCCGTCACTTGACGAAAAGTTTGCCTGAATCTTCATTGTCTGCATAACTCTTTCACACATAAAGATGTGGTAATCTTCTGTTTATTACGTCTTTCATTTGCTTAGTTTTCGCGCTTTTTAACAAAGGCGCGTTCACTTTTCAAATCTTTTGCGCCCAGCCGCCGCGTGGGAGAGCAGGAAGGCTGGATGTAATCGACAAGCGCTAACAAGAGAATCGCTACTGTCAGGTGGAAAACATTTTTTCTCATCTATTTTATAGGGAAAACATGATTTTCTAGTAAGAGTTGTGCTTTAAAGATTAGACGCAAAGATCTGTTGAAGTGTCTGAAATCAACATCTTTAATTCAAGGTCTCTGCGCGGCTCTACAGAAGTAGTCGCACACCTTATGCTGAAGTTGTAACAAGTTATAGTTTTAGCTTTAAGTTCGCAACCGCCTAAAGGGAGGGGGGGGGGGGCTGTAACTTATCGTGGGAAAAACTCTTAAGCTGACATGATTTCCATTTTTACTAGCTCAGTGAACTAAGTAGTCTCGTGAACGTTTGAAAGTTGGTTGCAGTTTCTTTTGTTGTTTGCTGGTGATGGCGTGGCTATGGTCAGAATAGTAACTTTATTGGTAGGCAAACTTGGTGGGAGGAAGGACACGATGTAGAGGAGAAAAAGGACACGCTCTTCCCAAACATGTATACAAATTCTTTAGTCGTCGATAGTTCATCACAAAAAACAAGTTCGTTTCATGTAAAACAGCATGAATAGACTGTGATTCCTGATTTATTGTAAAGCTCGATAAAAGACGGAAAGGCTCTTTCTGTACTAGAGCAGTTGGGGCGGCTTTAGGAAATTTTTGAGTTTTTCCGTGTCCTGGCCGAAGACGTAGGGGTGGGAAACCTTCGGGGAGGATATTACGCAGCGGGGGAATCAAAACGGTTCTTGTACAGGAACGCATGCACGTAGTATTCTTCTTTTCTCCGAAGGGGTTAACTGTAAAGATAGATACGGAGTAAAAGAAAACGGTTATTATACAATTTTGTGGATTTCAGGCCTGGGTGGATGGTTCGGTTAAGACCGAAGACAACGGACAATTTTCGAACTGCTAGTTTTCTACTAAACTTATTAGTGGGAGTAATATATTTTTTTTTTTTACAAGCAGTAGACCCAGAGATTTGTGTCGAGTTGAATATTTCGTATTTCTTTGACAAATACTAAAATCAAGCAGGCTTTTTAGGTTATTTTATAGTTCGTCGTTTATTATAAGAGTGACGTTTTAGGTAGTTTGCTTCTTTTTATATATGTGTTATATATTACCTAGACGGTCAAACGGAAAGTACATTTTGGTAACCACTTGGCCGACATAGTTCATACAATGTGCACCATCATCAGTCTTTACAAACCTTTAATAGACCTCGGGCTTGAAGAAATACAGTCACATAGCCGGCTGTAACAGCAAAGGCTGTAAGTTTTAGATGCGTAATGGAAAAAGAAACCGCAACTGAACTATCGTATATAATTAGCGGCTTCTGAAATATGATCTGAGGGTTGGGGGGGGGGGGGGGGGTAAGAAAAAGAGATGAGAAGGTTAATACGAGAAATGTGTGTCATCGTTTTTAATCGGTGAGTGAAAGTTATAGACTCCCCCACAGGACATGGTTGTGCCCTTCTTGGGAGCCTTATGTTTGTTTGGTTTAAAGAATGTTGAAATTAAAAGGAATTGAATTGAAATTGAGTGTTCAAACCTAGTTAAACTTTTCCTAACTTTCAGAGTCGCTTTCACGGACAGCCGGACATTTACAAGCAATTCCTTGAGATTCTACATACATACCAGAAAGAACAGAAGATGATCAAAGACGGAATCCAGCCTGGCCCTGGAACTAGGTTTCTTAGTGAACAGGAGGTTTACTCTCAAGTAGCTAGGCTATTCCATCATCAAGAGGATCTGCTTGCCGAGTTTGGCCAATTCTTGCCAGATGCAACGAGCTCTGCAGCAATTGCTATCGTAAGTACCCACGAGTAGAATATGCTGTTATGTCACAAGTCCTTTTGCTAAAACTGACCAGTTATTGGGCAAGCATACGAACAGCAAATTCAACCAAACCAACTGAGAAATTGCGCTTGGATCCGCATTGCCTTCTGTAAACCAGAATAGTGCGGACTAAATTGCCAAAAGTCCATTATTCTATACTAGAGCTAAAAAACGGTAGACTGGTATCTCGATGAAAAATTTGTTGCCTGCGTAGTTGTATGATAGTTGTACGAAAAAGCTGCATCTAGTGATATGTAATAGTAAAGAGTACTATCATTTAATGTGCCTCAGACTGGGACAATCTTAAGTAGTAGTATCCAGTAGCATCCTGTCTTGCTCTAGGAGCATCCAGTCTTGCTAATAGTAGAATGCAGTAACACGGTATATCCTTGAAGTAGAAGCATGTAGCATAGCATCAGTTAGTACTCCATGCTACTTTTTCGTACAACTTCATACTACTATTCTGACATTTTTCATCGGGATTTACACGTCACTTGACTGTTCAGCTGATTCCTCACAGGTGAGCTACTTCAACCTATTTCGTACATGGAACGCCTAACGGGAATCAACGCAGTATGCGAAGGATGCAAGTTTAGTGAGATAAGCTTCCTCTGGATTTTCCTCCTTCCTTCCTTCTGCGGTATAGTCTTTGGGATCCACTGGCCCTTGCTGACTTTTTCTTGCAGCAGCTCGGCTTATCTGGAGTGGCTGGGATCAAGGGAATGTCCTTTTGCCTAGAAAATGACGGTGGTTTAAATTGTCTGCGGCGTTCTAAACTTTTGTATCTGCTTTCGTTAGTAGGTCTAGGCCCTAAACCCTTTAAATTGCTTCTGCTGTGTGACCATCAAGGCCGTATCCAGGGGGGGGGGGCTAGGGGGTTGAACCCCCCCCCCCCCCCAGAAACATACAAAAATGGTCATTTTTTGTAGGCTTTTTCTTCTGATTTATGTATTTTTTTTACTTTTTTGTCCGACCCGCAGGCAAAACCCCGCTCCGAAAAGCAACCCCGAATTAGCCGAATTAGCGTTCACTCACATCACCAGTGCCTAACTTCTTTCCCACCAATCTGACAAAATCCTATGCCCTTCTATTGGCGATGATGAAAGTGAGATGACTTTTTCAAATACCACGATTAGTTACCATTGTTACTGGCCAGATACAACGATAACTGCAAACGCCTTTTGACCTTAGTACCAGATACCACGTTAACTGCGAAAACGACTTCAGACCGTGGCATCTGCAAAGGTGCTACTCATGGGTTTAATCAGCCCCCTCCCTTACTCGCTTTTTTTATGGTAGATCAGCCTAATTCGATTTCGCGATCGAAAGAGAATCCCAGAGAAACGAGGAGCTGAGCTGACAAGCGGAAATTTGACTTCCCTTTTGGCAACCTCTCACCTTACGAAGGTCCAAATCAGATTAGTTTTCTTTTTCCGGTGCCATTCAACCTGCTGAGGCTTGTACACGTCATGTGACAGAAGTTTTTCAGAACACTGCATCTGAAGTTTGGAAGAGTTTACTATGATAATGTTTACAACGGATATACGTCAGCTACGATTCTTCATCAGCGATAGTTCGGTCCTTCTTGGCAAGGGTCCTCGTCAGGCTGTGAATCTTCTGGGTCAACGTCGGGGAAGGAAACAAACCTGTAATCAGGTCGAAATATCGCTGATGAAGAATCATAGCTGACGTATATCCGTTGTAAACATTGTTTGAATATATGTTTTAAAGTCACCTTGGGCTCAAAGAAAATTTATTTGCGGAATATCTAGCGAAGCCGTAATCAAGGGGGGGGGGGCTGGATTGGCGGTTCCCACGGATAACGACGTCATGACATCAAACTTTACCACCGTTCCGATAGAAGAGATTGTGTTGGTGGTTAATCATAATAAAGTGTCACATCAGAAGTGCTGACGTTCCCGCAGAAGCTGACGTTCCCGTCGGCCAATTTTCTTAGAGAACGAAATATAGCCTACCGCACCCGAAAAATAATGTCTGGTAGTAACTATATGGAAACAACCTGTCGGGACTTCAAGACCGGTTTACAACTCAGGCCCGCGCATGCTTTATGCCAATCGTAGGAGTGTATAGACGCAATTGACTCTCCCTCGGGCGATATAATAGCTGTGTGTGGTTTAGAATATCCATAGAAGGTTTTTGAAGCGCGTCAGGCCGAAGAATGGTGTAATTTATGAGATAATAGAAGAGCCACCAGCTTAGAGACATTTGGAAATGAGTTGTGGAAAAGGATGATATTAAAGAGGGCCTCGAGGTACTAAAAAATAAACCCATCACCTTGTGTATCGTCATACCGGTAACTAGTTCCTACCATGACAGCGCCATGAACTTCAAAAAACATACGCAAAAAAGCATCATTGAATTCCTTAAGTTGCTAATCGCAAGTGGATGCCCCTTGGCTGCCCACCTGGATGTAGTTTAGAAACGCCGGGATTCTCGATTTCCTTCAGCGAGCATAATGAATCACCGACTAATTAGCAGTGTGCCGTCTGTGGTTTTTATGCCACTTGCCCTTCGGCCAAGTGCCATATAGCGATCGCAATTTCTGTCCGTCGGTCTGTCCAGGTTTTGCGAGTTCGGGCACTTCCACATAAGCTAGGACGATAAAACTTGGCAGGCGTATCAGGGACCCCAAATGATTAAGTTGGAAATAGTCACTTCCCCGATCCGAGCACCGTTGGGGGAGTGGAGGGAGGGGGAATCCGGAATCTTGAGGTATTTTTAACTTTTGAACGGGTGATCGGATCTCGATGAAACTTGATATTTGGAACGACAGCCTCAGACGACCCACATAAAATCCGGACCGGATCCGGTGACTTTTGGGGGGAGCTGGAGGGGGCAACCGGAAATCTTGGGAAACACTATGAGTGGAGGGATCGAGATGAAACTTGGTGGGAAGACACCTAGCAAACACTAGATACATCATTGACATAACCGAGCCGATTCGGGCACTGTGGGGGGAGTGGAGGGAGGGGGAATCCGGAATCTTGAGGTATTTATAACTTTTGAACGGGTGATCGGATCTCGATGGAACTTGATATTTGGAAAGACCTCATGCCTCAGACGACCCACTTAGAATCCGGACCGGATCCGGGGACTTTTGGGGGAGCTGGAGGGGGCAACTGGAAATCTTGGGAAACGCTAGGAGTGGAGGGATAGAGATGAAACTTGGTGGGAAGACACCTAGCAAACACTAGATACATCATTGACATGACCGAGCCGATTCTGGCACTGTCGGGGGAGTGGAGGGAGGGGGAATCCGGAATCTTGAGGTATTTATAACTTTTGAACGGGTGACCGGATCTCGATGAAACTTGACATTTGGAAAGACCTCATGCCTCAGACGACCCGCTGAAATCCGGACCGGATCCGGTGACTTTTGGGGGAGCTGGAGGGGAGAACCGGAAATATTGGAAAACGCTATGAGTGGAGGGATCGAGATGAAACTTGGTGGGAAGACACCTAGCAAACACTAGATATATCATTGACATAACCGAGCCGTGCCTACTCGTAACAAGTGCCATATGAGCTCGTAGCTCTTGTTAAATACCAGCATATTATAATTTCATCCCTGCGAATATTGTCTCCCTTTATTTTTATTATTTTTCTTGGTCGAATTTAGTTGCTATATATGTAGGAGAAGAATTTTGTATGCCTGAAACCTTGGCTGGTTGAATAGGACTGTATGTCCAGGCTTTGAGACAGACTTTAAACTCAAGTTAGGGGCTAGCTTTTAGACTCTGCTTTCCAACATGGATATTGGACATGAATTCGATCCTACTGAAACTTTCATACACGACAGTTACGTGCTAGACAGACAAATTATGTACAGACACTTTGTGGACCCTACCAGCTTATTGGTCAAGGTTTCCTTCCGCTTCCTGCGTGGGGACCGCGCTCACTCCGTAGGAAAAAGAGATTTGGATAAATATCCGCGAAATGAAACGTTGTCTTGTACTTACCGGTCTACCCCCCCCCCCCCGCTGTTTTGGATACCCTATACCAAACACTGGGTATATAGCATTTGACATAGCCTTTTCCTAACGTTGGATAACGTATGCCAAACGCTGGATACCTGTTGGCACCTCAGCCCTGACCTACCACAATAGAAAGGAAATCTGATTTCTGAGCTTGGCCCAAATTATGAGTATTTTATTGGGTTAGAGTCAGAAGGTCAGAGAGAGGGGGGGGGGGGGGCCCTATACATCCAAATCACGAAATCATAAACCGTCTTCTTCCGACTCAGTCCCGCCACCGCCCTCTCCCAGCCACGCTACATCATCTAGTCAGCACTCACCATCCCTCATTCCGAATTGTTTGCAAGATTCGCTGTTTTCTCTTTAATCAGATAATTTTAATACGCTGTGCTCCTTTGTCATCAGTTCATCGAAATACGGATTTTTATTCGGGTCTTTGTTCATTTTTTCCACCGGAATGGTACGAAACAGGACAGGGGATTTTCTGCGTTCGTGCCAATATATCCATGTCACATCCTGCTGACTTTCCTTTTGATGCTCCTTAAGTTCTGTTGACATTATCACCCTCGCCCACCCTTCTTCACCCTCATACTGGACCTTGATCGTCTTATCACTAGTCTAGTGTTATCTTTTTCAGAGCCACCGCAATATGTTAAGCGACCAACACGCTGCGGCCCAGCAAAAGAAGGTAGCAGTGACCGTAGTGCAGTCGCCCGTTCCCTCGCCTGTCGTGTCCAAGCCTGTCCCCGTGCCTCAGCCTATGCCCGCCAAGGAGGTGCCCATGACCGCCGGAACACCAAGTGCAATAAAGTCCGCACCAAAGCGCCCACTTGAAGCATCGCCGCCTCAAGGCGCCGCGCCCAAAAAACCGCGGGTCATGCCCGCGGCAACTTGTGTGGTTCGCGATGTGACAATCGCAGAGGCGGCTAAATACGGCTCGCTCTCAGATTTCGCGTTCTTTGACAAGGTTCGGCGCGCTCTCAAGTCGGGCGATGTGTACGAGAATTTCTTGCGTTGCCTGCTTCTGTTTAACCAGGAGATAGTGTCCCGTGCTGAGGTGCTGCAGCTAGTGACCCCGTTCCTGGGGAAATTCCCTGAATTGCTGAAATGGTTCCGCGATTTCCTCGGCTTGAATGATTCTTCGGAGGCCTACCTCTCGGATGATTCAACGGGGGAGAAGACGGTGACGTCTCTTGGTCCCATAGACCCATTGCCGAATACAGTGGCGAAACAAGAGAAAATAACCACGGAGCTGGCGCTGGAAATTGGTAAGTCTCAGACTATTGGGAAGGAGTAGCGAGTAAGTTGACCGAAGGAAGTATCGGTCCTTCCAATCGCTCAATCAGTGATTCTATCTCTAATGCAACAATGACAAAGTATGTTATTAAAGTGTTTAGGAAACAAGACAAAGAAAGAAACCAAGCCTTCTTATCTGTGCCCCCGACGGAGGTTTCTGACGAAGGGTTTCCTCTAGATCCGTGGACGCTGGAAATGTCTCTCGGCTTTCAAGTCGTTTTGCTTTCGTAGGTCTAGAGTGGGTCTGTAGATAAAATATATTTAGCTATACACGGATCGGCATCCGGATAGACGGATCATTGTTGACGTAAAATCAACTAGTCGGCTCACCGCCGTTTCACGATTTTTAATGAATGAACTAGATTGAAATTGAATTGAAATTAAAGACATTAGATAAAAAAAACTTGGGCTGTGATAGTGTCTGGGGATCTGTACCTGCAGGCAGTATGCTTAGAAAAAAATGGAAATATTTTTCTTGCGTCACTACTAATAACGGATGGTGTAACTAAGCGGTGTAAGCTAGCTGACATTCCTTCAATAACATGTTTAGTAGCGATGACTAGTAGCCCGTAATCTGTTCCAGCCTTAATCCCGATCCTTTACCCTATACCATAGGGTAAACGATACACCTATAGTTCAGTATCCAGTGAAAATGAAGTAAGTCAAAGAGCGTGTTCCACCCTACTTACCGTAGTAACTACGCATGACGTCACAAATTCTGGCTTTTTGCCGTCAAGGCTGGAACGATTTTTCTATTTTCCAGCAGGATTTCACGCCAGGGGCGAATCCGACCAATCACGTTACAGAGATGCGTAGTTACTACGCTCCCGAGCATGGTAAGCAAATAGTAACTAATAGTTACTATTCCGACAAGGTTGGAACGGTCAGCGTAGTAACTTTTCGTGAGGATTTAACGGAAATAGTAACTAATAGTGACTATTGTTAGAAGGGTGGAACACGCTCAAAGACGACAGAAACTCGGTACCACATTTCCTCAAATATACTATGCCGATGGCAAAGCTCGCTCACACTTAAACGGACCTTTACCAGCTCTGTTTCTCTTTTTTGAGTAGTCCGACATCGAGAAAGGACGCGAGGCTAACTCACTGCGTCAGTCTTTAGAAAAATGTAATGTTTGTAGAGAGACCTATGAACATTAATAATAATAATTATAATAATACATTCACAAATTGGATGGCAGGCCTTATGCATCTACAAAATTCTTAGTTTACATTTCCTCTGAATTTGCACTAGGACAAAATGTCACTTCAATAATATTCATCAGCTTCTTGGATGTCAGTAGGTTTGTGGAGCAGATTACTCTCTCTGGTAAGTTGTTCCAGTGTTGGACCACTCGGTTGCCGAAAGTCCAGCGGCCCATGTCCTTATAAAAGCGTTCCGTCCTCCTCCCGCAAGAGTTGGTACTTCCTTGGAAACTGAATCCTGGTAGTCCTTCTATCATATTTGCTACATTTTCGCTGCTAGTTGTTTATTGATTGAGATGACTTCTCAATGAATTCTTAGATGCAATAGAGGTGTTCTAGTTTAATAAAAATGCTGGACCTTGGCGTTGCAGACCTTGCAGTCAAATATCATAAAAACCCATATGTGGAGCTCATAACTCGTGAACCAGTGCAGTTCAAACTTGGTACACTAGCGGGTATTGGGGTGTAGTTGTGGCTTTTGGGGCCCCACCCCAGTCCGGTTCAGGGACAAATGGGCCCAGATCGCCCAGTGAATAATGTTCAGAACTTGACATACGGCGATGAAACTCCTTGTACGCTCAGATCCTAGGGCTGGGAAATTGCTTTTAAAGTTGCACCTAGGCCCAGTAGGCCCAGATTGCGCATTTTTTAATGTTTCTAACTTTACAATAACTGGAGATCAGGCGAGGAAATTCCTTTGTGCTTTTGGATCATAGCACTTGAGGATATATATATGTGAATTTGAACAACCCCCCACCCTCCCCGTTCATGGGCAATTGGGCCCAAATTGCGCAAGAAAAAGGTTTGACCCGTGATCGGAATTTTGATGGGTCCCTCCCCCCCCTCCTCCTCCCGTCCATGGGCAGCTGGGCCCTATGCGTTAAGATCGTCTGTGACAGGTCTCAAGTTCAACTCTTGTATATTTGGGAGTTAGATCTATGGATAAGGATTTTGGTTTAACAGCAACAAATAAGACGACGCGAGGTACTTCTGAACAGTTGGAAACTGGACTGTTTTGTCATATGATCGATGATGTGCCATTCTTAATGAATTGTAACACGGGGGGGGGGGGGGGGTATTAGGCTGCTACGATTTGGTTTGTTACCTTGCTAATGGAAAAGAGGTTAACAGGGTCGGGCTGGCTGTGAGACCATTGTTGGAACTCAAGCTATTCGTGCAAGAACTTCAACATCTCTTTGGATTAATACTTGCGGTTTGTTTACATTTAAAGTGGGATGATTAAAAATTAGGTTATTTCAGTACTTGTTTGGTTATTTGAATGTGAAAAGACTTGGTTCTAAAGCTGTGTGTATATATTTACTTTAATACTCCACGTCTGAGCGCTTGCGTACTTGTTCTTTTCAAAAGCAACAAATCGAATAGTTTTCCAAATGTCAACTGGCAAGAGTATCACTTTGAATATCCCAGATAGACAGGCAAACACACAATAAATATAATTTTGTGGACTTTTGTCGAGCGTCGGTCGACTCGTCGGCATACCGAGTTCTTTTTATACGCAAGAAATAAAATTCTGCAAACATTTTTCGAGCAAAACTCAGAACAAATCCAATTCTGCATGCTTTTTGTCGGGCCTGGGTTATTTTTATGCATAAGGAACACAGAAGAAATAAAAAATGTGTGTGCTTTTGTTGGGCGTCGGTCGCCTCGTCAGCACATCGTGTTATATTTATACGTACGAAATCACATTTTGCAAACTTTGTCGGGCGCACCCGGGATGTTCAAGTCCAGTCGGCACAACTTGTAATTTTACACCTGTTGTTCAACATTCTCGGTTTTGTCAGGTCATCCGCCTACTAATGTCTATACGGATCCGTCTGAGGAGAAAGAGCCGAGTCGTGTCTCACGCCCACCGAATTTGTCGCACCTCATTGATTCCGAGCGTTTTGTTGTCTCTAGCGGATCAGCTGTTCAGAGCCCCAGATCGATTCTGGGGATGCATAGGGTGCTGAGGAACCGTCGTTCTGCATTGCGAGGAGATCGTGTTATTCCGAGGAGTAGGGGAACGGACAAAGTGCTCCGCCGATAACAATAATAGTTATCAGGTCAGATTTACTAGGAGTCGGTGAAGCCTGGTAGATCCGATGGAGGTTTTCGTTCTGCTCTGTCCGTCACCTGGGGTTAATGTAAGGAAGAAGAGGATTATAAGATTTGTTTCAGCTTTCTTTTGGCACAGATAATGAGGTGTGATTCGTTCAAATTCATCGGCTGTTTATTTTGCGAATGGAACCAAGTACACTATTCTCTGGGTTCGCCTTGTTTTTCTACCTAAATGTTAGCATCTTGGACCACCGTCGTACTTTAATTTTCTGTGCCATGTGATAAACCCGCACAGTCTATCTGCATTGCTGGTATTATGTCTCGAAGTAACACCCGAATTTCTCGTTTCCCAAGTCTTAGCCATTCGCAAACGTCGCTCTACTCTAGCTAGATGTACTTTCGGCTGCTAACTTTCGAAGCTGCTTGTAGAGTTTTATTGTACAACTGGTGCCCGTTCTGTCTCTGTCGGTGCTGGTGCGGTTTCAGTAAATTATCGGTAGGTGCGAGTTCCGAGCGCACGTAAAGCCGCGTTCACAAGCAAGCCTAGCCAAGCACAGATGCCTAGGCACGTGCTCGGGCGTAGCCAGGCACCGAATTCTAGAGCCAGGCCCCAAGCTTTGCCTAGGCATGGGTGTGAATAGTGATGCTAGACACGTGCTTAGACATATGTACGTGGCCAGGCTTGAATAAGGCTTAAGGTGCCTGGGACTGAGTACTTCCTCGGATTGGAGGAATTCTGTTTATCATGGTCTATCCGAAAGCGTTTTAAGGATACGTTGTGTGCCCTTGACTTTCCAAATGAGGTAGACATATGCTTCTTTGGACGTTAGTTAACTCGGTACGCTACCATTTTTGTCCGTTAAAAAGTTTCTTGTCGTATTTTTACCATTTCGACAAAATCAGCACAACCGGCCGAAGCTAAAATAAGCGTCCCTAGCTGCATGATTTCACGTTACAAGCTTCCGGAATATCACACAAGCGAAAAAATCCAGAACCTCCCATTACAGCTTCCGCGTACATCGCGGCCTATCCATTCGGTTTTAGTCGTCCTTAGTGATTTTAGTCATGTTCTCTTTGTTTGTGCTCCGCTGTTGTTTTTTTTTATTAGCGGGTTAGAAAAATAAACTAGACCTACGTTGCCCGGGCAACGTGAAGTGTTGCGGCAACCTTTGTCCGGCTTCGCCGGCTAAAGTGTTGCGAGAGCAACACTTTGGTTTTGTTTCTTCGCTGTCGGTTAAATGCTGAAATTGTCAACTTATCGAAGCTTTTAAAACGGTATGTTCTAAAAAGAATAATCACATAATCAAAAGCTGTTGTTTAGCGTTGTAAAACCAACAACAAAACAATATCGGAAGAAGGCTATCCGTAACGTTTCAGGATTAAAATACCATATATGACACTATTAATTATTACAAAACTACCTTGTTGGTTTACATTACCGTATCGTTTGTACCCGTTGCGTAAACAGTTCATCCTAGGTTATAGCGATAGACCATTGATACAAACTTTCTTACTATCATATTTACAGAAATCGAATACAATGTGCACCAATTTTCAAAAATTTCTAGGCCCTCGTGAACCGATCTTACTTACAAGTCCCATGCATGTCTTACAATTGGGAACAAAATTGTTCTTACCATTGAATACACCTGAGACAAATAACAGGTATACCAGCTAGCAAAAGCTGCAAACTCCTCGTTGCCGAAGATGATTATGAGCTAACAGTCGACTGTTGCTTACAGTCGACTGTTGCTTACAAGTCCTTTACATGTCTCGCAACTGGTATCGCCTATTTTTGGTTTCAGTGTGTACCTTACTCCTGAAGTTGTCAACCCCTTGAAACTTTCAAACTGGTTTATCTCATGAAGGATTTTTGTTCAAAAGAATGGATGGCATATATTTTGATCAGCTCTTCAAGGGCTATCGATTGCCATAACCACAACAAAAGCATATCGGAAAAAGGGACTAAATTGACTTTGCAGTCAGTTGAACTTTATCCTTTTCAATCGTAGACATCGTGACGGATGAAAACTTGGAATAATATCTCATATAATCTAGTTGGTATTATAAAGCTATCCGTAACTTCTTAGGATTAAAATACCATAGATGACACTATTAATTATTACGAAACTACCTTGTTTTACATTACAGTACAGTATCCTAGGTTACAGCGATAGACCAACGATACAAACTTTCTTACCGTCAGATTTAGATAAATCGAATACAATGTGCAACAATTTGCACAAATTTCTAGCCCCTCGTGCACCGATTCTACTGACAAGTCCCTTTCCCGTGATAGACATCAAGTTCACCGGATAAAAATAATGGGTACACCGACTAGCAAAAGTTGAAAACCTCTCATCGCTGAAGATTTGTGTAGCATAACAGCCGATTATTACTTACAAGTCCCTTGCATGTTTTACATTTGGGAACCAAATTGTTCATCAAATGACAGGTACGCCAACTAGCGAGAGCTGCAAACCCCTCATTGCCGAAGATGATTATGAGCTAACAGTCGCCTGTCGCGTACAAGTCCCCTAAATGTCTCACAACTGGTATCGCCTATTTTTGGTTTCAGTGTGTACCTTACTACTGAAGTTGTCAACCCCTTGAAACTTTCAAACTGGTGTATCTCATAAAGGAATTTTTTTTACCAAAAAATGGATGTCATATACTTTGATCAGCTCATCAGCGGCTATCGATTGCCGTCGAAGTTGAACTTTATCCTTTTCAATCGTAGATATCGTGATGGATGAAAACTTGGAACAATATCTTATATAATCTAGTTGATATTATAAAGCTATCCGTAACTTTTCAGGATTAAAATACCATAGATGACACTATTAATTATTACAAAATTACCTTACTGTTTTACATTACCGTATCGTTTGTACCCGTTGCGTAAACAGTTAATCCTAGGTTATAGCGATAGACCATCGATACAAACTTTCTTACTGTCATATTTACAGAAATCGAATACAATGTGCACCAATTTTCAAAAATTTCTAGCCCCTCGTGAACCGATTCTTACTTACAAGTCCGTCTCCCGTGATTGACATCAAATTCACCGGAAACAAATAATGGATATAACAGCTATCAAAAGTTGCAAGCCCCTCATCGCTGAAGATGATTATAGCATAAGCTTTTTAAACGGGATGTTCTAAAAAAATTAATCATATGATCAAAAGGTATTCTTCAGCGTTGTAAAAACAACAACAAAATAATATAGGAAGAAGGGACTAAATTAACTTTGCAGTCAATTGTACTTTATCCTTTTCAATCGTAGACATCGTGACTTATATAATCTAGTTGGTAATAGAAAGCTATCCGTAACTTTTCAGGATTAAAATACCATAGATGACACTATTAATTATTATGAAACTACCTCATTGCTTTACATTTTCGTTTGTATCCGTTGTGTAAACAGTTAATCCTCGGTTACATTGATAGACCATCGACACAAACTTTCTTACCGTCAGATTTATAGAAATCGAATACAATGTGCACCCATTTGCAAAAATTCCTAACCCCTCGTGAACCGATTCCTACTTGCAAGTCCCTCTCCCGTGATATACATTAAGTTAACCGGAAACAAATAATGGGTACACCAGCTAGCAAAAGCTGCAAACCCATCATCGCAGAAGATGATTGTAGCATAACAGCCGATTATTACTTACAAGTCCCTTGCATATCTTACCATTGGGAACCAAATTGTTCTTACCATCGAATACACCGGAAACAAATAACAGGTATACCAACTAGCAAAAGCTGCAAACCCCTCATTACCGAAGATGATTATGGGCTAACAGTCGACTGTTGCTTAAAAGTCCCCTATATGCATCATAACTGGTATCGCCTATTTTTGGTTTCAATGTACCTTACTATGAAGTTGTCAACCCCTTTGAAATTTTCAAACTGGTGTATCTCATGAAGGAATTTTTGTACCAAAAAATGGATGACATATACTTTGATCAGCCCATCAATGGCTATCGATTGCCGTCGAAAAAAAAATTCTACCTGTCTTAGTTCAAAAGTTGACTTTTTTGCCGTAGGCCAACTTTCTAACGTCACGACTTAGAAAGGAGCAAAGGATAAGCTCTAGTTTCTTTAGCAATGAGAGAACTTTTAAAGTTTAAGAGGCACATCTGATACCGTTACTCTACCACAAACCAAAGTGCAAAAAAAAAGAATTATAAACTCAGCTGAAATCGTCGCAGACATAGACAGAAACAATAGATGGCAGCACTTTCGGACCCGTGGGAAAAAGCCACTTTTTTGTCTCTGTAGATTTTTCTATTTATCACTCAAAGAAGATATGTTGGCTGTGGGGCCGGGTAACTGCCGCATATATTTAACACTTATAGATTTTAGTCCATCTTCAATTTGAAACTGGTGCCTGCCTGCTTGCGTGCTAGAACGGAGCTTTCCACTCGAAAGCAGAAACATCTTTTGATGAAACGAAAGGTTCGCTACACAACTTCAGATAGTCCTCTCTGACATAGGCTATACAACTCCACTTCACTTCGCAAACCGTAGGCTCTGGCTCGATGACAAGCAAAAACCATCCTTATTGGCCCCAGGCAAGAGTTCTACGGAGCTTTCCAAAATGTAATGTCATATTCGTCAATCCGGCCTAAGGTCCACACTTTCCGTAAAAACCGCACAGGTTAGACCCTTCTCAGTTACCAGGAATAAAATGAAATCGGAGTCATAGGAAAAAAAAAAAAAAAAAAAAAAAAAAACAGGACAAAACCAAAGTGTTGCTCTCGCAACACAATCAAGTAATACCTCTTAGTTGCGTAAGTAATCCTGTGAGGCTTGGGAATGTTTTTTTTTTCCCGCCTGTGGGAGAATCGCGTGATGCTTGGCTTGATATAAATTGGCTCTTGTTGCCAAGCTAGAATTCGGAAGTAAATTTCTGGGGTTTGCAGGCTCAGCCGTCTTTTGTGTCTTCGTGCTCCACGATATGAGGCTATGTTATACTTATTATATAGTGGGGGAAAGCGCTGCAAAATGGAAGGAATGAGAATAATGCAGCGGTGAAAGTCGTGTTTGGGGGTGAATTCTGAAGGCTTGTGAAAGTGGATGCTGTTGGAAATCCAGAAAAGACGGGATTTAGAGCAGGCTTTTCAGTGTTCCTTTTTTCTCGTTTTCTTCATCTTTTATTTCCTTTTTCCTAACTTCATTGTGTTTTTTGTTTTTTTTCAAAGAATTATTTTGCTACGCAGCAGAAACGTAGCAAAACTACAAACATCATCTCGAAAGCGATATAGTTTAGGCCTCGTTTAAGCCGCAGTCTCAATGATAACGGGTCTCTGTTATTGCGTAGCGCCCCTTTAAAAGGGACTCTGCAGTTGAAGAGTTTTGAAGACAAAAGTTGAGTGCTAAAGGACTGCCGTAAGGTGAGGGGGCGGTATTGTCTGTGCCTTATCATGCTTCGTCGGAGTATACATCCTTTTCCTTGTTAAGGTCCTGTGGTAACCCTGCTAGGGGGAGGGTCACCTGTGCCGGATGTGCCAAGTTTTACGGGGATTTCTTGGATTCAGCAAAGCTAACAGTCTCTTTTTTATAGATTACTCGACCTGCAAGCGTCTCGGGGCCAGCTATTGCGCTTTACCGAGAACTCACATTCAGCCTAAGTGTTCAGGCAGAACAGCTCTCTGCAAGGAGGTCTTAAACGACACTTGGGTCTCCTTCCCATCTTGGTCGGAGGATTCAACCTTCGTTTCTTCAAGGAAAACGCAGTATGAGGAGTATATTTATAGATGTGAGGATGAACGGTTTGAGGTGAGTGCGAGAAGTAGCATATTTAACGGTGTAGACTTCATGTATCGGAATTCCATACAGTCGCGACGTACATAGTGACGTCGCGTAATTTTGGACCTGATTATCCCTAGGTCGTTTTATAAATGTAAACGCGACCGGCGCGTCCCCGGCTGCTCGGCTCTATGTATATACCGATAGGAATAAAGTACAATTTTTCGTTTTCTGAGTTAAAATATATCAAATGGGTGCGACGTCACGCTTGTATGGAATTACTATACGACTTGGTTTAGACCTATTTAACAATGGTTCAGACCCAATATGTGATGGAGCATGTTGACTAAACTAACAACTAGATATACTAGGTAGTTCGAAGTCAACTAAATTCAACTGGATAAATTTTATTATTGCTGGTTCCGCATGGTATCTAGGTCAGTTAACATTTCGGGGGAGACTGAGTCGACGCTATGCGTTGGTCGGCTGAAAATTGTGTTAGGTGATATTTTCGCCCTTATAGTGTTTTGAATGCCAATTGTCCTTGTACTTTTTCGTCAGGGGGCAGTAGATAAAAAAAAAAACTTGAAATAATAATGTGTATTTAGCCGAAAGCTCGTAAACCAGAGAGGTTACAGATATTCCTTCAGCCAAAGCTGACTGCGAATTATCTTTGACATTGCAAAACGGATCCGTCAGCTACATTTTTTTACGAGCTATATTTCGGCCCTTCTTGGCAAGGGTCCTCTTCAGGCTCAATCCCCTCTTGCTTGAGTCAAGCTCTTGCCTCGTCAAATAAGGGAGGTCACCCCTCCCCCAATCTGTATTGATTCTTTTGTACGAAATTTAAATGCTTTCTGTACGCATTTCGAGACTTCTACTTTCTTGCTGTTGGGTGCTCAGGAGTGTTGTAAGCTTGTCGTCAGTTGCTGGGTTTGGGGATTCGGGTGTGCTCAGGGCTTTCGCAAGCTTAACACTTTCATTAGGTGTTGTTCGAAAAAAATGAGCAGACAATTAGTACCACAAAAGAAATCTACGAAAATGGGTTTTTTTGTCACTCGCTAGTACCGGACGAGAACAGCCATAGTTGTTATTCGCAGGTATTGATGAGTGGCTCGCTGTCTTTTTTTTTTTTAGGCATTCAATTCTTCCAATTTTGTTTTAATTTTCATTTATTCAAACAATGTTTACAACGGATACGTCAGCTATGATTCGTCCTCGTCAGGCTGTCAATCCTCTGGATATTTATAGTCGGTAGAAACTTCAGTTATTTTATTACAGGTTTGTTTCCTTCCCCAAAGTTAAACCAGAGGATTAACAGCCTGACGAGGACCCTTGCCAAGAAGGGCCGAAATATCGCTGATGAAGAATCATAGCTGACGTATCCGTTGTAAACATTGTTTGAATAAATGTTTCAAAGTCAGCTTGGGCTCAAAGAGTATTTATTTTAATTTTCGTTTTTTTGCCGGCTTTCTGCTTTGTTTTGGTTTTCTTTGTTGTTGACCTTCATCCTCGTTTTGGCATCTTTTCTCGAAATTTTCTGCCTGCGCTGAAGAAGGGAGGCGTTTGTCCTCCGAAATATTTGCCTTTTATTTCAGTATATTCGTTGGCCTTTACAAACCCCGTTTTCGTTGATTTCTTCGTTGATTTTTTGTGATATGTCAGGCCAATGTGGTTTACGAAGTTATCTTTAGAGAATTAGTGTTTATATTTTACGGGAAACAGGACACTATAACCGATTGTGTGTGCTATTTCTTCCGGAAAAATAAGAAGTTTGGCAACGTTTAGCACTACTGGAAATTACCTTATCAGGATGAAACAAACCGGAAATATTGTTTTTCAAAACTGCTGATACCTAGTTACCTCGTGAAAGAGAAGCGCTTCCCGACTCTGACGGGTCTTTGCGCAAAAATAATTGGGTTTTCTTGCGACCAATATTTAAAAGAGTTAAAACTGGTTAAATGCTAAGGAATCCGATTTGACAAATGCGCGTCGGTCCCACAGTGACAAATCAGGTTGGCAACGTCAGTTAGCTGATGTCTCAAGATACGACAAATGATATTGTCTGGCGACCCTAGAAAATCTCGACTCACTAAATAGCGAAAAAAAATCAAAGAAAGGGGTTTTGTAAATAGGGTACGTATCAAAAGTTAGTAGACCACGTCCGTCATCACTGGGTGTGTGAAAAAGTCCGTCATCACTGTGGTTGTGAAAAAGAGTGAAAAGCAAGAGGGGTCCTTTCAGACCCGTATCCAGGAATTTATTTCGGGGGGGGGGTTTCCTGCGGGTCGGACAAAAAAAATAGGAGTGAAAAGCCTATAAAAATGACTATTTTTGTGTGTTTCGGGGGGGGGCCAACCCCCTAACCCTCCCCCCCCCTGGATACGGCCTTTGGTCCTTTAAAGCACAATGGACACTTATAATGCTTTACTTTGTATTAAATGCTTCACAAATAAACATTTCCGACTTCCTTTAAAAGGCGTTACGAAAATCGGAAGTTTTCTCGTTATCCCTTGTCTTTACCTCTCTGGCATTTCGGCGATCCAAATCTTAGGAGCTGGGATATCGCAGCAGGAAATTCAAAAACTCCCAGCAATGCTTGATAGAAAAGGATATATTTGAGATGTCACCAAAGTCAAGCCGAAGATGCAGTTTACCTGATTGTTCTAGTGTTTCGTCAGAAGTTCCATGCCCTAAACTGCCTATTAAAAGTGTTTCTTGGGTGGAATAGTGCTATGAAGCTTGATTAGCTTGCTTTATAAAATGTACCAGAATATGCAATAAGCTTATAAAACATAACATAGCTACAAAAATCATTCAAAAACAAATAACCTACTCAAATCTGAATTATACAAGCTGATTTACGCATAAAATAAAGATCTACTAAGTATTATAAGAAACATCACTTTTATCTTTGTCCAAGCTAGTAAATTAGTAAATTGAGCATGTACTGGCTCAAAAAATTACGCTTTGAAATATCACAGAGAGGAAACTGTTGAAAAAGTGGCTGATCTAGGTGGTAAGCATTGTTCCTAGGTTGTTACAGAGTGGGATTGGGGTTGTTCGATGTGCCCATTGAACTTTAAGTGTTATCAAGCTTCTGACATAGTACTGAACAAGATGCCAACGGAAAAATATTGGAAACTAATTAATATTTTTAAAATAATCTCATTCCAAGGCTGCGATTTGTCCGAATTTCTGACTGTTATCATGTTTTCGTATTTCTCTTCGTTAGCATTTATATAACACTGTATTTTCTTAATGATGCTGTTTTTTTTTCTATCCGCCAAAATTGGCGAGTAAATTACGAAGAAAAACCCTCACAAGAATATAACAGTTATCGGATCTTTCATATTATAATGAGTAAGCAGTACTGTGTTGGATTCGTAACCGTTAAACCGTTAAATTCGTTTTTGGGATCCCAAAACGTACGTGGAGGGATACCTATGACATCGCAAAAGTTGTCCGTCCGTCCGTCTGTTAGCACGATAACTCTCGAAGGGGTTGAGATATTTTGATTAAACTTGGCAAGAAGACTCTTTAGGTCAAAGTACAGGTCAAGTTCGAAGATGGGCTATGTAGCTCTATATTTAGGGGTGGGGGAGGGGTTTGATATTCAGGTGAACAATTAATATTTTGTAAAAGCTAATGAAATAGTCGAATTAGGGGTAAGGAGACATGCTGAATCCGAATATGAAATTTATTTTCTCGCCTGACAAATAGTTCACCCAGAATCCGGTGAAAACCGGAAAATGTGTGAAAAGTAAAAGTTTAATATTAAGTTGATTGGAGGTTCGATTTAGGGGCAAGTAAACGTCCGAATATGAATATTATTTTCTCGTCGGACAATCAGTTCGGCCGGAATCCGGCCAAAACCGGAGAATTTGTTTAGAGTAAAAGTTTTATTTAAATTTGATAAGATGTTCGATTTGCTGGTAAGTAGACATGCTAAATTTGCGTATGGCAATCATTTTCTCACCGGACGTATAGATCGCTCGGAATCCGGCTGAAACCGGAAAATTTGTTAAAGTAAAAGTTTAATCTGAAGTTAATTAGAGGTTGGATTTAGGGGTAAGGAGACATGCTTGAATTTGTTTTTTAGCTTTATTTCTTCGCCGGACAAGTAGTTCCGAAATTCCGCCGAAACCGGAAAATTGGCAGAAGTAAGCCAGGAAGTTTCGTTCTGCTTCGTCAAAATAGATATGACCTAAAGGTGTAAACACACGTGCTGAATCCATATCTGAACTTGGTTTTCTCATATGATTAGCTATTTGGCCTTAATCTGTTTCTAAATTTTAATAGTAAAAGTGGTCAAGGAGTCTGGCGAAGACAAAACCGAATTGTCTGGATCAAATTTGAACTTTTGGGATCCCATCGAAACCTTTGGTCCTGTTTGCTCTGATCGGCAAGCTAAAAATTTCCGGCTCATCAAGGAGTTCTTTTATTTCTTTCTTGTTCTTTTTTTTCTTCTTCATTTAATTACTCCGTCTTTTTTCACGTTTGTGCATTATGATGGGCAATAAATCTATTGTTATTTAGAGTGTCTTTGAGTCGGTAGAGGCCTCTCACGTGGCCTTAGCCGACTCCGCCTGGATTCTCACTGGCACTGATTTGTTCCCCTCAAAGTGTCTCTGTTCGCCTTGTTTTAGACTCTCACGGCTTTTATTTCTGTCAGATGGACGTTGTTTTGGAAGCAAATTTGGCGACTATTCGGGTGTTGGAATCGGTTCAGAAAAAGATGGCACGCATGACTCCGGAGGAGGTGGCCAGATTCAAATTGGACGACTGCCTCGGCGGGTCCTCCACTACGATCCATATCAGGGCCATTCGAAGGTAAGAGTTGTAGGGGAGTATTATTATTATATATATGTAGGGGAGTATTATCATTATACATATGTAGGGGAGTATTATTATTATATATATGTATGGAAGTATTATTATTATATATATGTAGGGAAGTATTATTATTATATATATGTATGGAAGTATTATTATTATATATATGTAGGGAAGTATTATTGTTATATATATGTAGGGAAGTATTATTATATATATGTTGGGAAGTATTATTATTATATATATGTAGGGAAGTATTTTTATTATATATATGTAGGGAAGTATTATTATTATATATATGTAGGGAAGTATTATTATTATATATATGTAGGGAAGTATTATTATTATATATATGTAGGGAAGTACTATTATTTTAGATTTAGATTCTCCTTCAGCCCAAGCTGACTGTGAATCATATTTGACGTTGCAAAACGGATAAGTCAGCTACATTCTATTAGAGCTAATATATTTCGGCGAATTGCGAAAGTTTGAAGCGATCGAGAACTAGAATATTGTACTGAGACTGATGAATGTCGTGGGGTGTGTGAGAATCATTTAATTGCTTGTTTAACCGTAACACGGGAATTGGATTATTTTTTTTCGAATATGATAGATAGATAGTAGATAAATCTTTTATTCGCCAAAAACCTATCGTGGTATTCGCCGATTTTTTTGGTAATGTCACATAAGTAAAAGAAGAAAAGGGACTAATAGCTCAATACTCTCAGCACAGTTGCAAAAGGTCATAGAAGAAGGTTTCAAAACTCTGGTTAGCACATTTGATTGGCTGCAACTTTTTGACCGCAGTAGCTACCTATGTTGCAATCGCTGTTCCAGCCTTATCTAGTTTTGTGGTTAACCGCGGACAAACCAGTAGTTACTCGGGTAAAAATCTGGAACACACCCTTAGTCATGCCGAGAAGTTCTCGACCTTAGATCCCCACAAAACATGAAAGATACCGAAGGAATTTTGTTCCAAGTTTTGTTGAGCTGTAAAGCAGCCAGTAAAAATAGTCACTGTTATGTTGGATTTGTTTTGTTTTAGTCTTTGACTCTTCTAAGTATGTTTTTACGTATTTTACATATGTATTCCAGTAAAATTATGTTTGATTTAAAAGATTAAATTTGGAGACCGATGTTAAAAAAATAATTTTTCTCTTCCATAATCATTTTAGTATGAGTGATTCTATTTTTAAGAATTATTTGACAAACTGAGATCGCCAGGATGTTCACACTGAATTTTCGTCGGTAACAGAATTTAACTCGAAATGTTAGTGTTGCGTGCATAAAATCGTATTGTCGCCCGATTAAAGATGAATTTTCCCAACATTGAAAATCGCCTGGCGAAGCAACAGAAATCGCCGATTTTGGCGACGAAAATCTCGGTGATGGCCGATTTCGCCTCAGTGTGAACGTCTGTGTGAACCTGGGGTCAGAGTATTTTACGGAAATCGATTGAGGGTGCAGTTTAATCATTAGTCTTCTGATTTCCTATTGTATGCGAGTGGGCGATCCATTCTGCGTCTCTCCTCTTTCAAAAGACAGTAGATTTATTTTCTTTTTTTTTCCAGAATTTATGGAGAGAAGTCGAATGACATCCTTGAGGGACTCAAAAGGAATCCGTCCGTCGCTGTTCCTGTTGTCCTGAGAAGACTGAAAAGTAAGGAAGAAGAATGGCGAGAAGCTCAAAAGGTGAGAAAATCCGTTATGAGAAAGCTTTGTTCAAGGAGGGCCTATGGTATCGTGTTCGTCGGGTCTTCTGCTCGGAAGGGTAATTAATTCTGGCCGAAGCAGGTTCTTGTTCGATAAGCCAGCCTACGGTCGTAAATACGACGAGTAAGCCAGTCAATGATTTTTGTATGATGAAAAGGTCAAATTCGGCGGTAACGCTGTGACAGCTGCTTTTGAAAAATAAAATTCTATCTTTTTATAAGTAGTGAACTGAAAGACGAAATACTCCTCAGCCGGGATTAGTAACCAGGACCCTCTGCTTACAAGGCAGGCACTCTTACCATTTGAGCTACCGAGGGGCTTGTGTTAAGTGCCATCTATGTATTATTAAAGATTCTATTTTATTCTAAATCCCTTGTTTTTGGATAAGCTATACCAAAGGTTCGCTATAGTTTGTAACAACAGAGAATGCAGGCCGGTCATCCTATCTGAAATGCTGGGAACCGTGAATCCATACAAATATTTACGATTCGAGTGGATTAAAGGGGAATTGGCGTTGGGTGTTTGAAACTAGTCAACGTTGGCATAGCCTGTATAAAAAAAAAACTGGAACCTCTGTAGTCGACTGTGGCAAGCTAGAAAATCAACCTTTGACGACCTTACCTTAGACCTTAGTTCCTCCTGCCCCTCCAGGGGCCCTTAAGACACCCGAGAAGAGTTGCCAGTCGTCGCTCATACAAGCTGCCCAGGCATTTTCCTCGCTGTATATAGAGATTCAGTTCCGACATTCTAGCATACGGTAACTTGTTTGAAACCCTGCTGGGTTTCATGAAAGTTTACAAACGCGACTCGGCTGGTTACAGCCACGTTTCAGGTCCCTTTTCAGTCTGTTTTCAGGCCCCTTTGGCTTTAGTGAGAAGCGCGGAAAAAGTTGCAGGACCAGTATTTCTGACCAATGGGTTCCTCGGGGGTAATTAGCGGGGGCCTGATCCGATAATCCTGATAAAAAAAAAACAGACTTTGCAAATGCGAAAGGCAGTGCAGTGTAGTTAAGGTGAGTAACAATGACGTAGGAAGTTGGAAATCGTGGATATGAGACTGGATGGAAGAATGTGGGGCGTGTAGTGAACCAGTTACATATTTTTGACATGTCGTGTAATCCATCTGCTTTCAGTGATTAGCCTACTAGGATTGACCATTTCGGTATGATGCTCCATGCTGTATATGAGAAAACCCACCCATTGCCAACCCATTTTGATTTGTGTGCCGTCTATGTAACTGACAAAGGTTATTTTTCAGGGTTTCAACAAGATCTGGCGCGACCAAAACGAGAAGTATTACCTTAAATCTCTGGATCACCAGGGGATCACGTTCAAGCAGAATGACATGAAGTTGCTGAGAACGAAGAGTTTACTCAACGAGATTGAAACGTTATATGAAGAGGTGAGTTGTCGTGGCTAACGAAAACGTGTGGGAACGTTTCGAGTCTCATTTTACATGTGTGCTTCTTTGGGCATTGCTGTGCGCTTGGATTGCACATTTTTAGATTAGATTAAATTTGATTTTACATGTATACACAATATTTTGCAGCACCTGCTAAGAAAGCCCCAAAGGGTTTGTTGGCCGCGGGTGGCAGCCTTCTCTGTTACACATAATGTGGTATCACTATTTTTACATTATTCTGTATGCCATTCATACACGTTCCATAAATGTACAGCAAACATTCTGCTTACAAAAAACACTCACGCATCATTACTATTCTTTTGCAAGGATAAATCTCTTTGTTGTAGCCTTGAAGGATGCCAGATGACTCGAATTTCTAATTTCAACTGGAATTATATTCCATATAGTTCAGCTTGATGAACGAGCAACATTGGATTATGTTCAGCTGACAATTCTAAAGTACCGAGCTAAAAGTATCGGTCTAAGTACTAAAGGTAGTTAACAACTGTAGAACTGGGAATAGTCAACGATCGTTAAAGCTGCAGTTAGCTCCGCCCCGAAGTAAAGTTAACGATTGTTAACAATTGTGAAGTTTGTGGAACGCAACAATTATGATGTGGACAGTAGAGTTAAGCTTATGTGAACGTCGCCTAACAATGAACGGTCGCCCGAGAAACAAGACCTAAGGTTTCGACGGGATCCCAAAAATGTAATATTTAATCCAGACAATCGGGTCTTGTCTTCGCGTGATCCAGTCTTCGCCAGAATCCTTGAATACTTTTACTATTGAAATTTGGAAACAGATTAGTTTAGCAAATAGCTAGTCGTCTGAGATAACCAAGTTCAAATATTCCTCTATAGCTATATCCATTTTGACCATACTGATCGATACTTCCTGCTTTATTTTTTCAAATTTCCGGTTTTGACCAAATTCCTGTCCAGCAAAAAAAGGAAGTTCGGAAACGAATTCAGCCTAGCTCTTTATCCCTATAAAGAACATCTAATCAACATAAAATAAAACTTCCACTTAAACAAATTTTCCGGTTTCTGCCGGATTCCGGACGAACTACATGGCAGGGTAAAAAAATGAGGATCAAATACGGATTCAGCGTCTCTTCTTACCCCTAAGTCTGTCATCTACCCAACTTAAAGTAAAACTTTCGCTTTTTCAGATTTCTGGTTTTGTCCGGATTCCGGGCGAAGTAGGTGTCCGGGAAGAAAATGATTTTGGCATAAGTGTTCAGCATGTCTTCTTATCCCTAAATCGAACATCTAATCAATTTCAAATAAAACTTCCGCCTTTAACAAACTTTCCGGCTTTTGCCGGATTCCGGACGAACTACTTGTCCGGCGAGAAAAAGGTTTTTATCATCGTGTTCAGCATGTCTTCTTACCCCATAATAGACTATCACATTTTTTGTTTATAGGTATTTCGTTTGTCCCCTAATTTGAACCCCACCCGTAAATATAGGGCTACAGAGCCCGTCTACGAACTCGACCTTACCCTTGACCCAAAGAACCCTCACACCGAGTTTCATCAAAATATTTCATTCCCTTAGAGAGTTATCGTGCTGACAGACGGACAACTTTTGTGATGTCATAGTATCTAGTCATAGTCACTACTATCTACATCTCGTCATCCTGGTCTTCGAGTACATGATTTGTTCATGAATTTTTCAGGCCCAGTTATAATTATGTCTAAATTTTGTGTGTTTATACTGTTATTTATCTTGTATTATTTCGTGTTATTCCCTTTACTCCGCTACCACATTCTGTATTTGGCTGGTTATAAATAAAATACATATATAGTTAACCTTCCACTTACGTTTTGGGATCCCCAAAACTAAGTCCAAACAATGCAACTTATGCTGCAAAATACTTGCCAAAAACATATTTTTTACTATTTGCAACTCTTAATTTGAAAACGTGCTGTTAGCTGCCACTTGGTATTCCTTTCATTTGGCTAAGTGGAGTGGAACGTAACTTAAACAAAAGATCATCTGCAGATTCGCTCAAGGAGAAAAATGAGCATTTTTAAATATACGTTATAAAATAGTTTGGACTCAAAGTTGGTGCCAGGATGGGCTGGGAAAGCCCTGAAACAGTTGACTATTCCCTGATATCAAGTTTGTTTTTCTTTCCATTCGACTGTTTTGTAGGCAAGTAGAAATACCGAGGCAGAGAACATTTCAGATACACATACCTCTACTGTATGAGGATGAATACTCCTTGAGCCCAAGTTGACTGGGAAACATATTCAAACAATGCATAAAAGGAATACGAAAAAAAAAATCGAAAATAAATTTGAATTTATTAAAACTTAATTGGTATTATTAAAAATTATTTTAAAGCATCGTAGCTGACGTATCCGTTTTATGCATTGTTTGAATGTATGAGGATGTTCCTCCACTCTGGCTCCCGCTAATAGTGTTTTTACACAACAATCCGAGCGTATTTTACGCACGTTTTGAGCTTGAAAACATTTATAACAATACGGACGTATTTGAGAAATTGGTTAGTTTTGTATCCAAATACGTCCGTATTGCTAGAGATCTTCTCAAGCTCAAAACGTGCGTGAAGTAAGCTCGGATTTCAAAATACGCTCGGATTTTACGCAGTGTGTAAATGGACCATAACTCGTATTTAACTCCTATAATGTGTTTCTAGCGCCACGAGCAGGCTGACGCTGGAAATGCTGGGGTACCCGGCTCGGTACCCGCGTCAGGACCGCACATGGTCATCCCATACCCCGACCGGAGCGTACTAGATGACGCAGCGGAGTTACTGATATATCATGCAAAGCGCGCGAGTATTCAAAAAGAGGAGAAGAGAAAGATTAAGATTCTAGTGAAGCACACATTGCCGGATCTGTTCATGCATGTGCGACAAGACCTGTCGGAGGATGAGCGAGATGATGATGGTAAGTGGAATTTTACGAGCAGTTTTGTACTAGCTTCCTTTCCTGAAAACTTTTGAGTGCCTTTTTTATTAGTTGCGCTTTTGCAGGTACCATTGTATCTGATACCACGGTAACTGGATTTGCATTTTGTAATTTTTGCAGCCGTGGTAAGTGATAATACGGTTACTTTGCAGAAATGTCAATTGCCGAATTTACAATTTTAGAAGTCATCCCAAAAGAAATACTAACATCCGCTTACATCGCAAGTGCCGAACTTCTTTCCCCCCAATTTGACAAAAGTTCAGGCTTCTGTGTTGGTGATGAAGAGAGCGAGATGAATTTTTCAGTAACCACAACCAGCCTCCTCGGTTGGGACTGTTGAATGTGAGTATCAGTTACCACGGTAACTGCAAACGACTTTAAACTGTGGTATCAGATACCATGGTATCTGCAAAAACACAAGTATTGTTTTTCAGATTTGGTTTTTACTGGACCGGTGCCTGCGTAATTCTTGTTTCATTCATTCGTTAATATGTTAATAATAGTTATAGGCAGTCAAATGAAATATTAAATATCGGCATAATGCAGGGAAGAAGTAGAAACTCCTCAGATAAATTTTGAAGATCTGGGAAAATCTAAAAAAAAATGTTAATTTTGGTTGTTTTGTCGCTTGTTTTGGGAAAGAGGCAAGGGCAAAGCAAGGGAAGCCTCCTATTTTCAGACAAAGGCATCGGAATCTGTTATTATGCTCTTTGATTTAGATCTACGCTGTTTCAGTCCATCGCGGTCTTTTTAATGGCTGCTTTGGCAATGATTCACGCGTGCTCTTACCTATTAGCATGCAGGGTTGCCACAGGTAGCAGCAAACTTCTACTTTGTTGGAACTTGAAGTTGAAGTAACAACTTTTCTTCGAAAGAAAACATTTTGTTCTGTTACGACTGCTTATCATTAGTGAGAGGAACACTGCCGTACATAAGTTAATTTTACAATATAGTGGTCGTCAAATTGTACTCGTGTTCTTCAAATAGTACTGAGAACGCTTTTTTTTTATCTTTAATAGCTCGAAAAATTGTAACAGTGTGGCAAGACTGCTAGCATTTATCTAGTATGCATCGCACTCTCTCCAGACCATGTTTTATTTGCCTTCCCAGCTGCCGACCTGTGATAGCCTTGCCAAGCCACTGATTTGTTTGATGACCCGCTTATGCGTTTGTCCGCGGGATTCATCTTAAAACTGACACAGGGCTGCCGTGTAGCTAACAAAAGAATGGACTAGAAACGGATTCGTGTTTTTTTTTGTGGGGGGGGGGGGATTCGGAGGATCTATGATGCATAGTTTGTGTGCGTAGTTAGGTAAATAGCATTGGATGACTGTTAAGGCTGACCGGTACAGACACCATTGACATTCTTTAACTATATTATTCCGTATTTTCGCTGTCGCATACGAACCCAACTGAGATTTGCTTTTACCTTTGTCTCGGAAGCTTACTCAGCGTTATCATCATCTCTTTCCCACGTATCCTGGGATCCTCTCAGCGACGGTCAGCTGCATTCAAAAGCTCGGTCTTTATTTCCGCTAGAAAGTCGTTAGAAATCGCATGGGAAACAGTTCTTCCCTTTACTTCATTAATCAGACTGTTACTAAGCAGAAGGATCTTCTGACTGATGACTAAACTTGATTTGTTTATTATTGACAGTAGCGTCTCCCTGTTACCTTAGCCTTGGCATTAAATGAAGATTTGTGGGTGACGACCAGGTCCGTATCCAGGAATTTACTCCGGGGGTTGCCCGCAGGTTGAGACTAAAAATACAAATAAGACAGATCAGGGGTTAAAGCCTATAAAAACGATAATTATATTCAAGGAAACAAACGTCGGGGAAGGATTACAGGTATGTTTCCTTCCCCGACGTTGACCCAGAAGATTGACAGCCTGACGAGGACCCTTGCCAAGAAGGGCCGAAATACCGCTGATGAAGAATCGTAGCTGACGTATATCCGTTGTAAACGTTGTTTGAATACATGTTTCAAAGTCAGCTTGGGCTCAAAGAATATTTAAAACGATAATACCCCCCCCCCCCCACCCCCCGTGATACGACCCTGGTGATGACTTGGAGTAAACTATTTTGATTGGAGGATTGTCTTCCATGAGTTCCATCCTACTGGGGACGAAATTCGTTTTGTATAGACAGTGGCCCATGATTCAATATAAATCTCACTGTTCAACAATTGCAACAGTTGGAACATCCATTCTTGATCGCTTTATTTGCATTGTTATTGGCGTCTCTCACTATCATAATTTCTCAGCGAGCTTCTTTCCTTGTTACAAGTTTCATCGATTCACTCTACGACAAAAGTTGGTGGTGCCCTGCGGGTTTTAGTTTGGACATGATCATACTACCTTCGAGTTTGTTGGGGCTGTTAGCGTGGAACTCAGGACCTGAAAGAGTTCAGGCAGAAGATCTTCGTTTGCGATAAATCAAACCAGCGAGCTCGCTCACTGCTTCTCCGTCTGAGAGCGATCGAGTGCGTTAGAATAGTAGTCTTGGAACTCAGTCTCAAAGAGCGTGTTCCACCCTTCTAACAATAGTTACTATTAGTTACTGTTTCCGTTCCATTCTCACGAAAAGTTACTACGCTGACCGTTCCAACCTTGTCGGAATAGTAACTAATAGTTACTATTTGCTTATCATGCTCGGGAGCATAGTAAGCATAATAACTACGCATCTCTGTAACGTGATTGGTCGGATTCGCCCCTGGCGTGAAATCCTGCTGGAAAAAAAAAATCGTTCCAGCCTTGACGACAAAAAGCCAGAATTCGTGACCTCATGCGTAGTAACTACGGTAAGTAGGGTGGAACACGCTTAAAATAACAACTGACGTACACGTTCTATATATTAGTTTCGATAAGCCGAGTGATCATTCTTTTCTTTACAGATGACGAGGAAGATGGGGTAGTCCAGAGTAGCCCTTCGGTCTCCAAACTCTGCAGGAAGAGCAGTAGCCTCAAGCAACCCCCGGACCCACCTGTTAAGAATGCCAGGTCTTACAAAACGGTTAACGGCGATATTAATGGAGAAGTCAAGGAAGAAAAGCCGAATGGGGAAGTGAAGACGGAACCTGCCAGTTCAAGGGGATCTAGTCCTGTCTCGCATGGCGTAAGTTTCCCTCTGCTTTTTCTTAGTCCCCAGACCCGACGAGATCAAAACCGAAAGTCTCGTTGTCAAATCGGTATTTTTTTTATATGTAAGGAATCAGGTTCTGTGAACTTTGTCAGGTGTAACCAAGGTGTACTCTAACTAGGGAGCTGGCTACACCTTGGTTCTTTTCAGTTAATCCGCCAGGAAATATTCAGGTTCTTGGCGATGACTAATTTCAGTCCTTCGAGTTTGAGATGGGGAGTTATGAAAAATTCAGTCAGTTCATTTTGAGTTGGAGTTGTGGAAGGTCCTTGTCAGAGAGCAAGAAAAGTTAAGTGCTGTGGTATATACACATATCTTTTGATACCTTTATTTCTTAAGTGTAAATACACATCTGTCTTTTCTATGACTGATTTACGAGGTAGACACTAGCTTAGAGAGAAAGAACAAGTTGTCGCTGGCACGTTACTTTGTACCGTTAAGCATGGTCCACACCGCTCGGGGACCATGTACAGGGTAGCGTTGCATAGCATATTTGTAACAGTGGGTTAAGAGCTTAAGGGCTCTTGATAGTCGTATTAAGGCTCCATTAAACAGGCAAAGTCGTAGTTTTAACCTCGTCGCTATACCTGCAGAAAGTGTTCCGGCCATGGTACATTTTTGTCGACATGTGCAAGTCGTACATTGTGATTTAAAAGTCATTGAAATTAGTGGTCTCGCACCCCCCGGCCTGAGTGCTTCGGACCACCCATGTGCTGACAATGGTCAAATTATTTTTGCGCCAGCTTCCTTTCCAACATTCTTATCGCTCGAAGGCCCGGTTCTCACTGAAACCAAATCCGCTTAAATTTGACATTTTTGGTTAGCATGGCTGGCAACTGCATTCGCAATGCTCATTTTTTCTACTACAGCGAAGCGAAAGTGGTTAGTAGGAATTGAACTTAAGAGGTTTTTTTGTGTGTGGTGGAGATGGTAGGAGGGGGGCGGTCACCCAATCACTAAGTATTGTCAGGCAGGTTGTCACTAACTGTTTCCGATTCCAACATGTACAAAGGACTACAAAAAGGCCGACATCATTTCTAGCTACTTGCCAAGAAGGGCCGAAATACCGCTGTCCGCTGGATCAAATCTCAGCTGACTTTCCCGTTTATCCCCATCAGATATGATAGAATAGAATGTAATTACCGAAAAAAGACCGTGGTCGTAGCAACAAAAATTGTAAAAATGCACTAACTTGCATAACTAACACACTGCTCCTATTCTAAACATCTCGTCCTATGCTCCATCGCAAGCCTCAAATAAAGGGGGCAGCTTGGGCTGATGTAATACTTGTACAACCAAGGAGGGCTCCACGGTAGAAGTAGTAGGTGGGATAGGGTTGTAGCATACTGCAAAATATTTTGCACTACAGTTTATGAAACGTTTCATTTTTTCACATATGGCCTTTCTCTATAATGTGGTGCTTCTTCGTGTTTCAGGTTGGTTCAGATTACACCCTCTTGATTGGGAACAGTGCATGGTACTCATTCATGCGGCTGCATCAGATTCTGTGTGAGCGGATGGCAAAAATGAAAAACGTGTGGTTAAAGATAGCAAGCGATTATAAAGAAGGCAAAGAACTACCGCCATCTCTTGTGTTGAAGATGCGAACGCAGAGTAAGTGTTTTTTTTATTGTTGCTTCCGTACGCCTCGTCCGTACTTATCAGAAGTGGCGCCATAACTTTAAATAGCGTGCGTTGTAGAGGGATTCTATTTTGGACCTTGCCCAACTTCCAACTTCGCCGTAGAATATATGGATTGTCTACTTGATTTTCCTTCAATGTGGTTGTATGCTAGCTTAAGCCAGTTGAGCTGGCCTTCATTTTTTAGTGAAAAAGTATACTGATATTGTATATTTCACCAAGCTTACTAACTGTATTGAAAGTAGAACAGTTCTTACATAAACACGGGTTTAACACTGATAAACAAGGTAGTTGAGCCCTACCAGATGGCAGCAGTGGCGGAAGCCAGACAGGGAAAAAGGGACACACGTTAGAAAATTCCTCCACACGGGAGGTATATACCCAGTCCCACTTGCATGGTAAAGTAACAGTGAGAGCTTCAGCTAGATTCGATAAATTTAGTTTTTTGTCTGCGTTCCCGATCTTCATACAAGGAATTGGACAATGAACAGGAGGTGGAAGAGTTCGTTTAGTAATATTGTACGCCTCACTCTTGACAAATAAGTACTAATGACTTCCCTTTTACAGTTGGTCTGACGCCCCCCGAGTACTACACCGGCCTCATCGATATGGTCAAAAGCTTGTTGGATAACAACCTGGACTCGAGTACCTTTGAAGATACGGCGCGTGAAATGTTTGGGATCCACGCCTATCCGTCCTTCACCCTGGATAAAGTTGTCGTGAATGCCGTTCGACAGGTAGGAAACATCAATACGAACAAATACTAAGAACCTAGAAGGACTGTTAATTCTGTCGGCCCGTTGGGTTTGGGAGGGGTAGTGGCATATAGAGCGGGTTCCACCCTTCTAACAATAGTAACTTTTAGTTACTATTTTCGTTCCAGCCTCGTGAAAAGCTACTACGATGACCGTTCTAACCTTCTCGAAATAGTAACTAATAATACTAACTTACCACGCGAACATAGTAAGCATGGTAACTAAATATCTCTGTAACGTGATGAGTCGGATTCGCGCGTTACAGGATATTCTGCTGGAAAATAGAAAAATCGTTCCAGCCTTAATGGCAAAAAGCCAGAATTCGTGACGTCATGTGTAGTAACTCCGGTAAGTAGGGTGGAAAACGCTCATAGTCATGTGCTTGCAATGTAAAAAGTTTCTCCGAATAATGATGCAGTATTTACTACTGGGATTATTCTTATCTCTATTGGGATAAAATTAATCCGAGTAGGGATAATTTTATCTCAATAAAGTAATCTGTGATCTGTTGGTTGCTTTGAATTTCCCGTTTTCGACGAAACGACCCTTTATTCTAGTCTCAAATTAAAAAGGATCACTTTCATGAAACTAAGACACAGGTCCTGTTCCTTGTTTTGTAAAACATTTTAATGGTTTTGAATTCCGAATTTAACTTGACGTGTTGTGTAGTTATATCTGTTACCGTATTTTCTTTCGAATCGTAATATTTGTTTGACTTTTGTGACTAAGTAGGACTCATGCACCACTTTTTTTAAACAAACAAAAAATATTGGAATTAAGCGAAATATTACCCCGGATATATACCCCGGACGTCTCTGCTGGTATAACAATAATTTAACTCTACATAATAGCGTGAGAATGGTGGGGTTACATATAAGAAAAGAAAGAGAAGTTACTACGACTGGAAAAAAAATATAAAATAACAACATAGAAAAAGAGAAACAGAAATCAACAAAACAAACAAGTAAGACGGTGACACGGAGACAGCCATATTTGGGTGACAATTGTAGAGTTTTGCAGGTAATATTTTCTTATAATTCTTCGACAAAATCAAATAAAGCAGGTATTCACATTATCTGTTAAGAGCACCTGTTTAAGTGATTTGTGCCCATTTTGTCTATTTTTGAAGACGAGTTAGGTGGTAATAGTTACTTTTGAATCAGTAATATTTTGTTCTGTTATAATTTAAATCTTTGGTTCAGTGTGGTATGGCCGAAAACATTTTCGTATCGAAAACTGACACGCTGATCGACAACCTAGAAGACACATCTGAAGCCAAGATTTTCACAGAAAAATGATTCAAAGTACCCGGGATCTTGATTTTACCTACCTGCCGAATATTCTCTTAGGGTGTGTTCCCCCCTTCTAACAATCGTAACTACTAGTTACTATATTCGTTCCAACCTTGTGAAAAGCTACTACGATGACCGTTACAACCTTCTCGCAATACTAACTATTTGCTTACCACGCTCGTGAGCGTAGAAAGCGTGGTAACTACGAATCTATGTGACGAGATTGGCCGGAATCCCTTGGCACGATATTTTGCTTAAAGTAGGAAATGTGTTCCAGCCTTAACGCCTGGCTTGTTCCAGCCTTAACGCCAAAAGCCAGGATTCTGGCGTCATGTGTAGCAACTATGGTAAGTATGGTGGAACACGCTCTTTGTGTTCCCCCTCAGAACCGATATAAAATTTGTGCTTACGGATCTAACCAAATGTCCCGGCTCACCTCTTGCCTCCTACCCTTATCCCTGGTTGGTACTACTCTAGTGTCCAGTTCCTGTGGGGTCTTGTCTGTATCCCCGGTCTTCCGCTCATGTCGGGGACTACTCTCCGATACTAAAGGCGTGTTCTCGCCGTTCCCCCAGGACTCCTCGTGGAATCGAAGGGAACAGCGAGAATAGAGGGAGTCACTCCACACGGACTCCGCGTACAGAAACAGCGAGAACACCGGGAATGCTTCCAAAACGGATTTTGTTCGAAAAAAAATTATGCAGTTGACGAAATTAGTCTTGATCCACTTTAATTTTGGTTTTGTTTCTTCTGACTGTTTTTAATTAATTTTATATTGCACCTAAACCAGCAAAAATTGATTCCCCTCCTAATCTGAAAGGGAGGCCTTTTTAATGATGGTGATGATAATCGGAGCATTCCCAGTCCGTGGGGACTCGCGAGAATAAGAGGAGTGAGTACCCGGGACAAACAAAAACGCGGGGACTCCTCAAGTGGAGTCCCGGGGAATGCCGAGAATACGCCTTAAATACATACGCATTAGGCATTGAGAGACCGGCATGTATTACAAACCAGAAACCTGGCCAGATCTCCCAAGAAATTTGGGCAGTATAAGGAAATAGGACGCAGGTGATACGTTGACGAAGCCTGTAATTTTTTTTAATCGACGCTGGAAAAATTATACTTTCAATACAGTCGTATTTTCTTTTAGCTTCAACACATCGTTTCTGAAGAAACATCCATTCACTGTACGGAACTGTTCTTTAACTCGTTGAAGCAACGCCATCTATTACCACGAGCTGTCGCTGAGGCAGTTTACCAGAAAAAGTGCGAAGCTCTGGTCACAGATGACAACATCCTTAAGATGTATATTGTAAGTATTTATGTCAGAGAAATGTGGC
Source organism: Branchinecta lynchi (assembly GCA_023053575.1). NCBI lineage: Eukaryota > Metazoa > Arthropoda > Branchiopoda > Anostraca > Branchinectidae > Branchinecta > Branchinecta lynchi. Next base: position 14,118,340 of record JAKZAP010000014.1, on the reverse strand, counting down.
ACTTTATGTTACCCCTATCCATTCCTCTTTTTTTTCAGACAAAAAAGGACCCGTGTAACCTGTGACGACCTGTGTTAGCCTAGCGCGAGTTTGTCCAGTTTATGTCCAATTTCCCTGTGTTTCTACGTCGTGAGAGTAAAAGTTAGTTGTGAAGTAACCATGTTGATTACTTTGACAAATCTTCTTTTCCAAATTACATCGTAAATATTCGTAACGTTGTTGCAGTTTTCATTAGCAGCCCCGAAACCCAAGACCAGATTAAGCAGGGAGATATTGTTTTATTGTTACACAAGGCATCAGTTTTTGGGATCCCGAAACGGTAAGTGACTGGATACCTATGACTTCGTAAACTTGTCCGTCCGTCCGTCTGTCTGCTAGCATGATGACTCTCTAAGGGATTGTGGAATTTTGTTCATACTTGGGGTGAGGATCTTTTGGGTGAAAGTACAGGTCAGGTTCGTAGATGGGCCCCAAAGTTGATTGGAGGTTTGATTTAAGGGCAAGGAGACTTGATGAATCCGTTTCTGGACTTCATTTTCTTGCCGGACAAGTAGCTCACCCGGAATCCGGCCCAAACTGGAAATTTACCAGGAAGAACCCCAATCATATAGTCGGTATAGAGTGAGGAGACATACTGTAGCTGCATTCGAACATAGCTACTAAAGATAAAAAGTGGCATGGCTGCCTTAACAGTAGTTGCGTTTTTGCTGATACCATGGTATCTGATACGCGGTGCTCTGCAAAAACATCTATTGCCGAAATTGCACTTTTCGAATTCATCCCAAAAGAAAAACTCTTTCTCACCAATCTGACAAAATTTGATGAAAGTGAGATGTCTTTTCAGATACCACGACCAGTTACCACGGTCGGACCGTAGTATCTGATACAGCGATAACTGGTCAGATACCACGATAACTGCAAAAACGCCTTTTGACCGTGGTATCAGATACCACGTTAACTGCAAAAACGACTGTAGACCGTGGTATCAGATACCATGGTATCAGCAAAAAAACTAGTGTAAAAGGGAAGAGTCTGTTTCTTAATATTATACATTTCCAGCACCGTGACACAAGTCAGCTCACCATCGAGCTCCTCGACACCGATTCCAATGAAGGTCCCGAGAAAACAGAGGCAAGGAAAGCGCGGGAGCGGTGGCAGTCTTACATTGAGAGCTATTCGCATGATGCCGCCGTCGGCCTGGCGGAATTCAGTGCAGTGCCCGACAGCCCTAAAATCGGATCCAAACCCATTTTCCTGAGGAGAAATACTCGTCATTGGCGGAAACTGAAGGATCAGATTAAAACAGAGGCGGGGGACGTGGAGCAGCCCGAGAAAAAGTAAGTAGAAAAGGTCCTGCAGTACCGCACTGACCATTTGTTTCTTAATCACCTGTCCAAAGCCGAAGCCAAAACGACGGAGTAAATACAAGGGGGAAAATACTATGTAGTATCAGTAATTAATGCTGCGACACAGTTTGTTCTTTGAGTAACTAACTAGTATTTGATCGCCTATTCACTGTTAAGGTTAAGCCCAAAGCTCATGGGACTTCATTAATTGGCTTGAGTTCGTATTTTAAAGTCAAAGTGTAGTGTGTTTTAATGGCCAGTCGTTCACGACTGAAGTTCAGATTTCTGCTGTTTGTAAATTAACTGTAGATAAGAAATGAATTTGGTCCTGTCTATATCCTTATTGAATGACACGCAGTGTGATCAAGATGAGAGAGACAGAAATAATAGAATACGGCTACAAACGGACAGGAAAATTTACTCACTCCGTTTTCGAGCTAGTATGGAAACTTTTCTCGAACAGGTATGCAATGTAAATATAATCCTATGGCCCACGGTCATTCATCTTACTGTGATATGAGAGGATGATCTAAATGATCAGCCTCCATAGAGGATGATATGAAGTCATATCGGCCTAATATAGGGTGATATGAAGTCATATCGGCCTAATAAAGGATGGTATGAAGTCGTATCGGGCCTAATAAAGGATGGTATGAAGTCGTATCGGCCTCCAGATAGGATAAATCAAGTCATATCAGCCTCCAGATAGGATGATACCCCAGAGGTTTTGTGCATGGTTGATTATTAATGGTTTTGTTCAAAAAGTTATAGTAGTTAAAACACGTCCATCTCGCGGTATTGGAATAACAACTTCGATGGCCATTTAAAAATATCAAATACGCTGCGCTCGATAGATATTTCTCATTACCTGCCTCGCCTTCGGCTCGTATAGGTTATTCTCAATGACCGTCTCGGTGTTATTTTCAAATATCAACTGGATGTTACATTAGGACAATTACTTTTATTGAGTTTGGTTGACCTCCTGTCATCCTCCAGAGAGGCTCATACGAACTGAATTCATCGAGCACTTTTCCTCAAATATTGAAAGTAGAAGCTCATTTCCAAGGAATAAATTAAAAACAATACTTTCAGAAAAAAAAAAAAAAAAACATTTACAAATTATAGAAAAATAACATAAATGTTAAAAAAAAAGACAGAAGATCTTGCTCTCTTCGACAACCAGCCCATGCCCTAGGTCGAACCTTGTCACAATCAGATTTACTGAACATACAGCTTGTAAGCTGAAACAACATCGATCCCTTGCTTTCTAAAAGTTAGTTATTCAGCATTGATCGCTGTCTTTGTTCTGGAACTTTCTTGTTTTCTCAAGAGCTAACACGTGGTTTTGTTATTATTTACTTTTTACTTCCACGACCCTAGAGTAGTCATCTTAGTAGACCTATAGTAGGCGTTCAAGACCGCTAGATGGCATCTGAATCGCCAAAGAAGTGACAGACTGTATGTCCTACCTATACAGATATTCTGTTCGAAAAAGTTGCAATAGTTAACATACCTACATCTCGGTTCATATCAGAATAACAACCAACCTCGACGGCCATTAAAAAATATCAGCCTGGCCTTCGTCTCGGATAGGTTATTTTCAATGACCGTCTCGGTGTTATTTTCCGATATTAACCTCGATGTCTGAAGTTAACCTTTAATATCTAGTCTATCGGTAGTTACGCCGTTCTTGGCAAGGCTCCTCCCCAGGCTGAAGCTAGTAGAAACGAACATGTGATTGGCGCAGTCAAACAGGATTCGCAGTCAGCTTCGGCTGAAGGAATACTTATTAGGCCTATTGTAAGCTATTATGGAAATAAACCGAGTATCATAATTATTATTATTATATGCTGGTGTTTTGTTATTGCCTTTCCACCTATGCGATAATGAAAGGAGAAGCCAGCCATTTGTTGTGGTAGTTACTGTCCTCTCTGGAAGAAACAGAAATTAGTAATTGCAGTAAAGTATGATTCACAATCAGCTTGGGTTCAAGGAATACTTATTGTGGCTATTATAGATAGACAGATAGATTAGTGTATTTCAAAAGCCCACGGGCCATATACACAAACAAACAAAAACAAAAATATAACTTAAACAATCAGACTCATTCTTAACTCTAAAGATTTATCTATGTACACGCCCACTCGAGTAATAACGGTAGGGTTACTATTGCTCAAAATTTCAGGAAGTGATAAAATCACACTCTCTAGATAAATTTTCCTTAAATCAGAAAGTTTCGGGCATCTACGGAGGAAATGGTCCAAATTTTCTTCCTCCTTCTCACAAATCTATCTTAATTTCTTTTCAGTTGTATTTCTGCAGAGGCCAATGGCCAATTTTCGTGTTATATTGTTATATTAAAAAGAATAATAATGTGGATAGAAGATACGGATTTTGCCGATCCTGATGGAATCCCCGGAGCATTAGCCTACTTATGATGGTCCCGTCCATCATCAGTAAAACTGGAACCAAAATGGTAAATAGTGGAGGAGCTAAGTTTTTTGTGGAACCAGAATTATAACGCAATTTTAGCGATCGTAAGGGAACGTCACCAAAAGCCATTGGTTCTCCTTGCTTTCGGGCCCATTAGACTGTATGCGAGATGGATTGCACTAGAATGATTAGCACGCTTGACTGAAGCGGAAATACATGATTGTCTCTAGTAGATTAGGCCCCCCGCCCCCTTACATCGACAGCATCTAATGCCGCTCTTGTAGTCGGCTGCCAAGTGTGGTTTAATTCCTGGCATTTGTGGCATCGCTTTGTGGTAATAGTTTCTTGTCAACTCTGAAGGAGTCGCACTTTTTAATGGCACTTGCAGTCTCTGGCTCAAGTACCACATACCGATCGCAAATCCGTCTGTCGGTCGGTCCGTTTGTCGTCACACTTTTTCGAGTTAGGGCGTACCCTAGAAATATATTTCCAGTCGTGCTAGGACGATGAAACTTGGCAGGCATATCAGGGACCTGATCAAATTAACCTGGAAATAATCAGTTTCCCTATCCGACCATCTGGGGGGAGTGGAGGGCAGGGAAATCCGGAAATTGAGTAGTGTATAAATTTCGAACTGGTGACCGGATTGGAGTGAAACTTAATAACTGAATAAATGACATATCTGTGATTTTCCGAGTTGAAGTCCGGACCAGATTCGACAAGTATGGGGGGCTGGGGGGGGGACCAGCATTCTCGAGAAACGGTTAGAATGGAGGGATCGCAGTGAAACTTGCTGGGAAGAACAAGCAGCTGCTCTAGATAAATCGTTTACGATTGGACTGATGCGGACACTTCAGGGGGGGGGGGAGTGGAGGGGAGTTTCTTGGAATTCCGATGATGGCGGTTTTGGGGGATTTTCTTGACGAAACTTGGCAGGCGTATCAGGGACCCGATCAAAGTGACTTGTACATCAAAATTTACTCCATCCGATAGTCGTGGGTGGAGTGGAGGGAGGGGGAATCCGGAATATTGAGTCATGCTTGACTTAGGAACGGGTGATCGGATTCGAGTGAAATTTGATAATTGAAAAGAGGACATATCTCTGGTGATCTTTTTATATCCGGGCAGGATCCAACAACTATGGGGGGGGGGGGGAATACGTGACCGGCTTAGACTGGAGAGATCGGGATGGAAGTTTGTGGGAATAACACACAGATGCTCCGGATAAATCATTTGTAGAATCGGGTTGGCTCCGGGCACTGTGGGGGGGGGGGGGGGGGGGGTTGAGTGGGCTCGGGAATTCCGAATTCCGGTGATCGCGAGTTAAGGTACTTCCGACTGCGCTAGGACACTTAGAAATCGCCACTTTTCAAATCGGACAATCTTGACAGCAAAGTAAGAAAAATAATTTTAAGCAAAATATACATTTTCATGATCCCCATGAGCCCATGATCATTTTTGCCCCAAGGGTTTCGCTTGCAAACGAAGTCCTAGCTCCGTTAAAATGCGCTCCGTTACCGCATGGTCGAAAAGTGCTTTTGATCAGACGATACGTCTCAAACCGTAATCATTTGTGCCGCAAGAGTTTTGCTTCTGAATGTGCTAGGACGATGAAACTTCATTTACAAGTTCAGGTATATCTCCTTAAAATGTTCACCTTACACACAAAGTTCAAAAACAAAATCCAATAATCATTTCTACCTCAAAACAGAGCTCAAGGTTCAAGTTTTTTTTTATTCTTTCTATATCTCATACATAAACATTAATAATATGATACTCTGCACTTACAATTATTTCAGGGTTTGAATCGGAGAGAAGAAAAACATCGAATGGTTCAAACCCTTCCATAAAAGAAAATCAATAAAACAAAATCGACCCAACGCTGAGTAGAACGATCACCGCACGAAATCGCCAACACGAAGCAAAATCAATCCAAACAAAAACACAAAAAATTAGGGAAGGGTAACTGAAAACCAACATCACCAGAAGAAAACACATACAAAAAAATAAGTAAACATGGAATACAACCAATCTAACAGACTGTAACTGTTAATTATATATTATTAAAGTTGTTAATGCGAATTTGGAATAGTTGTTTTTTTATAACTTCGTAGGGATTTGTAGAATCAATTTTAGGACATAAAATTTGCCATGAAATTCAAAACAGAATAAGATGGAGAGAAACGAGATCTCTTAGTTACTACATGCAGTTGCAAGTGCCATATGAGCTTACAGCTCTTGTATCTTAATTTATTTAGCGTTAAACCTAGTTTGTCGCCATGACTACCGTCAGAACTTTGATTCCTTTAATATATGATTGAGCACCCTTGTGTTAAATTCTGTATTGAATGCCATGGAATTCTTTTATGACACTTTTTATTGTTGCGTGAAGACGTTGCCGTGGCTTAATGCCATACGAGACAAATTTCTGCTCGAGCCTCGAAGACAGATTGAAGTCCTCTTTTGCGATGATGCACGGATAAGCGAAAAATAAGAAAAAAACAACCGCTATAACGGTACCAGACAGCAGCGTCATTGAGATGAAAATAAAATGCCATAAACTGTTCGTCTTTTGTCTTCTTATGATCCAACAGTCTTTGGATGGATTTTACCCACAGTTTTCCAAATTCGTCATGTTCCATTTATAGAAGCAACCTTATCCATTATTTCGTGCGGGGATGTCTTATCGTCAGACGAGAGCGCTAATGGTATCAGTGATTAAACGTTGTGTTGACAAGCGTGAAGAACTTGTCGTTGTTAAAGGGGTTCCCCGCTTTGATCTGTCGTATCCAAACCGATGGTTTAATGTTTAGATTATATTGCTTGATATTCAGTATTAAGAAGTATAGTTAACAAATATTGCTCTTCCACCTTTTTTAATATTTACAAATTTATATCGTATTAAAACTACTTTTGTTTAATTTTGGGAAATTTTTATGCCGGTTTTCTAGATTTCAGTCTAGTTCTTTTGTGATGGAAAGCTGTGGTTTAAAAAAAAACCCACAGATATTTGGAGTTGATGCGATTGATGGATTGATGACCGGACACGTCAGCTGAATTTTTAGAGCGATATTTCCGCCCTTCTTGGCAAGGGTCCTCTTCAGACTCAAGCTGGAAATTTTCATTCTCTAGCTTGAGCTTGAAGAGGATCCTTTTCGAAGGGCCAAAATATCCCACTAATAAAATTAAGCTCACGGATCCGTTCGGCACTGTCAACTATGATTCGCCGTCAGCTTGGGCTGAAGGAACATTGTTTGTTTCCCATCATATTAACAATTTACATAAAGACGTAGTAATTGAATAAAAAAGAACGTAAAAGAAAAGACAGAAGAAGATGAATGGCAGAAACAGAAACTTGTAATCTGAAGTACATCACTTAAAGGACCTGTCTTACCTGTAATACTAACGCAACCTACTTCCACAATCACTATATATTTCTAAACCTGGAGACCCCAATTTCGTACGGTACATTCTAACCCTCTAACAAAACCACGCTGATTTTCTCAATTCCCGTGTTTTGCTACCTTATGTGTATCAGGCTGTCGACGGTTGTCTGCGAGAAATTTTTCCATCAGAAAAATCGGCTACTCAATTTTTTCCGTGTTGTCGCTGTAAGTCAACGGGTCTCGGAAAAGGCTCAAAACTGCCAAAGCCGTGGGTTATTTGTTGAAAGCACAGCCTAGTTTTAAAGCATTCAAACATTTTAAAATACTGTAAGTTAAATAGTAGATAGTGCGAGAGGTCCCGAGTGAAAAGTCAATAAAGTTCAGTGTTTCGACATGTTGTTGGTGTACCTGTCCGATACTTGGTCAGCCAGTCAGTCAGACAGTACGCCTATATTCAAGATTGCGATGATGGAGAAGGTAACGGGAGGACTATCGAATTCGCCACTGGGGTTCAAATACCGACTAATGTGGGAAGACACCGGGGGGGGGGGGGGGGGGGGAAGGACAAATTTGTGTTCAGAAAGATGACCTTGATTATCAGGCTTCCAAGTTTTTCCAAGTCATTCAGGTTTCGTTTCACTGACTTACTATCGCATACGATCGTTACTGTTTTCATCGCCGGGAATTCCCGTGGGATCGGCAGAATCTGTACTGTCAGTTAAAACTACACTGTAAAAAGTTTCTCCGTATAAAGATTAACGTTAACTGCAGTATTTGCTACTCGGATTCATGTTATCTGTATTTGGTATTAGACTTATCTGCGTAGAGATAAGAATAATCTGAGTAGCAAATACTGTAGTTAACTTTAATCTTTATATGGACAAACTTTTTACAGTGTAGTATCCTTATAGCAAATAACTCGCGCCTTCTTCTGTCATCATAAATCAAAAGAACTTTCGTAAGGCACAGCATCAGTTAACCTGTAAAGTCTTGTCATCGTTCCTGAGTTGACCAAAACACTTCGGTGGGAGTTTATTCCTTGTCGCTCTGAAACCGACTGTACTTAATATATGCTTTAATTTTTTCAGACTGGATCTCATGGAGGAGAGACCTGAGCTTCGTGGCTTGGCCGTAAGCGATAACACGAAATGTAAATTCGGGCCTAACTCCTACAAACTCGCTTTTGTGGTTAAGAGCGGCAGCTTCATGTACAGGAATAGATCTCTCTACCGAGCCCGACGGGTGAGTATTGTCGCTTACCCCCCCCCCCCCTCCCCCCCCCCCCTGCCAGGGAGATTGTGACGTTTATAAGGAGCTGTGAGATTTCGAGGATTGTGCATGGCCTGTGCGGTCGATGAGCTTTTTGGCCTGTTCACGGCCTGCGTTCGCGTAGATCTTGCGTTTCGAAGTTCAGCCATTTTCGATTGGTTGCGAAAGCTGTGAACACGACCGTCTATCGTCAATATAAGATATTGAAAGTGTCTTCTTAAGTTCATGACAGTACCTCGACCGGAATTGATCTGATACCACGGTCAAAAGGCGTTTTTGCAGTTATCGTGGTATCTAGCCAGTTGTCGTGGTATCTGATCTTCAGATACTACGGTCCGACCGTGGTAACTGGTCCTGGTATATGAAAAGTAATCTCACTTTCATCAAGTTTTGTCAGATTGGTGAGAAAGAAGTTTGGCGCTTATTGATGTGACTCGACATCACGTTTTTGCAGAGCAACCGTGCATCAGATACCACAGTAACTGCAAAACGACTAATCGCAGATTCAGTTACAGTGGTAACAGATACCATGGTATCTGCAAAAATGCAACTAATGAATCTAAATAGCAAGGGGAGCGCTCGCTATGACCGGCTGTGCATCATAGCTGGACCGGATCAAGGACACTGAGCAGCAGACAAAACTGGGTTATTGGTAGACCCACGATGTAAGAATATAAAAAAACAAATCGTATATGGTCCGTTCAGTCTGAACTCACCGGCCCGGCACCCCGAGTGCTTACCCAGTCGCGTTTGTAGCCCCTCGCTATTATGCAGTCAAGTATACATCTATGGCCCTGCGTATCTTATAGCTTTATGCCAGAAAGTTTGCTGGTCAGAATCGTATCTCAAGTCAACGAAATATTCGTTAGTCAGGCATATGCCTTAACTGACTCTAAGAGCGTGTTCCACCCTACTTACAGTAGTTACTACGCATGACGACACGAATTCTGGCTTTTTGCCGTCAAGGCTGGAACGACTTTTCTATTTTCCAGCAGGATATCATGCCACGGGCGATTCCGACCAATCACGTTACAGAGATGCGTAGTTACTACGCTCCCGAGCATGGTAAACAAATAGTAACTATTAGTTACTATTTCGAGAAGGTTGGAACGGTCAGCGTAGTAACTTTCCGTGAGGATGGAACGGAAATAGTAACCATTGTTAGAAGGGTGGAACACGCTCTAAGCTCGTGGTTTGCATGACACAGCCAGTAAAGTTCAGGTTATGAGCGGCTATCTCTCAGTGAAATAGTCGTTAGTCAGCCATATGCCTTAACTGACTCTAAACTCGTGGTTTGCATGACACGGTCAGTAAAGTTCAGGTTATTTGCGGCTATCTCTCAGCGTGTGCTCCTCATCTGTCGGATAAAAAGTAACCGGTCTTCCTTTTTATCGGATTTTTGTGGCGTCATTTTTGCAAGCTCTTCGTGTCTAACTAAACAGTCGTTGTTAAGTAGATTAGTAGTCACGGTACTCAAACACCTGTGCATCCTTGCATAAAGTACGCATATGTGGCTGACAGGTTGAATGATAATCTTGATTGGAGTGGGAAGAAAGCTTAGAGCCGTATGCCTTAACTGAACCATGTTTAAAAATTTAGTAAGCAACTTCTGGATAGATGGAAAGATGGATAAATCTTTTTCACCAAAAACTTGTCATGGCTTACGCCAAATTTGTTTGGTATAGTCATGGATACAACCTATGAGCACACAGATAAATCATAATAGGCATACGTATATAAGGCTACAATGGTCATTCATATAAATGTAAATTTAACACCACATATTTAAATTAGCAGCTCAGCTTATGCTTTGTTATACAACTTTAGAAATGAAGGGGCAAAATTCTTTGCGAACCTCTGGTCGTGGGCACATTTGATTGGCTGTAACTTTCCAACCGCAGTAGCTACCTTGGAAGGGAGCCTTTCCGTGAGCTTTTCAGAAGGGAAAATATTTATGTAGATTGGGTGATTCAAGGATTTGTACACCAAACTCCTTGCAGAGTTTGAGCCCTCGTTCATGTAGGCGATTTCGAATTTACGTAGCAACCCTTCATAGGAAAGTCTGGCGGCAAGCCTTAGTTAATAATGCATGCAACAAAATTTCTCTGTTCTCTGTTATTTGTTCGATAGATAGATAGGTATTAACACTAAAATCTCTAACAAATCCAATAAATAAATTTCCCCTAGTATATACTCCAATAACCAACCTTCTCATCCAAACTCACCTCAACTTTATCCGAAAACAAACAATATGCTCTGCAGCGATAATATAGAATGGCGAACATATTCGATGGAAAAAGTTAAAAAAGTGTTAAAAGGAGAGTAGCGGTTTTTCTAGATATCTCCAATCGCTTTCGGCATTCTTCGCCTGCCCAAGTCGAGTCTAATTAAGGCGTGTGTTTTTTCCGCGCAGTTAAACCGTATTCGAAAAGTTTCACAGTGGTTAGACTTGATGGCCAATCGGCACGCGCTGTGTCATTACTAAAGCATAACTCTTACTAAAAATGATCTTTTCACTATGAAATGGGTCAAAAATATCTTTTTCGGAAAATATTTTTCCACGTGAAATTAGCGATTTTCTTGTTAGCTCTTGTCGGCTCTATCCAGCCTTCCTGCTCTCCGACGCGGTGACTGCGCAAAATATTTGAAAACTGAACGCGCCCGTGGTTACAAAGCTGAACAACTAAGCAAAACAAAATAAGTCACAAACAGGTCTTCTAAAATGAAAAACAAAACTTTCAAGCCTTTATCTCATCTCCTTATGTCTGAAAGACATGTCAGAGGGTGTTCATGATTCCGACGAAGTTTGCTTTGTGTGACGGGAAGAACCTGGAATGGCCGAAAAAGCGCTAAAAATTCGTAGTCAAACAAGACCAAAGATTTCGATGGGATCCCAAAAATCGAATACTAATTGATCCAGACAATTGCGAACGAACTACCATACTTGTCGAGAAAAAAGAAAAAAAAAGTTCAGAAGCGAATTCAGCGTATCTCCTTATCCGTATACAGAACATCTAATCAACTTCAAGTAAAACTTCTTATACAAACAAAATTCGGTTTCAACCGGATTCCGAACGAACTATATGTCTCGGTAAACAAAAAACAAGATTGTCATATACAGATTCAGCCTGTCTTCTTACTCCTGAATCTTTCATCTAATCAACTTCAAATAAAACTTTTGATTTTAACAAATTTTGTGGTTTCGGCCCGGCCGAACAAGTCGTCCGAGTAGAAAATACTTTTCAAATAAATATTCAGCATGTCTTCTTACCCCTAAATCGAATATTTAATCATCTGATAAAACTTTTATTTTTTAACAAACTTTCCGGTTTCGCCGAATTCCGGGCGAACTTCTTGCCCTGCGAGAAAATGGTTTCACTATCGTCTTCAGCATGTCGTTCTACCCCTAAATCGAACACTAATCAACTTCAAATAAAACTTTTACTTTTAAAGACTACTTGTCCGGCGGAAAAAAATGGTTTTCACCATCCTGTTCAACATGTTTTCTTACCCCTAAATCGAACATCTAATCAACTTCAAATAAAACTTATATTTTAAAGACTTTCCGGCTTTGGTCGGATTCCGGGCTAACTACTTGTCCAGCGAAAAAATGGTTTTCTCCATCGTATTCAGCATGTCTTCTATCCTCTATGTCGAACACCTAATCAGCTTCAGATAAAAAAAAAAAACTTTCCGGTTTTGGCCGGATTCCGAGCGAACTAGTTGTCCGATGACAAAATAGTTTTTACCGTCATGTTCAGCATGTCTTCTTACCCCATAATCGACTATCACATCATCTGTTTAAAATATTTCATTCGCCTCTTAATTTAAACCCCCTCCCCCACCCCTAAATGTAGGGCTACATAGCTCATCTACGAACTCGATATTACTCTTGACCCAAAGAGTCCTCACACCAAGTTTCATCAAAATATCTCATTCCCGTCGTGAGTTACAGTGCGCACAGACGGACGGACAGACAGACGGACAACTTTTGCGATGTATAGGTTTCCCACCACTTTTTGGGATCCCAAAAACGAAACAATGAAGATAAGGTGGGGATTTTAGAAGCTTATAATTCCCTAAGAAAGCTAGGTATATTTTAACAAGAGCTAGAATCTCTTATGAGGCTTGGCAAAAGGATAAAAGTAGGAATTCGCCAATTTATGGGTTTGTTGTGATCATTTGTAAGCAAAACCCTGAAGATAAGAATGACGATAGACCGTTGGAAATCATGAGAATATGTCGTTTGGTTAAAAAAAAAAATTTTTTTTGCACTTGGTTGTGATGATGCGCACTTTAAGGGTAGTAGAAATTCATCTTTAGTCCCTTTAGGATCATGAATGTAAATGGTTTGGTCAAAAGTTTTTATGGCACTTGAGCTTACTCAAGTGCCATATAGCGATTGTTATTTCTGTCCGTCAGTCGGTCTGTCGGTCCCGGTTTTGCTAGTTCGGGCACTTCCAGATAAGCTAGGACGATGAAACTTGGCAAGCATATCAGGAACTTGACCAGATTAAATTAGAAATTGTCGCTTCCTCGATCCGACCATCTGGAGGGGAGTGGAGGGAGGAGGAATCCGGAAAAAATAGGAAAAATGAGATATTTTTAGCTTACGAACGGGTGATCGGATCTTAATGAAACTTAATACATGGAAGGACTTCGTGTCTCAGACCCTCCATTTTAAATCCAGACCGGATCCGGTGACACTGGGGGGAGTTAGAGGGGGAAACCGGAAATCTTGGAAAACACTTAGAGTGGAGGGATCCGAATGAAACTTGGTGGAAAGTACAAGCAAAAGTCCTAGATACGTGACTGATATAACCGGAACGGATCCGCTCACTTTGGGGGAGTTGGGGGGGGGGGGGAGAAGTCCGAATTTGTAGTGATCCCGCGAGTTCCGTGCTTCCTGATGTGCTGGGACGATGGAAATTGACAGGCATGTCTGGGACCCGACCAGCTTAAATAGGAAATCATCAATTCCCCGATTCGACCATCTGGGGGGGGGGGGAGTGGATGGAGGGTGAAGCCAAAATTTGAGGTATTTTTAGCTTGCGAACGGGTGATCGGATCTTGATGAAAATTGATATTTAGGATGACCTCGTGTCTCAGACACCTCACTTTAAATCCGGGCCGGATCCGATGACACTGGGGGGAGTTGGAGGAGGGAACCGGAAATTTTGAGAAACGCTTAAAGTGGAGGGATCGGGATGAAACTTGGTGGGAAAAACAACCACAGGTCCTAGAAACGTCATTGACATAACCGGGCCGGATCAGGGCACTGTGGGGGAGTTGGGGTGGGGAACCGGAAACTTTGAGAAACGCTTAAAGTGGAGGGATCGGGATGAAACTTGGTGGGAAAAACAAGCACAGGTCCTAGACACGTCATTGACATAACCGGACCGGATCAGGGCACTGTGGGGGAGTTGGGATGGGGGTCGGATTTCTAGCGATCCCGCGAGTTCGGCATACTTCCTGGTGTCCTAGGGCGATGAAACTTGGCAGGTATGTCAAGGATCCGAACAGATTGACTTGAGAACAGCCGTTTCCCCGACCCGACCATCGTGGGGGGAGTCGGTGGATGGGGAGTCCGGAATCTAGTGGCGTGCATAACTTTTGAACGGGTGATCGGATCTTGATGAAAATTGATATTTAGGATGACCTTGTGTCTCAGACACCTCACTTTAAATCCGGGCCGGATCCGATGACACTGGGGGGAGTTGGAGGAGGTAACCGGAAATTTTGAGAAACGCTTAAAGTGGAGGGATCGGGATGAAACTTGGTGGGAAAAACAAGCACAGGTCCTAGACACGTCATTGACATAACAGGACCGGATCCGATGACACTGGGAGGAGTTGGAGGAGGGAACCGGAAATTTTGAGAAACGCTTAAAGTGGAGGGATCGGGATGAAACTTGGTGGGAAAAACAAGCACAGGTCCTCGACACGTCATTGACATAACCGGACCGGATCAGGGCACTGTGGGGGAGTTGGGGTGGGGGTCCGGATTTCTAGCGATCCCGCGAGTTCGGCATACTTCCTGATGTCCTAGGGCGATGAAACTTGGCAGGTATGTCAGGGATCCGAACAGATTGACTTGAGAACAGCCGTTTCCCCGACGCGACCATCGTGGGGGGAGTGGGTGGATGGGGAGTCCGGAATCTAGTGGCGTGCATAACTTTTGAACGGGTGATCGGATTTGAATGAAACTTGTCTGGTGAGCTATCGCCTCGGACGTTCAGTGTCACGTCCGAGTCGGGTCCGATACCTGTGGGGATGGGGAGGGGGGTGGAAAACTCAAGAAACTCTAAAAGTAGAGGGATTGGGACGAAACTTAATGGATGGAACAAGCATTAGGCCTAGATGAAATTGACGGAGCCAGATGGTTTCGGGGCTCTGTGAGGGGAGTTGGAGGGGGTTTCCTGGAATTCCGGTAGTCGTGAGTTAGAATAGTTCCAGATGTAAAACGACAACGAAACTTTGCATTCATATTAGCGACCCGAATTATATTGACTTAAAAACCTGACACAACATACCCCCGGAAACTTCCGTTCCTAGATCCGAGCATTTTTGGGGGAGCAAGAGAAGAGAAATATGGACTTCTATAAATTGCGAACGAGTGGTCTGATTCGAGTGAAACTTCGTGGGTGATACGAATCGATGGCCTCGACATGTAAAACATGCGTTCGAACCATATGCGACCACGATTAGGGGAATTGGGGGTGGGGGGACTTTTGACATGCACAAAAACCAAACGGATGGACCGAATGAGATGCAATTCGACAGTGCCGAGTTTATGCGGCCTAGATTTGTTATTTGGCGTCTGGGCCGGATTCGGCCAAGGTAGGGGGGGGGGGGTACTGGAAACTTGCAGATAGGCTATGCTCCAATTTCAGTCAAACTTGATGAGGGAATTAAGAGATTGGGCCCGAACCGGCTCCGACAACGTTGGTGGGAAGGGGGGGGGGGGTACTGGAACTTTCCAAAATGCTCAGATTCGAGTGAAACTTGGTAGATGGTATAAACGAAGATGCTTTAGGTGGTCCATTTTTTTTTATTCCGAACCAGATTCGGCCACGGTAGGTGGAAATAGAGTGAGTACCGCAAATCGTGTAGCACGTCTAGGGATCAAACAAATGGATTTATTGGGATGAAAGTTTGAACAGTCATGTGCATTTGCAATCGAGACGATGCCGGAACTGCTCAGAAATGAGTGAAACTAAATATCCTATTTCTATTTCCGAACCGCCTTTTTGGATGGCGGGTGTATTTTGTGACGTTTTCATCTACTTTCTTGTACAGCCTACTCGTACAAGTGCCATATGAGCTCGTAGCTCTTGTTTGTTTCTTTTGGGGTTAAGATGCGCACTTTAAGGGTGCCAGAAATACATTTCTAAACAAAAAACCCATGAGGCAAAATGATCATGTGCTCATGGGGATCATGAAAATGTAGATTTTGCTTAAAAGTATTTTTTGTACTTTGCGGTTAAAATGAGTGCTTTAAGGGATGGTCGCATCTGGGAAGTGACACTTTCTAAGCCAATCTTGTCTTCAACTCCCCCACAGTGCTCGGATCCGATCCGGTCTTGTCAAATGTATCTAGGGCTTGCGCTTGTTCTTCTCATCAAGTTTCATCCCGATCCGTCCACTCTGAATATGTCACACCATTTCCGGTTCCCCCCCCCCTCTCCAACTCCCCCCAAAGTCACCGGGTCCATTCCGGACCTGAAGTGTAACATCTGAGACACAAGGTCTTTCCAAATTTCAAGTTTCCTTAAGATCCGATTCCCCATTCAAAAGTTATAAATACGTCTATATTCCGGATTTCCCCTCCCTCCACTCCCCCACGGTGGCCGGATCGGGGAAGTGACTATTTCCAAGCTAGTTTGGTCGGGTCCCTAATATGCCTGCCAAGTTTCATCGTCCTAGCACTTCTGGAAGTACCCTAACTCGAGCACAGTGGCCTGACCGACCGACAGACCGAAAAGGGATCGGTAAATGACACGTGAGCGAAGCTGCAGGTGCCATAAAAAGCAGTGTAAGCATGAGGGGTCCTTTAAAGGAGTTATTTGATGTACCAGAAAGTTGGAGAATTTGAAAATATAAGGGAGTTTCAGCAGAAATGCTGTAAAAACCTCAAAATAAGCTTCTGAAAACAAAATAGACAATGCCAAATATTTAGCCGCTTTGTCCGAATTATGTGGTTTTAAGCATGTGTCGTCATGGGGTATTAACTCGCGATTATATATTTATGTACCAGCTTCTTGTGGGTTCTAAAGTTTTGCCAGTTTACGTCGAATTATAACAATTTTCCACATGGACGATTCTGAGCAGTCACGGGGAAGTTGTTACTTCTTGGTAATTGGTATCAACCCGTTTCAAGCCTTTCAGCCGTTGCAAATTGCTAATCAACATAGATGAAGTATGCGAATCTCCGTTAGTATCCGCGGTAGGGTAAAAGTAAGGTTCGTGATGACTCTTGCACTGTCATTCAGAAAAATCATTAGTTGCGTTTTAGCAGATACCATGGTATCTGATACCCCGGTCTAAAGTCGTTTTCGTAGTTACCCGTGGTATCTGATACCACGGTCAAAATGCGTTTTTGCAGTTACCGTGGTATCTGACCAGTCATCGTGGTATATGAAAAGTCATCTCACTTTCATCATTACTGACAATACAGCCCTGGATTTCGTCAATTGGTGGGAAAGAAGTTTGGCACTTAGTGATGTGACTGGAAATCAGTTTTTCCTTTGGTATGACTTCGAAAAGCACAATTTCGGTAATTGTCGTTTTTGCAGAGCAACCGTGGTATCAGACACCACGGTAACTGCAAAAACGACTAATTGCAGATACAGTTATCTGCAAAGAATTAATTATTATTTTGTTTCTGAATTTATTAAAATTTAGCTGATGGCTTAGGGTGGTCTTTCTATGAAGGAACTGGACTGTAGGGGATGTTAAAAAACTGAAAACGAACATTTCACCGAGGCCACTACTTTCCAGACTGTATTTGCAACTGGCTGTTCACGAAACTTGATTGCTGCATATGGGATAAAGAACTAACTTGTCATTTTTATTTTTCAGTCGCATCGTCGGGTCACTCTGGATCGCCACGACAAATTCAGCGCCTGGCACACAGCCTGGTATGAAAATTTCGTAACGTCTCCAGAACCATCTCAGAACTGGTTCAATGGCCGATTTGAAGGATCTGTACCAAACACCACGCGAGTGGTTGCAATAGACGAACCAGGCCAGCCTCCCTATGTGCCTTATAACAAGTATAAAGTGCAGTACCCCGTGCAAACCTTGGCAAGTACAAGCTGACCTGGCTTGCCATCTAGTGAAAACATTCCGTGACATTAACCACTGCACCAGCGCCTCAGGCGAGAAATGGGGAAGACGCATCTGGAAGTGAGAAAGACCTAAACCAGGCGGGTTTCGAAGTTAGGTGTGTAACCTGAATCGAAGGATAGATAATTAACCGTCAGCAAAGTATTCAGTTTCCGTAAGCATAGTGGTTCGGATTCACGTGATCATACCTTCAGTGCGGTGTTTACGGCTTCGTGAAAATTTGGGGTCGTCTCTTTGCCGTTCCTTCTCATATGTTGCAAATCCAGGAAAAACCGCAACAACTGGAGAAACCTGCCTAGTGCTGTTTCTCTTGAGGGATGAGGATCAAGGTTCGTATTCCCATTTCTGCCAGAAGTAGCGCTGGTTCTGAGTAACGATTAATCTCGGTGAGAAGTGTACAGTGAATTTTAGCGGGAAATTTGAACATCGAAGTATTTCCTGACTTCCAGTGAACCTCGAGCAAAAATGACAGCGTCCAGGCGCATCTCTGTGCAGTCCTAATCACGATAATGTATTTGTAAAGATGTTGAACCGTTTTTAATAAGAATGTTTCCATTTATTAATCGTTCTTGGTGAACAGGTCAAGGGTGTGGTGTCGAGCCCAGGCAGGTGGATTTTCTGGTGAAGGGGAGTATCTACTGTATCTAGTCGACTACAGTAGAGAAATATTAGTTTTAACGGCGCCCAGTGAAATCCTGAATCTTTTGCTCTTTTTGGGTCAGTGGATTTGCGCTGTTAAACGCCAAAGATTGTGCGTTCGATACGGCTAAAGTTCTTAATTACTTTTCTAGTCGCCCGAAGTATCCCACACAACGAGAAAGCTATAATGAACCTTATTTCATTTTTTTTTTTTTTTTCAAAACAAACAAAACCATGTCCATTAGCATATATTAAGTTCTGAAAGGGCCCAAGCGCTACATAGTGTTGCTGCTCAGATGTACCGAAATAGTTGACCACTACAGCTATCTTATGCTTACAGAAAATTACACATGGCTTTGGCTGTTTTAGCCTCTTTCCGTGTCCCTTTTCTAGGATGAAAATCTTGGCAGAATTTTCGTAACAGGCCCGACGAATAAACTCCTGGGAAACGAATGTTCCGGCGCATGGTATGTCAAGAGAACAGACGTGATAAACAGTGTATTCCTAATAACCTGGCACACAGCCGGATATGAAAATTTTGTAACGTCCTCAGAACTGGTTCAGCGATCGGGCGCATGGTATGTGAAGAGAAAAAAATGTGATAATCAGTGTATTTCTAAATAGCCTGGTATGAAAAATTCTTAGTGTCCCCAATCTTGGCAGAAAAGCATAACCGGTTCCCAGACGAATAAACTCCTCGGAAACAATGATCGGGCGCATGGTACGTGCAGAGAACGAACTTGGTAATCAGTGTATTCCTAACAGACTAGACAAGTTCGACGTGTCCTTTAATTTATCATTCCCTCCTACTGTATTGGAGGCGGACAGTATAACCAAGTTAGTCCCAAACTTAGAGAACCAGTGCCCAGTGAAGCATACCTTTGCTGTATTGAGAAAAACCAAAGATAATAGTTCCTTTTTTGTTCGGTTTTTGTCTTTCCACTTTTCAGCTTTGGCTTTTTATCGTTTTCAGGCCTTTTTTAACATTCCCGCGTTTTCGCAAGTTGCCGTTACTACTAAGGACTTTTCACTTTTCTCGGATGAAAATGCTATTTTGACAAATGCCATTTTATTTGTATTTTACTTGCATTTCAAATTTTTCATCTTTAAAACCCGAGACAGTCTCGAAATACTGATTTTCACTTTGAGTGAAATTCCTCTTTTATTGGATTTTGGGATAAACTGGCCAAAGTTGCTAGGCAAAAAGCCAAAAGGAGAGCGTAACTTGGTCACCTACCAAGTTTGCCTTTTGCAAAAAGTCGAGGGAAAGGGCGAAAGTGGGCGTTTGCCTTTTTGACAAAAACGGGAAATTGTCAAACAGTGCTTAGGACCATTTTACGAAAACGCAAAGAAAGTAAAAAGCCGTCGAAAAGGCGAGTGAAAAGTCGAACAAAAACGCAACTAATTTGCACTGTATAGGGAACCGGGAGCAGCACTTGATCTCCTACGGGCTACGGAACCGGTAGTTCTCACGGAAACCATATCATATGAGCCGCGATTCCGGGATCTGAGTTCATTGACTAACGGAAACTTGCATGTGCTGGCTCCCGTTCCGGTAGTAAGTGGAAATCGCTCAGCTTCGTCGCACCAGGTTCTCGTCCGGTAAAGTATCACGGAATTGTGTACTCATAAGCTAGGGAGCCGGTAGTTGATACCGGAAACTGTATAGTTGGAGCTTGTGTTCCGGTGAGGTATACGTGCAATATAGTACTCACGGAATAGTTTGGATGAGAGCTAGGATGCGGGGATTTTCACTGACTTAGAGAAAATATCATGGGAAAAAATCCACTACCGGAACCCATAAATTGGGAGCTAAGATACGGTAGCAACAACTATTTGGTTGAAAATGACCAGCTCACGGACACAGATGGCTATCGGCTAGGGCTCCGGTAGAAACTGAAAGTTACGAACTCACAGACACTTCGTGAAAATGAAATTGGATTCGGGTAGCAAATATGACTAACTCACGGAACCCATCTCCGATGGACTAGGGTTCCGGTAGTGCCAAAAATATTAATTTTTGAACTCACGGACCCATGTTAATGCAGACTAGGAGTCCGGGAGTGAACATTTTTAACTCACGGAACCCAACTCCCATGGGCTAGGGTTTCGGGAGTGCAAAAAACTAACTCGCGGAGACATATCAATCTGGACTTAAAGAGTCCGGCAGCAAATATTATCGACTTATGGGGTAAGAAATGTTAAGAAGTATCACGCACTACTGGAACCCTGACCCATGGAAGTTGGATTCCGTGAGCTGTACCGGACTCAAAGTCTATATCGCCACGGGTCCTTGAGTTTGTAATTTTAATTTTTGGCACTACCTGAACCCTAGCCCGAAGGACTTGGGTTCCGTGAGTTAAAAAGACTTGCTTTCTGGTCTGCACTGACATGGGTCCGTGAGTTCAATTTTTTTTTATTTTTTTTCGGCAATACCGGACCCCTTATCCGTAGCCTTCTGTTTCCGTGAGCTGGTTCATTTTCAATCAAATAATAGTTACTACCTACCGGTACTTTAGCTCTCAATATATGGGTTCCGGTAGTGGATTTTTTGCTATGTTATTATAAGTCCGTAAAAATTCCGGCATCCTAGCTCTCATCCAAACTACTCTGCGAGTTCTGTATTCCATTTAGACACTGCCGGAACACGAACTTTAGTTATATAGTTTCCGGTATAAAATCAATCTTTATTATTCGATAAAACATTCCTTACGGTATTAACAAAAAACCGAATATTTGTTATCTCGTCAAACATAACTATATACAATTGCGCTTTTAACATAGTCAAATATTCAATAATTACACAAGAACAAGGATTGCAACAAATTAAAATGCTAAAAATTCAATAATTAATATGAAAAGGAGGAAAAGAATTTAAAATTTCGCGTTGAAAAAACTCAAAAAGGAGGGGACAAAACTTCTTTCGTACCGCGCATGAATTACCGGCTCCCTAGCTTCCGAGTACATAATTCCGTGAGACTACCGGACGAGAAGCTGGTACGATGTAGTTTCCGTGAGCTATTTCTATTTCTACCGGAACCGGAGCCAGCACATACAAGTGTCCGTTAGTCAATGACGTAAGATCCCAGAATTGCAGCTGATATGGTTTGCTTTCCGTGAGAACTACCGGTTCCGTAGCCCGTAGGACATAAAGTACGGCTCCCGGCTCCCTAGCTACATAAAGTACGGCTCCCGGCTCCCTAGCTACATAAAGTACGGCTCCCGGCTCCCTAGCTAGACCGTGTCAAGATAACTAGTGCCAGGGTGAAATCAGAGACGGAAGATATTAAATTTCAAACCAACTGCATCCTTGTAGTCGCTGTTTCTTGCCATCCCACCCTGGGAACGAATAAACCTACTGGAGGGCGAATCTAGATCTTTGTCCACGAACTCGAAAGGAGTTGGGGGGAGTGTCAACGATTGTTCATTCGTGCTGCAAGCACAGGTCGCAGTAAAACAATTCCTGTTCAGACATTCTAGCATGTGCGACTGCATTGAAACCCTGTGGTTTTTCCCAAGGGTTACCGACTCGTCCCGGCTCTTTGGTCCCTTGTGCCGACTATGGATACCCCGACAGTTGATGTCGGTCTACCTCCCTCTTCGCCACTGCGGCGGATATCAGAGGAAAAACTCTAGCAGGCGATGATCCGCTCTTCAGCGCGTCACAATGGTAAACAACCAATCACCTGTTACTCTAGACATTTTGTCTCCGGAGCTCTACTGCGATATAGCTGTTTGTAGAGGTCAACGAAATTGTGACTTTCCCCGTAGCTCTTACCCTCCGCTCGCTTGAATCGGCCACAGTATCGGATTACAGAGAAAGGAAGACGGAGGTTGTTCTGTTTATTTGTTCTTGGTCAAACGATTACATCAGCCTTGATAACAGGTTCCTTTCTTTATCGTGAGCCTGAAGAGAACCATCGCCAAGGAAGGCCGACATATAGCTAGGACTCAGCTGACATATCCGTTTAACGGGGACAACTCGAATGAATGAGTATTACATGGGAAGTTCGGAATGAGAATGGACGTTGGTTGGAACGATTAGGGACGTGAAAGATGGAATGACACACGTATGGCGACCATCGACCTGTCGATTTAGGGCCTGCTTTTTTTTTTTAGTAGTAGTAGTATTTAATTACAACAAACATAGATAAAAATCACGGACCAGTGCACATGCCTGGTGGCATACTTTAGCACTGACAATGTTGCACAACGAAAATAAAATAAAAAGCCGTCTTCTAACTACATTTTGACATCAACAAAAAGAGAACAAAAACAAAAGAAATTGCTCAACTACGCGTCGTAAAATTTTTTTTCAGTAATTTTAGAAACTGTCGCTTATTGCTACATTCTCGCACTGATACTGGAATTGAGTTCCAGATTTTTGGCCCAGTGTGACGGATGCTGAAACTCGCTCTTGACGTAGGGCGAAATTCGCACGAAAAATCTGAACGATGAGTGGTTGGATAATTATGAAATTGGGAATTAGTTGGAAAAATACCAGAGAAATTTGAAGGTAAACTATTGTATAGATAATCATGGCAAATATTAGAAATAGAAATTGTATGAAGTTGATCCAAGGAATATATTCCTGAAGTCCCATATATGTGTCTAACTGAAGATCTGTATTCAACATTTAAAAGAATCCTCATTGCTTTATTCTGGAGTATTTGGAGAGGTTTAAATACAGATGAAAAGGTAGAAGCCCAAACAGAAATACAATAAAGAAAATATGGGTGGACAAAAGAATATTAAATTGATTTTAGAATATTTTTAGGAAAAAAATAATGAAGACGTGATAGCATACCAATATTTCGGGAAATTTTTAACGATAGTGTTTTCACATGTTTATGAAACGACAAATTTTCATCTAAGATTACACCAAGGTATTTAAACTGATCAACCCTTTTTAATTCAAGACCATTTAACAAAAGAGAGAAGCTATCTGAACTGACTGATCCAGTACGCGAAAATAACATATATTGGCATTTTTTCTCGTTAAGAGCTAGTAAATTCCTTGAGTACCAATCAGATACAGCTAGTAACGTGCTTTCAAGGTTCTGGAAAAGAACTGCTAGGTCCCGGTGAGAAGAAAAAATTACTACATCATCAGCAAACATTATAATTTTACAAAGAGGCAAAACTTCCGGTAAATCATTTATAAAAAGAAGAAATAGAATAGGCCCAAGGACAGAGCCCTGAGGTACTCCGTAGTTAATCTGGAAAGTATCTGAACGAAGATCAGGGGATTTATCAACACATTCTAGTCGTCTCCCATCCCTTTGATTTGAGCGAGCAGATCTGTGCTAGATGCAGGGGCGTCGCAAGTGCATTTTCGGTGGGGGGGGGGGGGGGGGTGCAGAGCCAAATTTCACCGAATCTTGAAAAAATTTACCAAATCCTAGAACTAAGAATTCGAGCTTTAAATTATGGAGCAGAAACGATTACGTAGGAAGAGTAACAACAAAGGACAGCGTGAAAGACGATAAGCAAACTATTATAGGCGGCGTTTCGGCGAAGCCCTCATGTAGAATATATTGTCGGTGCATGATTGCAGTAACAGCTTGTATCTATTACAGCAAATATAAAACTAAATCGAGCGCCGCAGGCGAAAATTTTTGAAATCCATTTTTTTTCTGTAGGCTAAAATTTGACTGCTTCTCTTACAGATTCTATCATTTACCGTTGATTAAAAACCGGATGGAGCGACGTTCTGGCAGCAGCAGCAACTGTAGTCTAGTTAATAACTACCCATAATCCCAAAGTGAGCGCCGCAGGCTAAATCTTTTTTTGCTTTTTCCTGACAAATTTAATTTCCATCCAAATTCTAGCTTTTAATGTTTGGAAATCTCAATCCTAAAATTGGCTTAAAACCCCCGTGAAAGTACGCGCCCTTCCACAAAATAGAGAATATTACGAAAACTGCTGCAGGCGGAATTTTCGAAATATTTATGATCAGATATTGTTTTGGGGATCCAAAATAAAAGCAAGGACTATCGATGGTATCATAGATCATCCCTTTTGTCTGCGACCAGTGCTTCATTCGACCTCTTCTGTTTTTCGAGATTCGTGGTAACTTCCGAATCCTGGCAATTATAACGAATAAATTACCGAATCTCGGTTACTATACCGAATAAGTTTCGACCGATAGCATGTTTGGGATTCTGTATAACTACCGTATCCCGGTTATTATACCGAATTGTTTTGGTATCGAAAGACTACCGAACAATATTCTTATTCGGTATACTTTCGTCGGATCTGGAACGCAGTCAGGATTCGTGGTTAACTTCCTAATCCTGGAAATTATACTGAATAAATTACCGTATCCTGACCATAATACCGAATAATTTTGAACCAATAGCTTATTCGGGATTCTGTGTAACTACGGAATCTCCATAAATATACCGAATAGTTCCGGCGTCGAAAAATTACCAAATGATTTCAGTAAATTCTCTCACCAAATTCGTGGTAACTACCGAATACTGGCAAATTATACCGACTCCCGATCATTATACTAAAGAAATTTGTACATATAGCCTATTTAGGATTCTGTATAACTACCGAATCCCCGTAAATATATCGAACAGTTCTGTGTGTGGAGCTGGAGGGGGAATCCTGGAAAAGCTTAAAGTGGAGGGATCGGGATGAAACTTAGTGGGAGCAACAAGCACAAGTCCTAGATACGCCATTGATATGACCGGATATAATTCGGGCCCTGTGGGGAAGTTGGGGAGGGGGGGGGGGAGGGTCCGGAACTCTGATGAACCCGCGAGTTCGGTTCTTCCTGATGTGCTAGGACGATGAAACTTGACAGGCCTGTCAGGGAACTGAACAGCCTGACCTGCGAATATTGGTTCCCCAGATCCAACCATCATAGGGGGGGGGGGCGGGAGGTGGAGGGACGGGGATTCCGGAATCTACTGTCATGCATAACATTCGAACGGGCGATGGGATTTAAATGAAAGTTGGCAAGTGGAAAGAGCTATCGTCTCAGATGTTCATTGTCAAGTCGGGTCGGATTCGATACTTGTGGGGGGGGGGGGAAGTTCGAGAGTGGAACCGGGGAGTTCAAGAGTGGGATGGAACTTGGTGAGGAGAAAGAGCATTAGCCCTAGATACGTAATTGATGGAACCAGATCGCATCGGGGCTCTCTGAGGAGAGTTAGGGGGGTTCGCCGGAATTCCGGTTATCGCGAGTTTGTTCGAGGATAGTTCTAGACGTGCTAATGACGATGAAACTTTGCAGGCATATTAGTGACCCGACCAAATTGACTTAAGAACCGACATAATGCCCTAAGGAAACTTCCGTTCGTGGATCCGGCCATTTTTGGGGGAGTGAGGGAAGAGATGTGCGGAAACACTAAGTTGCAAAAGGGGGGTCCGATTCGAAGGAAACTTTATGGGTGAAAAGAACTGATGACCTGGACATACAAAACATGCGCTCGAAACCACCTGCTGCCACGGTTGGAGGAGCTGGAGGGGGGGGGGGGGGTCCCGAAACTTTTTGACATGTACGAAAACCAAACGGATAGACTGAATGGGATGCAAGTTGGACGATACCGAGCTTATGCAGCAGAGATTTGTTAATGGTGTTCGGATCAGATACGGCCACGGTAGGGGGGTGGGGAACTGGAAATTTGTGGATAGGCTGTGCTCCGATTCCACTCTGACTTTTGATGGACGAGAAGAGGAAACGTCAGAGATGCGACCTTTATGTTTTCGAGTCGTATTCGGCCAAAGTAGGGGGAGCTGCAGAGGGGGATTCCCGGAAATGTTGTTGCTCGCACAGGAGTCAAACGAGGTCAGCGATTTAAATGAAACTTGGAATGTATCAGATCATACATAGCAGATCCAACTACGGTGTATGTGTGGGGGGGGGGGGGTGACCGGGACTCCAAAAATGCTGATATTCGAGTGAAACTTGATAGGTGGTGGGAAAATATGCTTTAGATAGACCGCGTCCGAATCTGGTTCTAACTTCAGGAGTTAGAACCAGATTCGGACGCGGTAGGAGGTGGAGGTACCGAAAATCTTTTGGCACGTTTAGGGATCAAAGAAGTGGATGTCTAGAACATCCATGTGCCCTAGATGATCCAAGGCGATGCCGGAAATGCTCAGACTTTAGTGAAGCTAGACATCCCTTTTTGGGATCCCAAAACGTAAGTGGAGGGATACCTATGACATCGCAAAAGTTGTCCGTCTGTCCGTCCGTCCGTCCGTCCGTCCGTCCGTCCGTCCGTCCGTCCGTCCGTCCGTCCGTCTGTAAGCACGATAACTCTCGAAGGGAATGAGATATTTTGATGAAACTTGGTGTGAAGGTTCGTTGGGTCGTCGGACCAGTCAAGTTCGTAGATGGGCTTTGTAGCTCTACATTTAGGGGTGGGGGAGGGGATTCAAATTAAGGGACAAACAAAATATTTTGAAACAGCTAATGTGATAGTCGATTATGGGGTAAGAAGACATGCTTAATACGATGGTGAAAACCATTTTGTCATCGGACGAGTAGTTCGTCCGGAATCCGGCCAAAACCGGAAAGTTTGTTGAAAGTAAAAGTTTTATTTGAAGTTGATTAGATGTTCGATTTAGGGGTAGGAAGACATGCTGAAGACGATGGTGAAAACTATTTTCTCGATGGACAAGTATTTCGCCCGGAATCCGGCCCAAACCGGAAAGTTTGTTGAAAGTAAAAGTTTTATTTGAAGTTGATTAAATGTTCGATTAGGAGGTAGGGAGACATGCTGAAGACGATGGTGAAATCTATTTTCTCGAAGGACAAGTATTTCGCCCGGAATCCGGCCCAAACCGGAAAGTTTGTTGAAAGTAAAAGTTTTATTTGAAATTAATTAGATGTTCGATTTAGGGGTAGGAAGACATGCTGAAGACGATGGTGAAAACTATTTTCTCGATGGACAAGTATTTCGCCCGGAATCCGGCCCAAACCGGAAAGTTTGTTGAAAGTAAAAGTTTTATTTGAAGTTGATTAAATGTTCAATTTAGAGGTAGGGAGACATGCTGAAGACGATGGTGAAAACTATTTTCTCGACGGACAAGTATTTCGACCGGAATCCGGCCCAAACCGGAAAGTTTGTCAAAATTAAAAGTTTTATTTGGAGTTGATTAGATGTTCGATTTAGGGCAAGAAGACATGCTGAACACTTATGTGAAAACAAGTGTCTACCCGGACATGTAGTTCGTCCGGAATCCGGCCAAAACCGGAAAACTGTTGGAAGTCAAAGTTTTATTTCTAGTTGATTAGATAAGCGATTTAGGGGTAAGAAGAGATGCTGAGTCCCTGTGTGACAATCGTATTTTACCCAAACATACAGTTCGACCGGAATCCGGTTGGAATCGGAAAATTTGTTATAAGCTAAATTTCTATTTGAAGTTGATGTTCATTACTGGGGAAAGAAGATACCCTGATTTCGTCTTTGAGCTTTCTTTTTTCGCCGGACAAGTAGTTCTGGAGTTCGGCCGGAACCGGGAAATTGGCAGAAGTGGCAGGAAGTTTTCGTCAAAACAGATATGACTTATAGGGGTAAATACACATGCTGAATCCAAATCTGAACTTGGTTTTCTCAAGTGATTAGCTATTTGGCCTTAATCTGTTTCTGAATTTTAATTGTAAAAATGCTCAAGGAGTCTGGCGAAGACTGGATCTGGCTAAGACAAGACCCAGTTGTCTGGATCAGATATTGAATTTTTGGGATCCCATCGAAACCTTTGGTCTTGTTCTAGGTCCGACCTCATTTTGGATGGCGGGTGTATTTTGTGACGTTCTCATCTACTTTCTTGTACCGTACTCCTAACAAGTGCCATATGAGCTTTCTTGCTATTTTCTATCACATGATGTATTTTGTTTTGCGCTCGGATTTTCGTTCTTTCCGTTTTCAAGTGAAAGAGATGAGATCTGCATTACATGAAAATAGAAATTATGAAACCTGCTACCGGTTTAGCTGAAAAAAAAGGTTATTTGAAACAGCAACCCGGAGTTTTCATTGAAACTGAAAAAATGTCCTAATTTCGTGTGTGTCAGAATGTCACAGGTTTTTTGCGGCCAATTGTCACAGGCTCCGTCAGAGAGAAGTGGCAACTCTGGAGCGGATCAATGAACGGATAGAGGAGTAGACTGTATAACAGGCCAATATTGAGACTTGGAGGGAAAGGAAAGGAAGAGCTTGCAAACATAGGCACAACTTAGTCAATCAGCCAGCATTAAACGGCACTACATTTACGTTGCATGGCAAAGTTAAGTGTTGCGAGTTGCGTTCGTTGCACTCGGGGCTGTCTCTGGTTTTTCCTCACCGGTGCTCGCTTGTTATCCTGATGCGCGTTTTTAATCTCACCAGCGACGTCACTAAAACCAAAGTCTAAAACCTGCCTCCCGAGCAGGTTCTGGTTAGTCGGCACCGAAGGCATTAGCCAGACACTGTTTAGTCCGAAAACGGGTTATGAGATCGGGGAGCAATCACCGGTGAATGGAAAACCACGTTATTAGAAGCACCGATGAGCAGTCACCGGACAACGAACGCAGCAAAAGTTTATCGCTTGGTGTTGAACAAATAAAACTGAACATCGGAAGAAGGGATTTAAAAATATACTGAATTTGTTGCCAGTTCAAGTTTATTCTTTTAAACTGTGACAGTAATCCCCCTCCCGTTCATGGGTAGCTGGGCCCAGATTTCCCATGAGTTAAGTTCGTATATGACTCTTGTATATTTGGGGAGATGTATTTATGGATGAGGATTTGGTGTAAGATCAACAAATAAGACGACGCGACGTACTTTAATCTTTAATGAACAGATGGAAACTGGACTGTTCTGTCATATGATCGATGATATGCCGTACTTAATGAATTGTGACAAAGGGGGCACTAGTCTGCTACGAATTGGTTTATTGCACTTATTATTACCTTGCTAATGAACAAGAGGTGTAAAGGGTGGGATTGGCAGGCAGACCATTCAGTGTTCGAACAAATGCTATTCGTGCAAGATCTTCAACATTTCTTTGGATTTATACTGGCGGTTTGTTTACATTTAAAGCTTTTAAAGAGGGGTGATTACAAGGTTATTTAATACTTGTTTGGTTATTGGGGAAGAGAAATGTCTTGGTTCTAAAGCTGTTTGTATATAAATGGGATAAACATTTTACTTTTACACTCCACGTCTGAGCGCTTGCTCACTTATTATTGATACTTCGTGGAAGGAGAGAGTTGTTGAATGGCATAACGTTATGTAGAAATGAATTATTTTAAGCAGAAACAGCGTATATTTAGGGACCGACTTTAAGAAGGCTAACCCAAAACGAACAAAAGTCACAACAAAATAGTTCAACGGGGAATTTTCGTGTTTGTTTTTAACTGTTTGATCGATCATCCATTTGCGCAGAAGGACGCTACCTTTCGTGCGAGGACTTTCTCGTACGACCTGCAAAATTCCACCAGATTCTTCCGGTACGGTACAGCATTTTAGGTTGTTGGCCTAATGGACGTTATCACTGATGTCTTATATAGTGCCTTTTCATCCGAGATTCTCATCCCACTACAGATGCTAAGTCATCCTTTCATACGAAAAAAGTCACATGTGAAAACATCACGTCATTATCCCACATTTGTGTTTCCCTGCTTTGTATGGGTTATTGGAAAAACCGTTTCCAATTTATCATATGGTTGAGATGCGTATATGACAGGATGACAATATGTTTTTTTATGTGAAGTTTCTTTAAGGTCTATTCTAGTAACGGCAACTGTCATATTAGTATACCGTAGACGTTTACGATGAATGCCTTCCGGTGTTGGTGCTAGACAAATACTCATCTGTCAGGGTTTTATCTATTGACTAGGTAGCCTAATTATTTTCTGGACTTAATTTTTAGGCCGTGTTACTCAGCACTATAAGCAGTGGTGTGACTACATTGTCAGATTTTTTATAACAGATACACAAGGATGCGCAGTTTCAGCAGACAACACTTGGGATGTAGTCTGTTGTGACTTTGAAAACGTTATGCATTAAGTGTTATGCATAACAAGCACTACGACGAAGTATTTCACAAATTTCGGCCCTTCTTGGCAAGGGTCCTCTTCAGGCTCAAGCTGGAAAATTAGCTTGTGAAATGAAAAAATTAAAGATTCTTCATTAATTATCTCATTTTGTAAACTTCTTCCCCGAAAACTACCTGGAGCTAAAGCTGGTGCTGTGATTTCATTTTGGACACGGCTGCTGTTTTGCTGCTTCATTGGCTCGCCGAAAGGGTGGAGATTTTCCACGTGCGTGTTCCACCCTTCTAACAATAGTTACTATTAGTTACTATTTCCGTTAAATCCTCACGAAAAGTTACTACGCTGACCGTTCCAACCTTGTCGGAATAGTAACTAATAGTTACTATTTGCTTACCATGCTCGGGAGCGTAGTAAGCGTAGTAACTACGCATCTCTGTAACGTGATTGGTCGGATTCACCCCTGGCGTGAGATCCTGCTGGAAAATAGAAAAATCATTCCAGCCTTGACAGCACGCTCATCGTGAGCACAGACAGACGGGTATACATTACGGTATAAAACTAGCCCCGAAAATCACTGGAATCCCTAAAATATACTCTGACATTAAATGAGGGAAAGGTCAGAAATCTGTCTGTGGCGTCTTCTTTAGTATCACCGAAGTACGAAACTTCCAATCGACCATACACACCGCCGACAAGTATGCTATCCATCTTAGCTGGAAAGAAGAAGAGGAGATAGGTGACTCCAAAACCATACTCCAATACCAAAACCGTTGTTTCTCTTTCGTTTTTCTTGTTTTTTACTCCGTCTTTCTGGGCCTCGCCCAGTTTTGTTCAGTGACGGGTTATAAATAAAATGATGATGATAATGCAGAAAAACCTCTCCCTTTTCGACGCCCCAATCGAGCAGCAAAAACAGCAGCCATGTCTAACATGAAACCACAGCACCAGTTTTAACTCCAAGCAGTTTTCAGGGAAGAAGTTCACAAATTCAGATATTTAAGGATTAGTTTTTAACGTTTTTTGGGATCCCAAAACGTAAGTGGCAAAAGTAACAAAAGTTGTTCGTCTGTCTGTCAGCACAATAACTCTCGAGGGGATTGAGATATTTTGATAAAACTTGATGGGAGGATCCTTTGGGTCAAAGTACAGGTCAAGTTCGAATATGGATTCTGTAGCCCTATATTTGAGGGGGGGGGGGGGTCAAATTAAAGGCCAAAACAAAATATATTTTGAAAGCTATTGACATAGTTGATTTGGGGTTAAGGAGACATCCTGAATCCATATATGAAAGTTATTTTCTCCCCTGACAAGTAGTTCCCCTGGAATCTTCTGCCCGATCTAGCACCAGTGACAGGACAGACGCGCCATCAAAATCTCCTTGTGCCAGTTAAATGCCGCACAAACCGGTATTCGAATTCCTTTTTTACCATATTTCACTGAGAAGATTAACAAAAAACAAGTGAATTCTAAGTGATTTATTTTTTTTATGTAATAATTGTATATGTTCAAGTATTTTACTCAAGTATTCAAGTATTTAAATGTAATGATCCACGTATTTAGTGCCATCTCGGCACTACGAGTTGGAACAATAAAAATATCTATCTATCTATCTATTTATCTGGCAAAAAATGGACACCAAATTTGTCGACCAATTTTCCAACAGTCCCTCCTCTTTCTTCACACTAGTATAGTATAGCTCTGCGCGTAGGAGAGAGCGTTGAGAGAGTTTGAATGTTGGAGAGAGCTAGTGTAATCGAAGGTCGAAGGGGTTGGTGTATGTTGTTCAAGCTTAGTATGAGGATTCATTGGCAAAGTACAGGTCAAGTTCGTATGTGGGTCCTTTAGTCCTATATTTAGAGGCAGAGTAGGGTTTTGAATTAGAGTAAAA
This sequence comes from Branchinecta lynchi, assembly GCA_023053575.1. Classification (NCBI taxonomy): domain Eukaryota; kingdom Metazoa; phylum Arthropoda; class Branchiopoda; order Anostraca; family Branchinectidae; genus Branchinecta; species Branchinecta lynchi. The sequence goes on along the minus strand of JAKZAP010000014.1, from coordinate 14,086,037 downwards.
ACATGTATGTTTTATGAGCTAATAAGATATTCATTGAAGGGGTAATCCATATGTGAACTTAGTTTTCTTGCTGGACAGATGGTTCATCACGATTTCGGCTGAAACTGGAAATTTGGTTGAAGCTCAAAGTTGATTCTGAAATTACCTTAATTTGCACTTCGGAGCAAATCAAGATCTGTTGAATGCTCCTGAGTTGAATCGGTGGTATCTCGTAGCAGGTTTGAGCAGGATGGGATGTCCCACTCATATTTCCAATCCTTCGTGGTCCACTCTGTCTAGTGCCTTCTTGAATGCATCAGGAAATCGATTAGAGATTCGGTATCGGGGCAAGGAGACATGCTGAATCCATTTTTGAACTTTATTTTAACAGTAAAAATATTCAAGGAATCTAACGAAGACTGAATGGCGAAGACATGACCCAATTGTTTGAATCAAATGTTAGATTTTTGGGATCCCGTCGAAACCTTTGGTCTTGTTCCAGAGGACCCTTGCCAAGAAGGGTCGAAATATAGCTCTAACAAAATGCGGCTAACTTATCCGTTTTGTATTGTTAAACATGATTCGCAGTCAGCATGGGCTGAAGGAATATCTACCTAGGACGGTATTTACGCCCTGCTAAAGGGTAGTGCAAAACCTTCGTCCCTCACCGTCAGGGACGCTCGTACCTTTTAGCTGCTGAAGGGATATCCTAGGTGAGTTTTTGTTAAACGCTGATGATGGTGGTGATCACTGGGGGGGGGGGAGGACATTAGGAACTAAACCGTATGGTGACTCTGAAATATGGAAAATACCGATCGGCTCTCCAAACCGTCATTTGAGAGATTTTGTTTTACCACTGTCGTCTTTTATCGACACCTCTTGGCCTCGGCGGCATGCCTACCTTCGTAGCCACAAAGCTTGTGATGACATATGCTGTGGCGGTCTGCCTGGGCGAACTAGGCAGCTGCCTAGAGCTCTGGCAATGGGCCCAGTTATTAAATATAATATGTAATTATGCTTCGCTGGTCCCAAGTCCATAGGAAGTTTCAGTCACGAAGAGGGGATTCATCAAATCTTTATGCCGTTCAATTAAAGACTCAACAATTCATGCTCAAGTCCGTCTGCCATCATTTAGCGCCAGGGAGGGTTGAAGAAGCTTAATTGGTAGTACGAGCAAACGCCTTTACTGTAAGAAGTTTCTCCTCGTAAGGATTAAAGTTAACTGCAGTATTTGCTACTGGGATTAATCTTATCTCTACTGGGATTAGGTTAATCCGAATTAGAGATAATCTTATCCCAGTAGGGACAAGAATAGTCGCAATAGTAAATACTGCAAGATTTTTCTTACAGTGTAGGCAGAGATGGGCAATCCGAATCCGGATTCGGATTCGAATCCAGGATTCGTCCTTTTGGCCGGATTCGGATTCTAATCTTCTGCTTGTCACGCTTGATTCGGACTCCAAACCCACAATCTTACGAATTTGCCGAAATTTCTAGTCTTCGTCCTTCGAGGTTTCGTTTTTCGGATTTTACACAGTGTGCTTGGGCAATCCATCTTTTTGGTTTCCACCTTTTTGGTCAATCAGCTTATTTGATACCTCAGGTATCAGTGCTTTTTTGTCATCTCTAATTTTTAGGCTATAACCTATCTAGCCTACATGATTTGATTTTTGTTATGGTAGGATTCGAATTCGGATTCGAATCCTCAGCATGAAAAGGCGGATTCAGAATCGGATTCGTACGTAGCCCTGGATTCGGATTCGAATCCTTTCACGATCGGATTCGCCCATCTCTGAGTGTAAGTGTACCGTTTTTTTTATTTTTTTTTAATTTGGTAACACGTACCAAACGGATGGAGGGATTGAGATGAAACTTGGACGCTACAAGCATTATGGGTCCTTGATGAACGAATACCCGAACGAAAGTCCCGGACCGGATCCAACCTCAGTGGGCGCACTTACAGGGGGATGGGATAAAACGCTTTAGATCTGATAATTAGCTGTCAGAACAGCTTATGGCCATCGCGATTGTTCCCGAAAACTTTGCGACTTCGAGGACATACAAACGTCCTCAATAAGTACCATATGAGCTCGCAGCCCTTGTTTTGACGGTTGAACTTTCACTCATAAGTGACCAGTGTTTTCTTAAAAATAATTTTATTGGCAATTATTTAAAGCACTGATTCGGTCGTAAGCCTTCTCTCTTAGACACACAGATCGGACACCTCACACAGAATATTGTGTACCAAAAGAAGAAAGAGAGTTCGAGCAAATATATGTAGATAAATGGCTTTATAAAATGTGTATAAAAGTGCTTATTTTCACGCATAATACGCCTTATTGCACAAAACATCACCAACCCATAAAAAAGTGCTTTTCACGCAGAATAAGTCTCATTGCACAAAACATTACCAACCCATAACAACTTTTTTGTACCGTTGGCAAACATGTAGGTAACAACAGGCTTCAACAGAAACAAACATAGGCGAACTTATCTAGACTACATCTAATACACCTATTACATAAAGGCTTAAGCTACCGGACACGTTACTCTGTGACATGATAAAGGAAAAGTTGCCCCCGCCGCTCCCCCCGCAAGTATTTCGCCGGGTCTCTTGAGGGAGAAGTTGCCTACTTACAGCAATTACTACGCTGCTCTTTCTTTGAAACTTGGTTTGGGGCAGCCAGAACAAAACTAAAAGGTTTGGCTACTTTGTATACTACAGGCCGAGAAAAAAATGTGTGGTTTTCTGGAAGATTCCATAGATAACGACGGAAGGCCGAAAACAGGCAGAGACCAAAATGTGTGGTCTTAATAATCCTAAAGGTTCTATAGATAAACAAGGAAGGGCCGAAATACCCCAGTTTTAGATTTATGTCTCTGAATGACTATTGCACTATTAAGCATTTGCACTCTCAGTGCGGAATGTTTGGATAGAATGGTAACCAAAAGCAGATGACTTCACAAGAAACTAGCGTGGCAGGATGTCAATCTGCCGTCTCAGAGAAACCCAAGACTGGTGCTAATGTTACAACATGCAGTATTTGTTGACGTGTATAGCAAATTAACAAAAGCAAGAGGAAGGGCTATACTTCACGTGCTCTATGATCTGTGCCAAGACCCCGGTAGAACACATAGACATCGCGAACTAATCCAAAAACTTAAAACCTGAGTTACTGGTATCACATCACGACCGTAAAACTTCGGAAAACGTATAACTCGATCCAACACCACCCACATATTTATCTACATATGTTATTTGTTTTAATTTAATCTAGAACAATTGCTAAATAGAGCGGTACAGTTGACTCCACTTTTTCCAAGGAGGGCTGCGTCCATATATCCAAGGAAGCCAACATCTTCATGTCGATGATGCAACAGGTAGCTGAGGGGTACGCTGCAAGAGAAAAGTCACGGTGCAGTTTACTGCGATTCGAAGATAATAATAATAATAATAAGCTTTTTTATTCCGCCAAAAAGACGAGTTTAAAAAAATAAATCGACAGCAACTAAACATTGGCATCATAAACACAATCGTAACAAACCACTATGTAACTAATAAACAAAATCTGTCTCGAACAAAAAAAAACTAACGGGAATAATCTTTTCACTGAACTTTTAAAAATTCACTTTCAGCGTGTAATTTTAACAGAAACTAAAATATTTAATAATAACTATACTTGAGCAAGATGGTGGTTGAGTTCCTGATACCGGGCAGACAGCTTATCTTCCTTACTTCTCGCAACAACAATAGGGTCTTTCAGATTTAGATCTCGCATCATTCTTGTATCTCTAGATGAATTGTGGACTCTTACGATTTACGGTTACACAATTATTATTGAGTGTGATTCGGAGCGGGTTCCACCCTACTTACCGTAGTTACTTCGCATGAAGTCACGGATCCTAGCTTCTTGGCGTCAAGGCTGGAATGAATTTTCCTATTTTTTGCAAAACATAGTGCCATGGGTTGATCGGGCCAATCATGTCACAGAGATCGTAGTTACCACGCTAACTACGCCTCCAAGCTTGGTAAGCAAATAGTTAAGATTCAGGACGGGCAGCGTAGTCACTTTTTATGCGGTTGGAACGAAAATAGAAACCAATAGTTACTGTTGATAGAATGTTGAAACAAACTTTCTGCCAAGCCTAAAAATTAACCCACCGTTACGTCTATTTAGATTAAAGACTTCCTTAAGAAATAGAATGGCCATCAACTGTATTTAATTCATAGATATTTGGAATGTTGCTGAATTTGTAAAGTTTTAAACCTGCACCAACAGTTCTATAAATGCGAGGTTATAAAGTAGTTGTTGCCACTCATGGTTACTTGCAGATCTTAAGTTACTACTTGTCCTCTGTGGAATCGCGAGTTGAAATTTGTTGCTACTGTCACTTTGGCACCTTGCCAAAGAGATTGTCAAAAGAAATTCAGCTCATCTATTTAGAACCAAAAACATGATCCGGATCATGATATAAAAGTTCAAATGAAAAATAACAATCAGGCAAACGCTTCTGTTTACTTCTGACATGAGCAGTATTTTGCGATAACTATTTTCATTTTCGACTTTCAAATATACTTCTTCTATTGGGCTATGCTATTTAGTTTAAGCGCCACTGTGTTGGTGAAATTACGCGCCGCAACGGATACAAAAGAGTAAGAAGAAGCAGCAGAAAATTAAGGGCGAAAATTCAAAATCCAGCAGACATGATAAACTAGAGATGTAATAAATGTTTAGTAATAAAAGTATTTTGCAGGATAAGTTACCTGGTGTGGGTTTTACTATTTTCTTCGACGACCGTTCACTATTAGACGACGCCTCAAATAAGCATATCTCTACTATAGTTAGAACATGTTCCACCCTTCTTACAGTAGTAACTATTATCTACTATTTCCGTTCCAAGCTCGTGAAAAGTTACTACGCTGACCGTTCCAGCCTTCTCGAAATAGTAATTAATAGTATAAAGATCCCTTCAGCCCAAACTGACTCCGAATCATACTTGACAGTGCAAAACGGAAACCGGACAGTCCACAAGTTTATTTTCCAGTTTGAGCGGCTTGAGCTTGAAGAGGGCCCTTGCCAAAAAGGGCCGAAATGTAGCTCTTATAAATATCCCTTTTGACTGTCAGATTGTAACTAATAGTAACTATTCGTTTACCACGCTTGGGAGCGCTGTAAGCGTGGTAACTACGATCTCTGTGACGCAATTAACGTATGGTCCACTATTTTGGCGTCAGTCGAAAATTCGCTCCATCCTTGACGCCAAAACGCAAGAGCCCGTGACATCATGCGTAGTTACTACAGTAAGTAGGGTGGAGCACAACCGAAGTAGTTGGTGGTCTGTTTCACCACCGCTAACAACTCGGAGTGGATAGCAATAGGATGGGACAACCTTGTCTCAGCTCGGAAAAAGACGACAGTTGACTCTTCGATGTTCTGTTTTTCCCGTAGGCATGTTTCACGGTTTGACGCAGCGATTTTGCGTAAATATTTTCACTGATGGAGGTAAGACCCTCCTTTTTAAAGAGGCCAACAACCCATATTTTTGCACTGTATTATATATTATGAGAAAAGGCCGAGTTGATACAATGGACAGCGCGGCTAAAAGACAGTTCCTGGTTGCCACAATCAGTCTGCTTACAACATGAATTTCCCACGATTTATTAACTAACAACATACTAGCGAAGAAATTGTTTTTAAATAGTTTTCTGCAATTCGTGCACAAGTCTGCGTACAACATGAATTTTCCACGATTTGTAAACTAAGATTTCATTTTTGGCTTGCGGTAGCTAACGGGTTCGACAGATGACCAGGGTGGCTATGGCGGTGACTATTACAATCGTGGATGAAATCGCAGCACCAGCTCCACGTAATTTTTAGAAAGGAATTCGCAAAATAAGATATTTAAGGAAGTTTTGATTTTTTTTTTTTCCAACTAGTTCATTTTTCAGCTTCAGCCCGAAGAGGACCCATGGCAAGAAGGGCCAAAATATATTTTATTTTAAGTTCATTTTTCAGCTTGAGCGGCCTGAGCCTGAAGCCCTTACCAAGAAGGACCGAAGTATAGCTCTAATAAAATGTAGCTGACAAATCCGTTTTGCTGTGTCAAATAAGTAGAGTGTAATTCCAGTCAGGATTTTCATACTATCATCAACGTCCAAGGGAAGTTGAGATTTTGTTCAGTTTTGTGATCTATGCCGAACTCTCTAGGCCTAGCCGGATGGTTTAGTATCGGGTAGAGTCCACGTACACTATAAAAAGTATTTTCGAGTAAGGATTGAAGTTAAGTGCAGTATTTGACGCTCGGATTATTCTTATCTCCACGGAGATAAGATTAACACGAAATAGAGATAAGATGAATCCCAGTAGTAAATACTGCAGTTAACTTTAATCCTTACTCGGAGATACTTTTTGCACTGTATATCACAAAATAGAACAAAATCTCAACTTCCCTCCGACTTTGATGATAGTATAAAAATCCTGACTGGAATTCTACTCCAATTATTTGACAATGCAAAACGGAAACGTCAGCTACATTCTATTAGAGCTATCTTTCGGTCCTTTTTGGAGACGTGATTTTGCTCTATTTTGTGACGAAATATTTCTGCAAGAAAAACCTGATCCCCCAAAACCTGATTGCCGAAACCGCACGGTTACAGACAGGCCCGTATCCAGGATTTTATTTCCGGGGGGGGGGGGGGGGGGGGGTGCCTTTCGGAGGGGGGGGGGGGGGTACCTGCGGGTTGCAAAAAAAAGTACAAAAAAGACATAGATCAGAGGGAAAAGCCTGTAAAAATTAGTATTTTAACCCCCCCCCCCCCTTGGATACGGCCTTGGTTACAGAAAATCGAACCTGGTCATGTTGGAATGGGTTTGGGTATGACAAATGATACCTTATCTTGACGATTTCGACAAATTTGGTTTTACCATGATAGTACGAGCAGAATAAAAGCGATATCTGTCTATCTATCTATCTTTACCTAGACAGGTGAGCAGCCCACGTTCCTTGTCCACCGCTCTCCGCTGCGATCCTATTCATCCTGCAGAGGGTATGGTAGGCACACGAGGGGTCTTCTGCGAGACCATCCTGCTGCCAAAGTTCGTGGATCATACTGAGCCATGCTGGGCCATCAAGAGTAACTAGAAGAAAACACAGAATTAGACCCCTTGAGAGTTATCGTGCAAACAGACTTTACAAAGTCACAGGTATCCGGCCACTTTCATTTTAGGATCCCCGGAAAAGGTCAGTCTCTCAACACTTTACAAGGCGACAGACAGGAATAAGGAAGACACGAGAAGATCTACTCACACTAGAGGAGATCCTGACGAGAATGATCAAGATGGAGTGATATTCAACTTAGATAAAGACTGCACAAGATAAGGAGTTATTTATAAGAAACTATTTCTGTTATGTACCGTCAAGTTCATTTATGAGTCCAATGTCGTTTTCATCCATGCCGCTTCTTCTTCTTCGTACTGCTGCTGTTGTAGTGGTTCTCAAGTACAGATAAAATCCAAGAAGTGCAAGAGCTCCAAGGACTAGTAGTTTCATCAGCTTATCTGAACTGCCACAGCAATCGCCGCCTCCGTATCCTCCTCCTCCTCCTCCTCCTCCGTAACTAGAGCCACCACTGCCATAGCTGGAACCACCCCCGTAGCTTGAGCCTGAATAGCTTGATCCATAGCCTCCACCATAGTCTTCATTGCGCTGGTTTGAGCTCAGCGCTAAATGGTTATTTCCAACATCTTCAAGGCCACTGATAGGGCTATAAGCATCGTAGCCTCCAGTTGAAACCTTGTTGCCTTTGAGCTGGTTCATCACCATCATCATTAAATAGGGATCAATCTGTTGCTTGCTGTTACTAACACCAAGTCCTCGGAGAAGGCTATTGAAACCACCGCCTTGTCTTTGCCTGCTTTCAGGAACATCTCCACGTTTCTCACTAGCAGCTTCAGCAATGGTTTCTGTTTCCTGACCCTGCTCCGAGGTACGTATGACTTCTTTTGAAGTATTATTCAGTCCATGTCCAAACTCACTGTTATCAGAACGCTTCTGCCGGCTGCGATCATACACATGTCCTCTTTGATTACTAGAAGAGTCCAAAGTTCCAAGAAGAAAAGCCACAGAAGCCAAACCAAACAGAATCGCTGCCTTCCTATAGCTCCTCATCTTAGTTGAGTAAAGTCACACTGACAAATAATTGCAACAGCAGCAGCACCATGCGGTTCTGCACTCCCAGAGCAGACCACGCACAGATTGATCGGCAACTCCACGTAACCCACTGACGCGGCGTATGCATTCGTAGACTTCAGCATATGATGAAGAACTGGCAACCTGCCAACGGTTTTGTCCAGGTGACTCGTGAACAATTGTAACAATGTCGACTAATGAGTACGAACGGATGATGAATTAAACCACATGCTATTTTATTGTGCACGGTCTGCCTACGCTGCACTTAGGACAACTAAACAATCCTGGTCATCGAAACAAATAGAATTAGCCTGGAAGTATATTTTCAGGAATCGCTTAAACTTAAAGAGGGTGAAAATAAATACGCGTCCGAGTTGATTGACCCATGAAATATAGCCGGGATATCTATCGCCAGTACCGAATTAGCTTGAGTAAAAGCCTGCGTCTAACCTTCGTTCATCTCCTTGCTGGTCTTGTTAGATCGGCGTTTTCTTCCCGAAACAGTGCTCGTGTAGTTAAAGATAGTGATCAAGTACAGTATTAGAAGTCCCAGCGTGAAAAGTGCTAGAAGCTGACGAATAAGTCCTGTTGGATCAACCGACATCGTGTTTCCTTGATTCTGCCTTGCTGAAACTTCAACCTCATTCTCACACAAACCAATCGTAATCATGCAGTAGAGAACGAAGACAACGAAAGACATGTCGACACTCAAGAGACCTTCACCTGACCAGAGTAATTAACAACTGAAGAGAAATGTTTCAGTGGAGAACCGTTATGACGAGATATTAATACAAAGGACGTTGCCTTCTGATCAGTCACAACGCGCGATAAGATGATCATGAAGAAAAAAACTGGGAGCTGCTTCGAGCTCTTGTTAAACGTCATTGGGTAGCTGCTGATCCAACCATCCTGCGCAAACCCGCGAGACACAATGCCATTGGCTAACAGTAACGTGAGGCGTAGTTTGCGGTTCAAAATACTTTGCTGCTGGTTTCGATACAAACGAAGAGACCTGCCGGAACCGTCTTCGGTTCCTATGACCTTCTTCACCCCCCTGAGTCGGAATCACTAACCGTGAGACCGGTAAAGGGATGCGTGAATAGAATCTGATCTCCCCACGAGATATAACACCCGGTATTTTGTGAGGACAAAGTACTTACATCCACCATCGAGCTCACTCAAGGTTCCAGATCTTCGCCTTCGTGCCGCCTTAGTCGTTGTGAAGATAGTAATCAGATACAGAATGGCAAGTCCAAGAGTTAGAATAGCTAAGATTTGGGTGAGGTCAGTTTTCTGACAACAACCACCATAGCCAGAAGCAGATGCCATCAGATCGTAGGGACTTTCGTAGGTTTGGTAGTTCTTCTGGGTCTCTGCCTGACCATAATCTTCCATGGCGGGAGAAACCGAGTTCAAGTCTGCTTTGTCCTGTTTCCTTTGGTAGAGTATATCACTAGCCCCCGCAAAATCACCACTATCCGACAGAGCTTTATAAATCTCCAGTAAGTCCTTCACAGCAATAGTGCTTGAGGGATTATGTGATGACCTTGGTTGCTCCAGTTCCTTTCCGTCAGCACCGTTAGAATAGTTTAGAGCAAAAGCCAAAGTCAAAACCACTAGGCGCTTCATGGATGTATTAGCACTTCATGGATGCATTAACAACTTGAGCAAATATCAGACTACGCAACTAAATCGTAAAAACACCTGTCGCTACGCTCGAGCTATTTTGCTCGTGAATCATCTGACACCTGATGCGCGGCAGAGATGGACATCCGACGTGACCAGTGGAACTACACAAGCGTTTTGGGAACTGACTTCATCTGTGAACTGGGTATGAGCCTTTCCAACAGACGTCTGACAGCCTAGGGGCGCTGAACACAGTGATAGTATTGATGACGATGTCAAACTCTTCCTCATACTATGCTCAACTTCTGGTGTTTTTGCTTACGAAAACAGCGCCTACTGTATTGATACCCTTGCAAAATTTTAGCTTGTTTCACTGATCTCTAGACGATATCAGTGCCAATTATACAGGGTGCAACTACACCACGTCGCTGATAAAAAACAACAACAACAGCCTTACCGTCTATGTAGTTGCTGTGAATGCTTACGTCTCCCTCCACACTGAGATCTCTTCGTCGACGTCTCCCTGCGGTGGTGGTAGTGGTAATTATTATTAAGTAGAACGTGAACAAGGACAGACCAATCAAGGCTACAAGCGGAAGCAGGTCGTCGATGGTAGGACAGCAACCGTTCGAACTACCATACGAATCAGTGTAGCTTCCCTCATCCTCATAGCCTCCATATCCACCATCGTAGCCTCCGCCTCCGTAGCCCATCGTCTCTCGGGCCGTTTTCCACAAGGAATTCATGTAATTCATTTTACAAGTTGAGACGTGAAACACTTTCGAAAGCCACTGACTCGATACTGAAGAACGGCTCGATCAAAATAACAGATGGCTCTTGCAAGCAGCATTCAGGTTTAACAAGACTCAGCGTATGAATTCAGCTGTAACGGATCACAGTCTTGCTAGCGAAGAGCGCGACTGGAAGCTCTTCTTTACCTATATGGCATGTTATGCTGCTCCTTCGGTTATGACGGTATGGCACAAGTAAAATGAGAAAGCTTGAAGAAATCTGATGGACATAAAGATAATAGCTGCCAACATACTTTCGACTTTACTTCCGCTGTCTTTTAACTTTTTAGACATTACATTTTTAGACACTCTTGAAAGCAAGTTCGCCATTGCTGGTTAACTATTCATTGATCCCCAGGCGGTGGCCAAAAGAGTTACTAAAACCTTCGAGAAGATCAAGGGGCGTGTAAAAGGATTAAGACAATTAAGGATGTCACCATATGAACGGTTAGATATGTCGGAAGAGGAAATCATCGGCCAGTTTGACATTTTTGGGTCTCGGACTACAAGAAATCACTGTAAGGATTTTAGTATAATTTACGGCGTTTCTTTACAGTGGTCTAGTTGACATCCTCCTCCTTTGAATTAACAAGAAAAAACAGAAAACAAAATACTAAAAGAAATTGATAATGCAAATAATTAGTTTGATAAACACATTTTCCATATGCCTGCTAAATATGAACGTTTTGTTAGATTCACAGTCAAACTATGATCCCAGCCTCACCATGTCGGGCACTCCCGACCCGCGCCAGTAGGCGTGGGGGTTCTAGACGTTGCAAGTGCTAGAATGCTTATGATGGAACTCCTTTAATCATAGGTATTCTTGGCGTTTCAGCGGAATTTTCTATAAAGTTCAGGCGAACGGCCAAACGTCCAGCTTAACTAGGGAATTTCCCTATGCCCATGAATGTTAAGATTAAAAGGTCAACTCCCCACTCGCAAAACAAGTGGATAGGTAATCGAAAAGCGCACAAGCACTCAAACGCGGAGTATGAAGGTCTGAAACAAGTTCAAGCATAGAAGAGATGCCACATTAAATCAAACATTTAGAATAACTCATGAACTTTTTAAATAAGTTGAAACTTAAGACCAACAAGCGACCGAGCATCATGGCAGACCGAGGAGACAAGCTATGTGTATGCTGATTTCATTCAAGGAATTTCGCACGACCAATAAAGCAATAAACCAAGACCAACAAACAACGACAAACCAAACTGTCTAAAAGACGAAAACTTACTGTATAAAGATAAATAATATACACCTGCTAGGTCCCCCCCCCCCGGTACCAAAAACCCCTGACGAAAACCCCCGGTTACCTCTGTTTTCATATTCGAACCTGCCTGAGCATGCCGTCCAGGCTCCAAACATAAATCGCTTCGAAAACAGCTAAGGTGGACAGTTTTGGGAGCAAAATAGCGATAAGTTCAACACCTTGGCAGAGGCGTGATTTCGCTGAAACCTAAGGGGGGGGGGGGGACAGCGGCGTCGTGAACGAACTAGGTATGGTATTTTATAAGAATTAGTAGTGCGTGGGAAATTAATTGTCAATTAAATAGCCAGGTTTACTGTTTCTGACAGGTTTGATGTTGGAACAAATTTGGATTACTATCAGAGCAAACTAACTCTAATTACTAGAATCATTATCGATTGCTGTCTCTCGGTCAGTGGTGTAAATTCTATAACATTCTCTCGGGGGGCGATTTTGGGCCAATCTCCTTCGGACATGAGAAACATGTCGAGTGCCCACTTCCGATGACTTGACATTAAAACTTAAGACATGGTACAATGAGACGTTCAAAATTCTCCTAGGCGAAAACGAATCAATGTTCTATTGGCCCCAAGCTTAAACTATGTCACTATGTAACTTAAGTTTAAAATACCTTTTCCTGAGTAAATCAAAACTGGCGGAGGATGAGCACCTATTATATTATCTCATATGATATGTGTACACTTACATTATTATTATTATAGTTCAGTATTTTATAATCATGAAGTGGTGTTTGGCAAGAATGGGCAAGATGTAGCTCCTGTAACTTAAATGCTGCTAACTTTGAACTATGATTACTTACCATCATTAATGTTGTCTTCCGGATTTCCGCCTCTTTTCCTTCTTGTCGCAGCCTTTGTCGTTGTCAGCGCCGCAGTTATAAGATAGATAAGAAGCAGTGACGTGGCCGCCAACGCGAGGAGCGGCAACAGGTCATTCTTGCTACCGCAGCAGCCACCGTACCCGCCGCCACCGTACCCACCGCCACCACCACCCCCATAACTACTCGCACTTGCCGTGTAGTCATATCGGTCCAAAGCTCTGTCACTTACGCCGTCAATCTCAGCGGCCCCTTTAACACACGAGGTCACCAAAATCGCGCAAACAGTATGCCTAAAAAGAACAGCAACTTTCATGGCTCCAGTATAAGCGGCGGAACACACTGGTTGTTACAGGAGCGAGTGTGAATCGCAGATGCGGTGAACCCTGACAACTGAAGAGTGGACGCGAGACAGTACACCTGCTGACGGCCCTACATCATTTTTGATTATCATACATTCGTTTTGGTGTCTGATTTGAAAGACGTCATTAGTCAGTAAAGCAGTGTGTATGGTGACATATTTGGGGCAAGCTGCTAATTTTTTTTTAACGTTCCAGTTCGTTTCTCAACAGATTTTTGCCGAACAATCTGACGTAAGGCATGAGAGTATATGGTCGATTTAATCTGTCAGCATGATCCCCTATCCTTGCTCGGCTGCATGACACATGCGAAGTTCATTTTCTATCTTTAATAGATCTTTAATCTATCTTTAATAGAAAGAGCTACTGAAACTTGACTCAGGTAATCTATCGGAAATTACGTCTCAGGGAATTTACAGGAGGTTGGATCATGGGATCTACCGGAATTTTGCTGCTTACCGGATGAGTATATTAATTAATTAATCAATTCGTTTTATTCCATGATATCTTTTAACAAAAAATAGTGGTGGTGGATCGTCGGACATGGTAAACAGCTTAGCTTACACGACTTAGAGTGATTCGTGCAGACAGACAACAGATCGTACCGGAACGTTCAAATCAAATCAAACCAAGTTTATTAATTAGTCATAAATATCCAAAAACGAACAGCACTGGCACGTTAAAGATAGAAACACCTGAGGTCACAATTTAAGTCAAGTCACTGAATTGTTAAAATTTTTGCAGAAGTACGTACGAATGAACGGTCATACCAACCGAACATTGTAATTTGCAGGAGGGAGCTTTAAATTTTGCTTCCCCGTCGTTTATTTTCAGGTGCTGGCTGGAAATCTGGCAGAAGGTTGCGAAAGAGCTACGACGACTGACAGGAGGTTCACCGGGTGATTCCGGTAGTGTCCTAAATTTCCGTAGTTTTCAAGAATGAGGTAACCTACTGAAATTTACATAATTTCGAACTCGAAATACTGTCCCAGGAATATTACCACGGTACCGTCTACTCCAGTTTTGATTGGCTTTCTCGAATCCTTACCGGTGATAAGCCGAGAAGAGTTCAACAAGACCAAAGGTTTCGATGGGATCCCAAAAATTCAGTATCTCATTCAGACAATTGGTCCAAAAATTAAATTAAAAAACAGATTAAGGCCAAATAGCTAATCATCTGAGAAAACCAATTTCAGATATGGATTCAGCATGTGTGTTTAACCCGTATTTGTTTTGACGAAACTGGTCGAAACTTCCTGTCTTAGCTTACTTCTGCCAATTTCGGGTTTCTGCCGAATTTGGGAACTATGTAACCGGCAAATAACAAAGCTCAAAAACGAATTACCGAACATCTAATCAACTTCAAATAAAGCATTAACTCATGACAGATTTTCCGGTTTCAGCCGGAGTCCAGGCGACCTATGCGTCCGGGTAAAAAACAAGAGCTACGAGCTCATATGGCACTTGTTACGAGTAGCGGGACAAGAAAGTAGATGAGAATGTCACAAAATACACCCGCCATCCAAAAATGTGGTTCGGAAATACAAATAGGATATTTAGTTTCCCTCAATTCTGAGCAGTTCCGGCATCGTCTCGGATTATCTGTAGCAAATGCGCATGACTGTTCAAACTTCCAAGTTTCAGGCCAATAAATCCACTCGTTTGATCCCTAGACGTGCTGCACGATTTCCGATACTCCCTCCATCTCCCCCTACCGTAGCCGAATCTGGTTCGAACCAAAAATTGGATCATCTAAAGCATCTTCTTTTCTACCATCTATCAAGTTTCACTCAAATCCGAGCATTTTTGGAAAATTCCGGTACCCCCCCCCCCCAACCGTTGTCGGATCCGGTTTGGACCTTAAAATATGGCATCTAGGGTATACACTCTCTCTGCGTTCCAAGTTTCATTTAAATTTATGCACTCATTCAAACAATGTTTACAACGGATACGTCAGCTATGATTTTTCATCAGCGATATTTCGGCCCTTCTTGGCAAGGGTCCTCGTCAGGCTGTCAATCCTCTGGTTCAACTTCGGGGAAGGAAACAAACCTGTAATAAATAACTGAAGCTTCTACCGACTATAAATATCTTATTAAAGTAAATTATCTTCAAATACCACTATAATGAAAAACTAGTCCTGAGAGCCTCAGTCCATTCCTCAGTCATTATCTTCAAATACCACTATAATGAAAAACATTCCTCAGTCATTATCTTCAAATACCACTATAATGAAAAACTAGTCCTGAGAGCCTCAGTCCCTTATTAACAACAAAACCGAAGTCGATCAAAATGCAGAAAAAAATATTTCCTGCCGTCGCCCCAATCGTGCAGCAAAAACAGCAGCCGTGTCAAAAATTAAATCTCAGCACTAGTTTTTCCGTGCAGTGATTATTCAAAGTAATAGATTCAGGCAAGTACTCATAATAGAAACGTAGAACGAGGTCATTAATAAAATAATATTTAAGTTTTCAGCCCTTTAATAATGAAAAAACCCGAAGTTGATCAAAATGCAGAAAAAATCCTTTTCCTGTCATCGCCCCAATCGTGCAGCAAAAACAGCGTCGTTGTAAAAATTAAATCTCAGGACTAGTTTTTCATTATAGTGGTATTTGAAGATAATTTACTTTAATAAGATATTTATAGTCGGTAGAAGCTTCAGTTATTTATTACAGGTTTGTTTCCTTCCCCGAAGTTGAACCAGAGGATTGACAGCCTGACGAGGACCCTTGCCAAGAAGGGCCGAAATATCGCTGATGAAAAATCATAGCTGACGTATCCGTTGTATGTTTCAAAGTCAGCTTGGGCTCAAAGGATATTTATTTATGCACTCGTTTGACCCATATGTGAGCCTCAAAATTTCCGGCAATCTCCCTCCACCTCCCCCAACTGCGACGGAAGAGGACTTGGAAACATAAACGTTGTATCTCTTAATCACCCCTTCCCTTCCATCAAGTTTGACTGAAATCGGATCATAGCCTATCCGCGAATTTCCGGTACCCCCCCCCCCCCCCTACCTTGGCCGAATCCGGCCCAGACGCCAAATAACAAATCTAGGCCGCATAAACTCGGCACTGTCGAGCTTATATCTCATTCGGTCCATCTGTTTGGTTTTTGTGCATGTCACCCCCCCCCCCTCCAATTCCCCCAACCGTGGTCGCATATAGTTTGAACGCATGTTTTACATGTCGAGGTCGTTGATTCCTATCACCCATTAAGTTTCACTCGAAACAGACCACTCGTTCGCAAGTTGCAGAAGTCAATTTCCATAGTTTCTTCCCTCGCTCCACCAAAAATGCTCGGATCTAGGAACGGAAGTTTCCGGGGGTATGTTGTGTCCTGTCCTTAAGTCAATTAAATCGGGTCACTAATATGTATGCAAAGTTTCGTTGTCTTGGTACATCTGGGACTATTCTAACTCGCGACTATATACCGCAATTCCAGGAAACCCCCTCCAACTCCCCCCACAGAGCCCAGAAACCATTGACTCCGTCAATTTCGGATCTAGGCCTAATGCTTGTTCTCTCTATTAAGTTCCGTTCCAATCCCTCTGCTATAAGCGTTTCATGAGTTTTCAGCCCCCCCCCCATCCCCCCACAGGTATCGGGACCGACCCGGACTTGACACTGAACATCTAAGGCGATAGCTATTTTCCACCCTACAAGTTTCTTTCAAATCCAATCACCCGTTCAAAAGTTATGCATGCCACTAAATTCCTGAACCCCATGCTTCCACACCCCTCACGATGGTCGGGTCGAGGAAACGACAATTCTCAAGTCAATCTGTTCGGGTCCCTGACTTATCTGCCAAGTTTGATCGTCCTAGCACATCAGGAAGTATGCCGAATTCGCGGGATCGCTAGAAACTCGGACCTCCCCACCCCCCAACTCCCCCACAGTGCCCGGATCCGGTCCGGTAATGTCAATGACGTATCTAGGACTTGTGCTTATTCTTCCCACCAAGTTGCATCTCGATCCCACCCCTCTAAGCGTTTCTCAAGATTTCCGGTTCCCTCCTCCAACTCCCCCAAGTTCAAGTTCTTTTTATTAACAAACTTAAATATACACAACTCAAATAATACTAACATAGACAAAAAACCAAAATCTATTTATTAAGCAAAATTCCAAAGGCTCTATGACCCGTTCGCTGGGAAACAGCTATCTTTATAATTAAATAAATAACTCACCAGGTGTTCTCGCGAATACAACCGACCTCCACATCACCACGCAACAAAATAAAAAAACAAATAAATGTAAATAAAGAAATTCATCGAGAGCCAACACCAACATCTATTTTTCTTAAACTATTAAAACAAAACAACCATATTCAAATTTATTATTTTTTTTCAGTAAGTTCAATTTTCTTCTCAAAATTTCAACTAATTAACTACTGTTTTAAGACAATAATCTTTTAAGGTGTTTTTTGAACGAACCAAGACTCAGGGACTACCGGATCTCAGCGGGAATTGAATTCCAGGCACGCCCTACAACCACTTACAGACCAAAGTCTGAACGCACGGAGGGAGTGGAAGGAACCAGTATGTCATCTCGGTTTCTTAACATAAATGAGGAAGAGAGTTGGCCCAAGTATTGATCCTTGGGGTACTCCATATCCAATAGGAACATGCTCATCAAAAGCTTCAGCGGCGATAGTCCGTCCGCTGAGGTATGAAGAAAACCATGACAGCTGATCCCCATGCACTCCATGATGAGATAATTTACTGATTGAAATCTCGTGGGTCAGACTGTCAAAACTTTTTTAACATCAAGAAAAATAGCTGCGGGTATTAATCCCGAATCCAGCGAATGTCTTATAAACTGTAGAAACTTATTACACGCATGCTCCGTTGAATGTTTCGCACGAAAACCAAACTGGTGCTGATGGAAAAAGTGTTTACCGTCCAGATAACCGATTAGGCGCTTTAGCATGGGCTTTTCGAATATTTTTGAAAATACAGACAAAAGGGAAATAGGCCTGTAGTTTCCTGGGTCCTCCCGACAACCTCCTTTAAACAGTGCTATCACCCGCGCCAACTTGAGCGCTGGGGAAATATTCCTAGTTGGAAAGACTGGTTTACCAAATGGCAAAGCGGTCTTATTATCGATGGAAGGATATACTTAATTACTTTTGCAGGAATTTGATCAAATCCTGCAGAAGAATTCTTCAGGGATGAAATTATATTTGTCAGCTCCTGCTCCGTTACTGGCTCAAGAGCCATTGATTTAGAGCATGGAGGACCAAGAAACTGCTCCCATGACTGGGGCGTATAAGGCTTAGACACACCATCCGGTGTTTTTTTTTCCGACCTCAGCAAAAAATTTTGTCAACTTATACCGCACTTGGCCTTCATCCGTTATTATCTGATCTTCTACCTTAAGAGACTAAAGAAACTTACTGATTTTGGCGACGGTCGCGTTGCTTCCTTAATTACATCCCATGTCTTTTTTACATTTTTTGCACAATCGCAAACCTCTGGGTAAAATATTTCGTTTTAGCTTTGCGGATCAGGGATTTTAACATATTACGGTATACTTTACATTTTTCTAGCTTAAGATTGCTGGGTCTTTTCTTATGTGCTTTAATAGATTCTGCTTCCTTTTAATTGACTTGAGAATTTCGGATGTTGTCCACGGAGCTATAGGTGTTGATCTTTTACACCGACATGAAGGGGCTATTTTACAATGCTCCAGAAAATTTTCTTTAAAATTTTCATAAAACTGGTTGAATATCTTGTTATAATTTTCTCGTGTTAATGACTCAGATAAGACAAATTCCCACGATGTTGTACTCAAAAGTTCCTTGAGCCCGTCTAGCTCTTTTGGTGTATACCGAAATTTAGGTTTATTTACGGGGATTATTCGTTGTCCATTTTGAGAAAGGGGAAATAAAACTCCAACGGGGAGGTGCTCCGACATATCTGAAAGCAACACTTCGTTCTTTACTGAATGCATCGATGAAAAGATATTATCTATCAAAGTTGCCGTCTGGTTAGAAATTCGTGTTGGTATATTAATGCAAGTCGCAAGTCCGTGTGAAACTACCAGTGACAAAAGGTCAGAAGCAGTATCAGCTCTGATTTCTCATTAGATATTTTCTCAAGAACATCTTCCAATGTATCCATGAATTCCCTCATAGACCCACTAGGAGATCTATATAGTGTCATCGGATCCGGCCCGGATTTAAAGTGCGACATATCAGACACGAGATCATCCTAAATATCAATTTTCATCAAGATCCGATCACCCATTCGCAAGTTAAGAATACCTAAAGTTTTGACTTCCCCCTCCCTCCACCCCCCCCCAGATGGTCGGATCGGGGAAGTCCCCATTTCCTATTTAATCTGTTCGGGTCCCAGACATGTCTGCCAATTTTCATCGTCCTAGCGCATCAGGAAGTACCGAACTCGAGGGATCACTAGAAATTCGGACCCCCCCCCCGAAACTGAGCGGATCCGTTCCGGTTATGTCAGTCACGTGTTTTCCGCAATTTCCTGTTTCCCCCTCCAACTCCTCCCCATGTCACCGGATCCGGTCTGGATTTAAAATGGAACGTCTGAGACACGAGGTCCTTCCGTACACAAAGTTTCATTAAGATCCGATAACCCGCTCGTAAGCTAAACATATCTCGTTTTTCCTAATTTTTCCGTATTCCGCCTCCCTCCACTCCCCTATAGAAGGTCGGATCGGGGAAGCGACTATTTCTAATTTAATCTGGTCTAGTTCCTGATACGCCTGCCAAGTCTTATCGTCCTAGCTTATTATCTGGAAGTGCCCGAACTAGCAAAACCGGGACCGACAGACGGACAGAAAATACAATCGCTATATGGCGAAAAAAACGATTGTCATATACGGATTCAGTATCTCGTCTTACCCCTAAATCGGAATCTAATCAACTACAAAGAAGACTCTTGCTTTTAACAAATTTTCCGGATTTGACCGGATTCCGGGCGAACTACTTGTCCGGCCAAAAAATGGTTTTCACTTTCATATTCAGCCTATCTTTCTACTCTTAAAATCGAACATCTAATCAACTTCAAATAAAACTTTTGCTTTTAACAAATTTTGGTTTTGGCCAGATTCCAGGCGAACTACTTGTCTGGCGAAAAAATGGTTTTCACCATTGTGTTCAACACGTCTTCTTACGCATAATAAACTATCATCTTGGCTGTATAAAAGTATTTTACTTTCCCCTTAATTTAAACCCCCTCCTCCATCCCCTAAATGTAGGGCTACAGAGTCCATCTGCGAATTCGATCTTACTCTTGACCCAAAGAATCCTCACACCAAGTTTCATAGAAATATCTCATTCCCCTCGAGAGTTATTGTGCTTACAGACGGACGGACAGACAACTTTTTCCATGTCATAGATACCCCTCCACCTACGTTTTGGGATCCCAAAAATAGTTACACTTGTTCCGACATGGTCTCGAAAGTCGCTAGGAGAGCCTGGAAACAATCAACAAATTTGAAGATAAAATCGAAGTCTTTCGTGAACGGAAAGATGACCGGTACCACTATTCACTAGTAGGGGAAGCGTTATAGCTAGCTAAGATGATCCCTGTTACCCCGGCAAAAGGGGAGAGGATTTCTAGCAAGATGGAGTTGGCTAAAACCACCTTGCGTTCAACAATGACTGGCCAGCGTCGTGAAAGTCTGTTACTAGTCGCACGTAAAACCGATCTTGTTGACAAATCTAAATTGGATGTGTTGTGCACAAATGGAAAACACTTAAAATGTGACGATTAAATATGCAGAGTGGGTGGAAGGTCGAAGACTTTTTAAGTTTAAGTGACAATCTTAAAGTTTAGACGAATAGGGCTGAGATTCAACAATCTATTAGCATATCACTTATTTACTTAAATATTCCTGAAAACCCGATAAAAATGCATTACTTCGTTTGTCCGGTATCCACGGATAATCGATTTCATAGAATGAGTTTATTCTTTCGCATTTGTGGCAGATCTATGTGGTTGTCCTTCTACGCTTGAAATATTTACCAACGAATGTAACCCATTGCCGAAAACTAAAATAAAGATATCAGAATCATTGCAAGACTTATCCTAAAATAATTTCCTACTTTCTACAGTCGTAACTTCTGCGTTATCGCATCTTTAGCACTGGAAATGCAGGCCTTTGTTTAAATTCAAAGTCTTCACGTCTAAATGAATTGTTTGTAGAACGACGGTTCATAAAGTTCATATTTTGCGCGCTTTTCTTGGAAGGAAATCATCCGCCAGTCCATAGTTTGTGGGAGTCCCGAACTTGCAATATCGCAAATAAAGATTACTTGATTGACGTAGAGGAAATTAGTAATATCTCCTCTATTTGCTTGAAGTGTAATTTACATGTTAATTGCTTATTACTTGAGTTAGTAATTATTTGAATACTGCAATATGCCTGAATCTGGCCTGAATTGTACAAGCAGTTAGGGATTTACAACAAGGTCACCAAAGCAGAACTAGTACAAACCGCGGGAAATATATAAAATGAAAAAAAGATGTCTGGCTTTGTTTTTCTTTTTGCTTTATTGTTACCATCCAGTGGCTGGAATGATACAAGGCCTATACTGTGGTCTAGATAACTGCTATGAAAGTAGGTTTTTTTTTTTGTTTGCATGTGGGCTCTGGGGAAAAGTGTTGATGAGTTAGGCTACTGGAGGTGCAGAAAACCTCGAACCTGGCCTAGGCCAAGCCTAGGCTAAATAGTTTTAAAGGAAATTTCATGCACTCCTAAGCAGGTCCTAACCTGGTCCTAACCAGTCCTAACAAGGTGTGAACTCTTAAGCAAGAAATCCTGAATGACAGTAGAAGAAGAGTTTACTTATGCTTAAGCCGTAAGGTAAAACAAAGACAAAGAATTTCAAACACAAATTCGAACACATTGATTGAATAATTCAAATCAGAAACTCTATTTTGTCTTTGGCACTGTCTAGGGAACCGGGAGCCGTACTCTATGCTGACTTTATGTCCCATGGGCTGCGGAACCGGTAGTTCTCACGGAAACCAAACTATGAGCTGCAATTCGGGGATCTGACGTCATTGACTAACGGAAACTTGTATGTGCTGGCTTCCCTTCCGGTAGTAAGTGGAAATAGCTCACTGCAACTTCATTGCACCAGCTTCTCGTCCGTAGTCTCACGGAATTGTGTCCTCAGAAGCTAGGAAGCCGGTTCATACCAGAAACTATACAATTGGAGCTTGTGTTCCGGTAGTGTCTATGTGGAATATAGAACTCACGGAATAGTTTGGATGAGAGCTAGGATACCGGGATTTCACTGACTTAGAGAAAATAACATGGGACAAATTTTTACTACCGGAACCCATATATTGCGAGCTAAGGTACCGGTAGCAATAACTATTTGATTGAAAATGACCAGCTCACTGATACAGATGGCTATGGGCTGGGGTTCGGGTAGTGCCAAAAATTAAAATTACAACTCACAGAGGCCTGTCAAGATGAGTCCGGTACAGTCATGGAATCCGACTTACAAGAGTTTGTAATTTTGGCACTACTGGAACCCTAGCCCGCAGGAGTTGGGTTCTGTGAGTTAAAAATATTCACTTCCGGTTTCCTAGTCTGCACTGACATGGGTCCGTGAGTTAAATTTTTGTTTGCACTACCGGAACCCTAGCCCATAGCCATCCGTGTCCGTGAGCTGGTCATTTTCATCAGATAGTTGTTGCTATTGGTATCTTAGCTCTCAATATATGGGTTCCGGTAGTAAAAATTTGTCCCATGTTATTTTCTCTAAGTCAGTGAAAATCCTGGTATCGTAGCTCTCATCCAAACTATTCTGTGAGTTGTATATTCCACGTAGACACTACCTGAACACAAGCTCCAATTGTACAATTTCCGGTATGAACTACCGGCTCCCTAGCTTCTAAGTACACAATTGTGTGAGACTACCAGACGAGAAGCTGGTGCGATGAAGTTTCTGTGAGCTATTTCCACTTACTACCGGAACGGGAGCCAGCACATACAAGTTTCTGTTAGTCAATGACGTCAGATCTTTTATTCAAACAATGTTTACACGGATACGTCAGCTCTGATTTTTCATCAGCGATATTTCGGCCCTTCTTGGCAAGGGTCCTCGTCAGGCTGTCAATCTTCTTGTTCAACTTCGGGGAAGGAAACAAACCTGTAACGGTTACAGGTTTGTTTCCTTCCCCGAAGTTGAACAAGAAGATTGACAGCCTGACGAGGACCCTTGCCAAGAAGGGCCGAAATATCGCTGATGAAAAATCAGAGCTGACGTATCCGTGTAAACATTGTTTGAATAAATGTTTCAAAGTCAGCTTGGGCTCAAAGAATATTTATCTACGACGTCAGATCCCGGAATCGCAGCTCATCTGGTTTGGTTTCCGAGAGAACTACAGGTTCCACAGCCCATGGGACTTAAAGTACGGCTCCCGGTTCCCTAGGCAGTGCCTTTATCTTTAGACAAAAGTTGTAAAATCGAAAACCAAAATCTAAACTGCCGCCAGCTTTTGGCAAGGTGTAATTTTGTATATTAAAGTTCACATATTTGGCTTTTCATTCTAGCGTTCGCTTAAAAGCAGAGCTTCCAGCGACTGTATCCATAACAAGTTAAACTAATCGCAGCAGGCAAAATTGTTTTAATCTGTGATTTTCCTGGAAATTTTCGCTATCCCTACCATACAAGTTATAGCTTTTAACGTGTTTCAGACTGTTTCAGACCCCCACAAATTTCAATCCTAAAATGCCAACTAAATGAAAACCGTTCTTCCAAATAAATAATACTACAAAATTTTCAAAATTTTGTGTTAACTAACTGTAAGTTTAATGTATGAGTTGAGACTATTCCTATGGTATAATTTCACATATTCGGCTTTTCATTTTAGCTTTCGCTAAAAAGTGAAGCTTCCAACGATTGTACCAAGACAAGCAAAACCAAGCAGCGCAGGCTAAGTTTTTGAAATCTGCCTTTTTTTCAGAAAAATTAGTTATAGTACCATAAAATTTCTGTTTTTTAAGGTTTTCAAACCCCAAGAATTTCTGATTTGAATCTGAAACTAAATGAGGCACAACAAAAGCATGCAGAATTCGATTTCTTCAGTGTTTTGTCCGACAAATGTTTGCAGGATCTTATTTCTTGCGTATTAAAAGAACCCGATGCGCCGACGAGTCAACCGAGGCCTGACAATAGTATACAAAATTTTATTTCTTCTGTGTTTCACCGGACTGTACTTTCTCAAGACCTTTGGGGGGGGATCTTTTTAGGTGATATGTATTAGATTCTCTTTCCGTTGAGCTTTATCTTCCCTAGGCTTCAGTTTGTTATTCTGTTTACACTAAGTGAATAGTCTTTGGTTGTGGCGGCAGTGCAGCAATGACAGTTTCTTGAATGTTGGCTCCAAACCATGTTACAGCTTAAATATTCAAGGATTGTATGGCACTTGCAGCTATCGACTCAAGTGCCATGTTGCGACCATGATGTCTCTCCGTCAGATGCCATGTCTCTCCGTTCGATGGTCTATCCCTATGTCTAACTTTGCTAGTTCCAGCATTTTCATATAAGCTACGACTATGAAGGACTATAAAGTACCCAACTGATACTCAACAAAAACCGTCTCTTCCGGATCCGACCATCCATGTGTGGGTGGAGGGAGGGAGAATCCGAGGCTGTGCGACCTGCGTGCATCAGGAAAACGGTCATGGGTCCTAGGCGACCTGCCCTGCGTGCATCGCGAAAACGGTCATGGGTCCTAGACAGCCGGGATTTGAACCTAGGACCTTTGGCCTTCAGGGCCACTGCTCTACCATGGAAATCCAGAGGGAAACTTAGTTTGCAAACCACTATAATGGTCGCGAAGAAGCAGACCAAAGGAACAGTGATCCCGCCGAAGACATTTCTATCTGAGCACTTCACTTTCCTATGTCACGGGATTAGATAGGAGATGGAATTTAACAAGAGCGACTTGTCCTGTGAAAAATAAACCAGCCTATTTGTCACAGTATAGTCCCTTGAGTAGTATTCCATCTACATAGTATCAGGTCTCAACCGGTCCAGACTCCAGAGCTCAAATTGCACATCCGGGTCCACGGCATGGGTGCCTTCCAAGTTTCTCACTCCCTTATTTTCTCCATCCACCCCACCACCTTAGTCGGATGCTATTTGGACAGGCAAGTGTTGAATCTATGGTGCTTTATACCGAAGAATTTGCCCTTGAATCGGAGAACATCAGGAAAATTTTCTGTGACACTCAACTCTCCACCACGAGACCGGATCCGGTCTCTATATCAAAATAACGTATCTAGTATCCTTGACCTGTGGACGCTCCGTATGCTAAACGATTTCCGGGCGTCCGCGCCCCCCCCCCCCCCCCTCGAAGGCGGATGTGATTCGGTAAATTTATCTTTCATCTAGAGCAACCACCAGTTTCTCGCGAATCGATTTACGCCCCTTCCAGCTCCCCACACCAAGGTCGCATTCGGTCCGGACCTCAAAATCACACCTCTGAGACCCATAATCTTTGTACCAACCTAGTTTCATCCCAATCCCTGTATTACTTTGCAACGAATGTTTCCAAATTTTTGCATGTTTCAGATATGGAATCCTTATATTCCATCGCAACGTTCCAGAATTCCCGGAGTTCCCCCTTGCCCCCGTGGTCGGGTCATGCGGGTCACAATTTTCCGTGTTCCCCCTCCCTCCTGCGCCACACGAATGACGGGATGTAATCCGAGAAAACATGGTTTCGCTGAGCATCTTAGCTTACGTTGAGTGGT
The DNA here is from genome assembly GCA_023053575.1 of Branchinecta lynchi. Classification (NCBI taxonomy): domain Eukaryota; kingdom Metazoa; phylum Arthropoda; class Branchiopoda; order Anostraca; family Branchinectidae; genus Branchinecta; species Branchinecta lynchi. The sequence goes on along the minus strand of JAKZAP010000014.1, from coordinate 14,060,256 downwards.
TGTACCCAGAAGTGAGACAGATGGATCACTATATGGCAACCAGGAAGGGCATACTAAAACGAGGAAGCAACTATCAAAATTGTAATTCACCTTTTCATTTCTCGTTCTGACGGCAGGTGACTAGCGAGGGGTTGGCAACTAAGATATTTCAAGTTCACCATTTCCTTCCTCGTTTTAGTTCGCTTTTAGTACTGTCAAAGAGGAATAATTCAAAATTTCCAATTTCCTTCCTCGTTTTAGTACTAAAACGATGAAAGAAATGGTCAAGTTTTAATATCTTAGTTGTCGACCCCTCTCCTACGGTCAGAACAAGAAATGAAAAGGTGATTTAAATTTTGATAGTTGCCGACCGTTCATTGAACCTAACGCCTACCCATGTCAGGAAACTAAAACGAGGAAGGGATGGTGAACTTTGAGTTTGAAAAGTTGCTGACCCCTCGAAGAATACTAAACAGAGGAAGGGAACGGTGCAGCTTTCCAGTTTTTCACAGCATTGAATTCTGGTACCATGCTTCCTCGTTTTAGTATGTCCTTCCTCGCTTTAGTATGCCTTTCTGCTTTTCTCGTGTTCCCTTCCCATCCTGCATTTAGTCGACCCCCCAAAATGCTAAAATTAGAGCAAATGCCGATAAATCGGTGGCGCACGGCCGACCCAGATTCTCTCCACCGCCGCCGAATTTAGATTCGGCGCGGCCTCGGGGACCATGCCGAACCTTGGGTATATCTAGCGTTCGGCATACCCTATGCTTAACGCTGGATCGACTATGCCAAATGCTGGATACTCTAACCCAGTAAAATATTAATAATCTGACTGAAGGTCAGAAATCAACCAATCAGAATTCATCTGTAGTGTGATAGGAGATAGGTCAGCGTTAGATTTACAATAGGTGTCCAGCGTTTAGCATAGAGTTTCTAGAATAGGCGTAGGATAATGCGAAACACTAGATTTGTCCAGCATTTGCCATAGGGTATACACAAATCATGGGTTTGTGGTTGACTGTGGTGAATGTCAGATTGCTGTCCTAGGATGGTTATTCCATGTTCAGATATGAAAACAGAGGATAAGTCAGACATTGAAGGTTAAGCTAGAATCTTTAGGTCATTTTTCAACTTGAGCTACTTATAACCCTGAAGAGGACCCTCGCCAACAAGTGCCAAAATATACCCCAAGTAAAATTCAGCTGACGTATCCATTTTGCACTGTCAAATATGAAATCAGAGGGCCTCCACTTCCAAGCCAGAAAGCTTTTATTTACGTAGAAAAAACAAAACTGAGACAGGCGAAGAAACCTGCGACATTCTGCTCTTTCATCCAACCTAATTCACAAAACTGTAAAGGGAATACTGTCCTTGCAAACACCGTAGAAGGAAAAGAACACAAATATCTGTCTGAATTGGCTTTACCTTGTTTGAACGCCTTGTTCGAACAAGAGTTTTATTCGATTACGAAATTCTTTTGTTATATCGGTCCCGATCGATTATTTGGTTCAGTTAAAAGATGATCTCGGTAATTTAAGTGGCATTGATTTAGATCCCGTTCTTTACCGTTTAGCGGTAGGTTACCATTCATTACTGAACTTGTATTAACCTACTGATTGCAGTATTTACTTACTTAAACTTAGTTCTTCCGGCGCCTGGTGGCGCGTAAGGTGACAACGTCTGACCTCCAGGTGACTCTATCTTGGGCAGTATTCCACAGTTCGGTCATCGTGGTCCAACCTGACTTTACCCCGAATGGCCACTACTTTTTGGGATCCCAAAACGTAAGTGGAGGGATACCTATGACATCGCAAAAGTTGTCCGTCCGTCCGTCTGTCCGTCCGTCTTTAAGCACGATAACTCTCGAAGGGAACGAGATATTTTGATGAAACTTAGTGTGAGGATTCGTTGGGTCTTCGGACCAGTCGAGTTCGTAAATGGGCTTTGTAGCCCTACATTTAGGGGTGGGGGTTCAAATTAACGGGCAAACAAAATATTTTGAAACAGCTAATGTGATAGTCGATTATGAGGTAAGAAGACATGCTGAACATGATGGTGAAAACCATTTTGTCTTCGGACAAGTAGTTCGCTCGGAATCCGACCAAAACCGGAAAGTTTGTTAAAAGTAAAAGTTTTATTTCAAGTTGATTAGATGTTCGATTTAGGGGTAGGAAGACATGCTGAAGACGATGGTGAAAACCATTTTCTTGACGGACAAGTAGTTCGCCTGGAATCCGGCCCAAACCGGAAAGTTTGTTAAAATTAACAGTTTTCTTTGGAGTTGATCGGATGTCCAATTTAGGGCAAGAAGACATGCTGAACACTTATGTGAAAACAGTTTTCTACCCGGACATGTGGTTCGCCCGGAATCCGGCCAAAACCGGAAAATTGTTAGAAGTTAAAGTTTTATTTGTAGTTGATTAGATAACCGATTTAGGGGTAAGAAGAGATGCTGAATCCGTGTGTGACAATCATATTTTACCCGGACATATAGTTCGACCGGAATCCGCCCGGAGTCGGAAAATTTGTTATAAGTTTAATTTTTATTTGAAGTTGATTAGATGTTCATTATTGGGGAAAGAAGATACCCTGAGGTCGTTTTTGAGCTTCCTTTTTTTGCCGGACAAGTAGTTCTGCCGTTCGGCCGAAACCGGGAAATCGGCAGAAGTGGCAGGAAGTTCTCGGCAAAACAGATATGACTTATAGAGGTAAACACAGATGATGAATCCGTATCTGAACTTGGTTTTCTCAGATGATTAGCTATTTGGCCTTATCTGTTTCTGAATTATAATAGTAAAAGTGTTCAAGGAGTCTGGCGATGACTGGATCTGGCTAAGACAAGACCCAGTTGTCTGGATCAGATATTGTATTTTGGGATCCCATCGAAACCTTTGGTCTTGTTTCAACGGACAGCAGTCTTATTGGCCCTATTTTCTTGGCTTAGGTTACTTCTAGTCCTGGAAATAGTTTCATTTTCTTATTTTGAATTGTTTTATCCAGTACTCGGAGTAGCTAGAGATGCAGGAAAACCTGACATCGCCCGAGCATACAGGAAGCTTGCAAAGCAGTTCCATCCAGATCTCCATCGAGACCCGTCTGCAAAAGCTGAAGCAGAGGAAAAGTTCAAGACTGTTGCAAATGCGTAAGTTTTCCTTTTAATAATTCCCACCATAAATGAGCGTGTTACACCCTACTTACCGGAGTTACTACGCATGACGTGACGAATTCTGGCTTCTTTGCGTCAAGGCTGGAACGCATTTTTCTATTTTCAGCAAAATGTCGTGCCACGGGCTAATCCAGCCAATCACGTTACAGAGATCCGTAGTTACTACGCTTATTACGCTCCCGAGCGTGGTAAGCAAATAGTTACTATTTCGAGAAGGCTGGAACGGTCAGCGTAGTTTTTCACGAGGTTAGAACGAAAATAGTAACGAACAGTTACTGTTGTTAGAAGGCTAGAACACGCTCAGTATGTGTGGAGAAATTTAAAGTTTAACTAAAAAGCCAACTTATGTGTGTACTCTGTGTGTACCATTTAACTGAATACACTGCATTATTGGACTGTGTTAAGGGATTTTTATTTATTTTTCACTATTTGCTCTGGTATAACGCTCAGAATATCTACGTCTGTCCTCACAGCGCAAATCTCTACTATGACGCTGATAAGTAGAATCTTATCAATCTTATCAATACATACGCGACTTTTCAGTGGCCAGTGATCAGCTTGCGGAAGGTAGCTCACTGCCTTAATACTTTTTCACTCAAATCGTTTTCGCCAGCATACAACACAGATACATGTGCATAGAGGTAGCGAAATCCGACTGGAAAATTTCACTATATAAAAATTGATCATTCGTAAGTAGCGGAGCAACGAAGTAACTCATTTTCACCGGGTTTTCAAGCTTCTTTAAGTGAATAAGTGATGGGTAACTAGATTGTCCTTTCTCGGTCTTTTTCAGCTAAACTTTAAGATGCGGCAAATGTTAGCGAACTGACTGAGAAGACTTGGTAGCAGGTTTTTACGCAAACTATTTTCAATCTTTATCTTGAATACCCTAATTCTCTTGATGACTATCTGACCTTGCCGATGCGAAATCTCCGGCCTCTCCGGGTAGCTAGCGGAAGAAAGACAGAAGTGGTGTCAAAGCTGCGCCCAAAGATTGCGGTGATTGATTGACACAAGATTTGAGTAGTTGAGTTTGGGTTGTACGGACACGCTTACTCCTTCTTCCTGACGATCACTGTCGTATTTTGGACTTAGCCATATAGAGTATTCAGGTACCCTGCTTCAAGGCTAAAAATAAAGGCTTAATCACCTACAGAATTGCAGTTGAGGTTAATATTTCCTTGACCTGGAGCACCATTAATTCTTCCCTCATGGCACTCTGATGATAATAAAATTGTATACGGAATCAAGCCACTCGTTGCCTTATGGATTCGAGATGTTAAGCCAAGTTTCGTCTTGAAAATCCCCAAAAACGGAATTCCGGGAAACCCCCGCCCCCCCCCAAGTGTCCGGATACAGTCCAATTGTGTAAAAGATTTACATGGAGCAGATGTTTGTTCTTCCCAGCAAGTTTCACTCCGATCCCTCCATTCTAACCGTTTCTCGAGATTTCCGCCCCCCCCCCAACTCCCGCCACAGTGCCCGGACCGAATCCGGTTCAGTAAATGGTTTACCCAGAGCATCTGTTTGTTCTTCCCACAACATTCTATCCCGATCTCTCCATTCTAAGTGGGTCACGTATTTACCCCCCCCCCCCCAATAGTTGTCGGATCCGGTCTGGATATGAAAAAGACCACCAGAAAAATGTCCTCTGTTCAGCTCTTAAATTTCATTCGAATCCGATCACCCGTTCCAAAGTTACGCATAATTCAGTATTCGGGATTTCCCTCTCTCCACTCCCCCCACGATTACCAGATCGACGAATTTTTCATTTTTAAGTCAGTTTGATCGGGTCCCTGATATGCCTGCCAAGTTTCGTCGTGGAAATCCCAAAAACCGCCATCACCGGAATCCCCCCCCCCCCCCCCTCTAAGTGTCCTGATCCAGTACAGTTGTCTAAACGATTTATCTAGAGGAGATGCTTGTTCTTCCCAGCAAGTTTCTTCCCAGCACGATCCTTCCATTCTAACCGTTTCTTGAAATTTCCGGCCTCCCCCCCCTAAAACTCCCCCCTGGCTACCGAATCTGGTTAAAGACTCTAAACGGGACATCAAAGATCTATGATCTATTCACTTATTAAGTTTCATCCCAGTCCGATCACCCTTTTCCAAAGTTACACACTACTCAATTTCCCGGATTCCCGCGCCCTCCACTCCCCCCTGAGATGGTCAGATTGGAAAACTGATTATTTCTTAGTTTGTTTGGTCGAGTCTCTGATATGCCTGCCAAGTTGCATAGCTCATCTGGAAGTATCCTAACTCGAGAAATTGTGACAAACTGCCCTCAATTTTCAAGTTTCCACCGCCCTCCACTCCCCCGCATATGATCGGATCGAGAAACTGATTATGTCCAGGCTAGTTTGGTCGGGTCCCTGATATGCCTGCCAAGTTTCATTGTCCTAGCACATCTGGAAGTACCCTAACTCGAAAAAGTGTGACAAAAAACTCGGACCGACCGACAGACGGAATTGTGATCGGTATAATGCACTTGAGCCAGAGGCTTCAAGTGCCATAAAAACCTGAACTTGAATAGTCAGTTTGGGCTCAAGAAGTATTTACCGAGCCGTATCTTTCCACGGCGGGGGAGTTGGATTGGGTTTTTTAGTGACGATTTCATTTATTTACTTGTACCACCTATTCATAACAAGTGCATGATATGAGCCAGTAGATCTTCTCATAATTACAAGATCACTTGATTGCTGAGCCGCTAGGTTTGCTGTCCTAACCTCCTTCTTGATTCTTAGATACGAGATCTTGAAAGACGATGCTGCCCGAGTCGACTATGACTACATGCTTGACAACCCTGACGAATTCTACTCCCATTACTATCGCTACTATAGACGGCGTGCTGCTCCCCAGGTCGATATTCGTATTGTCATAGCCGTAACTATATCCCTCATATCGGTGGCGCAGTACTTTAGCGCGTGCAAGAACTACGACATGGCAATTAAGTATCTGACAACAGTGCCGAAATATCGGATAAGGGCCACGGAACAGGCGAAAGCTGATGGTTTATGGCCGGAAAGTAGTAGAAAGCAGAAGAAAACGAAGGAGCAACTAAAATCGGAGGAAGAAGAAGTGATCAGAAAAATCATAGAAGATAAAATGGACATCAGGTAGGTGGTCGTTTAGTTGACTTCGCCAGGTTAATATTGTGAAAGAGGGGAAGAGAATCCCCCAATTTAGTTTTGAGCCCTTGTGACTGGGAGAGTTATGTACTAGTAGTACAAATACTTATACTTCCAGAGTAGACCTAGAGAAGTTAGAGGAGGTTGAAGATCGCCTAGGTAAGCTCGCATTTAATGGAAATCATTGTTCTTGAACAAGTTTGCAATTGAAACGCGATGAGAGGACCTTTTTTGCAGTAATACTGAAAATCGTCAGTAGGCTATCTCGTCGCATTTCTCTGGGATTGGGTATTCTTTCGTATCCCAGTTCAGTCCAGTTCAGATGTTGCTTTAGTTAACTGCGTTCGCCAGGTTCAGTGAAAGAGGGAGGGGGAGGGGGGGGGGTTAATTTTTGATCCCTTGTGACTGGGAGAGACATGCGCTGGTAGTACAAAGACTATTACGTAATATACTTATACTTCCAAACTAGACCAGGAGAAGTTAGAGGAGGTTGAAGATCGCCTAGGTAAGCTCGCATTTAATGGAAATCATTGTTCTTGAACAAGTCTGCAAGTGAAACGCGATGAGAGCACCGTTTTTGCAGTAATACTGAAAATCGTCAGTAGGCTATCTCATCGCGTTTCTCTGGGATTTCTTTCGTATCCCAGTTCAGATCAGTTTTATTCAATGCAAAAATATACGAACAAAATAAGTTTCGACCCCGACAAAGCTCCATGGGCAGGACCGGCTGTATAGCCTACGGGGTAAACTCTCAGACATTTCAAAAGTAGCCTACAAATATTCAACAAGCTCTTCGGAACATTTCGTCTAAATATCTCTTTCCGTGAGAAAAGAGTCTCGGAGCTCGGAAATAATTTGCACCGAATCTGGTCAAATCAGCTTATGAATGAGCTTGGAAGATAATTATAGAATCGAGGTTAAGTTTAATGCAATGGAAACTCTGTTGTCGACGTTAATCCTAAGGGCTTGAAGCATAGTTGTATATCCAAGTCAGTTTGCCATATGTGAGTCATCACCAGGGGCGTCACGAATGGGGGGGGGGGGGGGGCGCCTCCCCCCAATGCTGTCGGCCAGTCGTTAAAAAATAAACGAGTAAAGCGCCGCGATTTTTCGTCAAAACAGTTGTTTTTTTTCGTCAAAACAGTTGATTTTTTTCATGAAAACAGTTGATTTTTTTTTCATGAAAACATTCGGTTTTTAATTAGTCTTTTTTTTCTGAAAATCAGTCGATTTTTTTCAAGAATGTCAGTTTTGTTGTTGAAAACAGTCGTTTTTTCTGCAGAAAAGTCGGTAAAAATTACCAGCCAGTCGATAAATGCCTCGTCCCCCCAAAAAAAAACATTTTGTCTAGTAACGCCTCTGATCATCACACATGGCGAAATGTCGTTCAAAAGGATACGCTATAAATAGAGGTTGAAGTGCCTAAGCGGATGTAAGGTACTATCGTTTGGGAAATAGGCCTTTATATTAACACGACGGTTCTCGCTAATCCGCAAAAAGTTAACTGCAGAAACCTTGCCGGATATTATTTAAGCGCTTATTTTCGCGAACCGTTCTACCGTACGCAGTTTTAATTTCCCAACACGTTTCTGTTCTTACGTTTCTGTTCTTAAGTACAGAACTTACACGTTCTGAACGTTAATTTTTATGTTATTTGTATTTTATATCTGATTGATTTAATGTATTTGTATATTGACCATATTTATCATAAGATGCCGGTATAAATGTCGCAAAATTGTATATACTTCTAGATTGTTCTGTTATGACGTTATGTATTGACGTAAAAACGACCCATCGGCTTGTCCGTTATCTGTTTTTTAGAATAAATTGAATTGAATTGAATTGAATAACTTTTACACCCTAATTTTTACAGCCACATTTGAGGTTTCGCAGTTTCCATCCGCAGATAAGCTGTGGTGGGTTTGTTATCAGAGGCAGTCATGACAGAAATAGTTGTGGTTTACTTAACTGGTCTCACTTTGTGGTAAGACGAATATGGCTGTAACCAGCGACGGCTTTCTGGCGTCAGAGTTTTGGTTTACCTTATTTGTCTCACTGTTTGGTAAGGCGTTATAAGGTTGTAACCAACGAGAGCTTCCTGGCTTCTCTAAAGTGCTTCTTCGGACCGGCCTGGGGTCCGAAAAAAACCCTTCCCACGTTGAGAACTGAGGGGCATTTTCCCGTCATGGGTAGATGTAGGTGACTGTAGTGTTTTTGTCGAGCACACGATAGAAGAGATAAATTTGGTCCCTTGAATTGCCCGAAATCCGGCCAAATCCGGAAAATTTGTTAAATGTAAAAGTCTTATCTGAAGTTAATTAGAGGTTCGGTATATGGCAAGGGTACCTGTTAAATTCGTTGGTGAGCTTTAAGGCGTTTTTCCGCGACACAGTTGTGGGCCACGCAGAAACACGATTGTGTGCCACACAGTCGAGCCACAAGTTGAAACTCGCGGAAACGCCGTTTAGTCTATTTTTTGGGGCGGTAATTTCAAATATTTGAAAATAAAATAAAATTCATGTAAAATCTTAATAAATAGAACTCCTGGCTTATTTCCTTACCATTCTGTACAAAAAGCATCCTCAGTTTGAAGTCCATATGCTTGAAAGAGTAGTTATTTTTATTGTTTAGACACTATTTTGCTGCTTAATTTGAATTTCCCGCCAGAATCAAGGCACAAAATCGAGAATCACCTCGCCAGTTGTTTGTCGAATTCGAGCCACAAAGCGAGCTACGAAAATCCTGTTGGTCGCGGAAACACACTTGTGGGCCGCACGAAAGACCGCGGAAACACTCTTTTCGAGCCACAGTCGACCCACAAACTGTTTGTGGGAGCACGGAAAAACGCCTTTAGTTATTTGCTGGACAAGCAGTTTGTCCGTAATCCGGCCCAGAGCGGAAGTTTGGAAGACGTAAGGCAGGTAGTTTTGATCAATTTCGAGAGGGGTAGACACACATTCTGAATCCATATCTTAACATGGTTTTCTCTGTGATTAGTCATCAGTCTTAATCTCTTTCTAAATTGTAATAGTAAAAATGTGTAAGGAATCGGGCGATCTACAAGACCCAATTGTGTGGATCAAATATTAAACTTTTGGGATCCCGTCGAAACCTTAGGTCTTGTTAGTTATGTGACGTTACCAAACAAATTTGGTGCAATCCACTAGAGGTGTTTGGTGGAGAACAATAAATGTATATACATCAAATTGATTGACTTTTCCAGGGGTGGCTATGCTAAGCCTAGTTGGCGGGATATACTCTTGTGGCAGATCCTGATTTCTCCAGTGACACTGTATAAGTACTGTACGTGGTATGTCATGTGGATATGGAAATTCAACATTAAGAAGATGGATTACACTGAGGAAGATAAGTTGTACATTATCAGGAAGAATATGGGACTGAAGCAGGCTCAGTTTGATGTAAGTTGCCAGGGAAGTACCCCCTTTGGTGGTATGGTACTTTTTTTTATGCTGATCGTACATAAAGAAGAAACTGGAGAAAGCTTTTGAGCGTCAATACCTCGTAATAATTAGTCTACGTGAGTTGCTACCGCAATAATATTTGAGCCTTAAAAGTTTAACTGAAAAGCCAACTTACTGTTGTGTCATTTATTGAATACACTGAATTATTTGGATTCTGTGTAGAGATTTTTTTTTAATTTCCACTGTCTGCTCTAGTTATGACGTTAACAATATCTGCGGCTTTCCCCACAACGTAAATTCTACTTAGATGCGGGAAATTTTAATCTCAACACAAACGCGGCTTTTCAGTGAGCAGTGGTGAGATTGCTTAGTGCCTGAAAAAAAAAAATCATAAATCTTTCTCGTAATGCATACAACAAAAATACAAGCGCATAGAGGTACCACAAATCACACGGAAATTCTACTATTTGAAAATCGATTATTCGTGAATAGCGGAACAACGAAGTATCGCATTTTCAGCGGGTCTTCAAGCCAATTTAGGTGAATAAGTGATGGGTCACTAGATTGTCCCACCCAGCCCTTTTCGGTTAAAATTTAAAGGCTTTCGTTCACACCTGTGACGAGGGAATTCGGAATTAAAGTTGTGGTCAAAGGTTGCATTTAGAGAGAAGAAGCGTGTAGTTGTTCGTGAACAACACGGACGTACCCCCCCCCCCCCCCCCTTTGATCAAGGTACAAGGTTTTTCCGTCTGTTTGATTCGCTTTGGTCCTGTCAACAAGATGCAATATATTCCCTCCTTTTGCATTCTAGTATTGTATGTATGTATGTATGTATATTCTTTGTAACCCGTTACATTCAAAGTGAACAAGAACGGAGTAAATGGAAGAAAAAGAAATAAAGAACAAGAGAGAGAAACGACAAAATGTATACAGCACTACAGATAAAGTAAAACACATGGCGAGTTAATCAGTGGTCATACATTGGGCACAAAGTACTGGTAAGCACGGGTGTGCGGCCGTTCCAAGAACTTTCTGGACTAACTTATCTACAACCTCGTTGGGTTCTACCAGGCTGAATTACTTATTAGGTACCTGTTGCGTGTCCACTGTGGGATTTTTAGCAAATATTTTAGGTAACGAAAATAAAGTGACCGGACTCGAGACTGCTCGGTAGTCCTGAATAGTTTCCAAAATGGAGCCAGATATAAAACGTAGGGTAGTGCCAGAGCGCTGTAGAGTTTGGCGAGCAGACTGCGTGAATAGTGGACCTTGTTTTTCACGATCGAAGCGTAAGCGAGCTATTCTATCATGAGCGACTTGTTTGAAACTCGCGGCCTTTGGTTTTGATTCGAAACACGGAAAACTTGCATAAAGAGTATATCTGATAAATTAGCTTCTCGGCAGCAATAAGTGGGACGCTGATGTCAATTCGATTCAGTTCAGTTTATTCATTAAAGTCTTGAAATGGCGGTAAGCCGAGGATATAGTTGATTTTACGTCCACAATACATACACTAAAATTATGATATATCGAGCTAAATAATAGACATGACATTAAAATATGCCAAACATGACAAAACAAGAGCTACGAGCTCATATGGCACTTGTTACGAGTAGGTGATACAGGAATGTAGATGAGAATGTCACAAAATACTACCTTCAACCCCCCTATGTTCGGACCTAGAAATAGGATATAGTTTCACTCGAGTCTGAGTATTTCCGGCATTGCGCCGGATCATCTGGGGCACATTACTTTTCTACCTTTTAATTTTAGATCCATTCGTTTGATTCCCAAACGTGCCACACTATTTCCGGTACCCCCCCCCCTCCCTCCAACTCCTCCTGCCACGGCCGAATCTGATTCGGACACATAAATGAATCATCCAAAGCATCTTCTCTTACCGCCTATCAAGTTTCACTCGAATCTGAGCATTTCCGGGAAATTGCTCGAGCACTGTGCTCGGATTCGGTCCGGACCCTAAAATATGTCATCTAGGGTACTTTCCAAGTTTCATTAAAATCGCTCCACTCGTGACCCCTCAGCGAGCCACAGAATTTCCGAAACTCTCCCTCTAACTCCCCCCTTTGTGACCGAATAGATTCGGACGCCAAATAACGAACCAGGGACTCATAAACTCGGTCCTGTCCAACTTGCATTCCATTCGTTTGGTTTTTGTGCACTTAAAAAGTTTCATCGTCCTAGTACCGAACTCGCGGGATCACCGAATTCCACCCCCCACAGTGCCCGAATCCGGCCCGGTTATGTCAACAATGTATCTAGGACTTGAGCAAGTTCTTCTCACTAAGTTTCGTCCCAATCCCTCCACTCTAAGCGTTTCTCAAGATTTCCGGTTTCCCCCTCCAGCTCCCCCCAAAGTCACCGGATCCGGTCCGGATTTTAAGTGGGTCGTCTGAGGCCCGAGATCTCTCCAAATATCTAATTTCATTGCTATCCGATCACCCGTTCGAAAGTTGTAAATACCTCAAGATTCCGGGTCCCCCTCCCTCCACTCCCCCCACGATGGTCGGACCGGGAAAGTGATTTCCAGCTGAATCATTTAAGGTCCCCGATATGCCTGCCAAGTTTCATTGTCCTAGCACATCCGGAAGCACGAACTAGCGGGATCACCGGAATTCCCCCTCCCCCCCTCAAACCCCCACAGTGCCTGCATCCTTTCCGGTTGTGTCAACGATGTATCTAGGACTTGTGCTTGTTCTTCTCGCCAAATTTCATCCCGATCCCTCCACTCTGAGGCTTTTCGAAAATTTCGACCCCCCCCCCCTCCAGCTCCCCCCAAAGTCGCCGAATCCGGTCTGGATTTTAAGCGGGTCGTCTCAAACCGGGGTCTTTCCAAATATCAAGTTTCCTTAAGATCCGATAACCAGTTCCAAAGTTATAAATACCTCTAGATTCCGAATTCCCCCTCCCTCCACTCCCCCCACGATGCTCAGATCAAAGTGACTATTTCCAATTTAATCTTTTGGGATCCTGGATATGCCTGCCAAGTTTCATTGTCCTAGCTTATGTGGAAGTGCCCGAACTAGCAAAATCTGGACTGACCGATCGACAGACTGACGGACGGACGCAATCAAAATCAGCACAGTCCCTTAGGGTGGACAAAAAACGAAAGAGTTGAAACCCAGAAAGTATGGAACACTTAGAGACATAGGACGAAGCATTTGTATATGTAAGACGGGTCCTTTAAGCGACAAATTAGAGTCTAGTCGCAACCCCTTGCTGAGCGTGTTCCATCCTACTTACCATAGTTACTACGCATGACGTCACGAATTCTGGCTTTTTCCGTCAAGGCTGAAACGACTTTTCTATTTTCCCGCAGAATATCATACCACGGGCGAATCCGACCAATCACGATTCAGAGATCCGTAGTTACTACGCTCCCGAGCGTGGTAAGCAAATAGTTACTATTAGTTACTATTTCGAGAAGGTTAGAACGGTCAGCGTAGTAACTTTTGGTGAGGTTGGAACGGAAATAGTAACTAATAGTTACTATTGGCACGAGGGTGGAACACGTTCGCTAGGTTGCGAGTGCAGACAGTGAGTTATGTAATGAAAGATTGTTAACCATTGGTGAAGAATCCCGTACCGTTGGTACCCATGCTTTCTTCCACAAGGCCTCAGAACTCATACGAAATTTCCTGAGGAAACGACCCATGGTAGTGTGACCGAAAAGGGGTTCAGTTAATTTCTGTTTTTTTTTTTGACGAAGTCCCAAACTATTGCGCGGATGTTAGCCAGTTGGGTGGGGATCTGTTGTTGTTCATACCGAGGAAGGTTGGAGCCCCACCAATGGGAAAAAGATTGCTAACCAAATCTCCCCCGCAGGCACTGGAGGAAGATCAAATAGAAGAGTTCTTGGAGCTCGAGTTATGGGATAAGGACCACTACAAGGTAAGACAAAGATTTGAGGCTTCGTCGTCAGAAACATATCGTCCTTGCAGTCTCCTAAGAACTGACGGCTGGGTATTGTTTTATTTTACAGCAAAAGATACACCGTCACAAGTATTACCGTTCTTTTCCAGTGAACGAACGTCATCAGTATGGTGGCTTTTTGGGCCATATATTGATTGTGCATTATGCGTATACAGAAGCCGCCAAGATGGCGTAAGGCGTGACGCTCAGCTTTGAATACGCGTTAGTAACCGTGACAGGGTCCTGCTCCGTTCAGCTACATTTTTTTTATTATTGGCGTCTGTAAAATGAACTCAAGGCTTAATGCAAGAACGCGGAAGGTTCAGGCCAGAGCAAAATAACACTAGGGAGTAGTACCAAGACTTGACAAATTGAGACTTGACAAATAGCAGCGATACTAACACCACTAGCGATAGAAAACGTCCCTACTGAAACTCAGTCAGTCGTTCACCAGCGCTGACTCTGATAACTTCATATTCTGGAAACAGCAGAAAAACTATACAGCCGCCATTGTTTTCTTGGAGTGTGCGGGTCGCACCTTTGCTTTACTAGAAATTTGTATAGCCACAAGTTCGTCTCGTTTAAATGCCGCAAGCGTAATGGGTGCAGCTAAGAGTATGTCCCATTTGCGAAGCATGGGAAGCATAGGTCTTGGTGCTACTCCCTAGTGTTATTGTACTCTGGTTCAGGCCTTTGTCAAAACAGCCAGGCAGGCCTTTCGTAAAAACAGCATACAGGTCTCAAAGAGTGGAATGCTCCTGGTGGTTGTCTTATCTATGGTCGGCAGTCTTTAAAGAACCCATCTTGCTTAGTCTGCCTTTTATAATATACCTAGCTCCCTTGAGGAATTTTAAGCTTCTAAAATTCCGACCTTTCTTCATTATTTCGTTCCGTGCCTGCTACTTTTTAACGCTTTTTCGGCCGTGCCGAATTTTGCCCGTCACACAACGTGAAGCTTGCCGGAATCTTCAACGTCCAATCAGAATCTGTCACACATAATGATATGGGAATCTTCTGTTTTTTACTTCTTTTGTTTGCTAGTTTTCCCACTTTTTAACCACGGTACGTTCAGTTTTCAAATGTTTTGCGCCCAACCACCGCGTCGGTGAGCAGGAGTGCTGGATAGAGTCGACAAGCGCTATCAAGAAAATCGCTTATTTTTGGTAGAAAGTAATTGTATTTTCGGGAAACACTTTTTCTGACCTATTCCACAATGGGAATATCATTTCTAGTTAGAGTTGTGCTTTAATAAAACGTATATTCATCCCTTCGTCGCTGAGATAAAGCCAAGTGGATGTCAGAAGGTGTCGCCTTATGCGCCACCAGGCACAGGAAGACCCAAGTCTAAGTCTCTTCGTTTGTTCCGCAATCGATGCAAGTTGGAAATTGTTATTGGGATCCCAAAACGTGAGTGGAGGGATACCTGTGACATCGCAAGTTGTCCGTCTGTCTGTCTGTCAGCAAGGTAAGGCTCGAAGGGAAAGATGTATGTTGATGAAACTTGGTGTAAAGACTCTTTAGGTCACGGGAGAGGTTGAAGATGGGCTTTGTAGCTCAGCATTTAGGGGTGGGGGTTCAAATTAAGGGGCGAACAAATTTGGTTTAAAAGATAATGAGATAGTCGATGTAGGGGTAAGAAGGCATGTTGAATACGAATATGAAAACCATTTTCTCGCCGGACAAGTAGTTCGCCCGGAATCCGGCCACAACCGGTTAGATGTTGGATTTAGGGGTAAGAAGACATGCTGAATGCGCTTTTGACAATCATTTTCTACCCGGGCATATAGTTCGCCTGGATTTTTCTTTAATTAAAGCTTTATCTGAAGTTGGTTAGACATTCGATATAGGGGTAAGGTAAGTAGATACGATGAATTCGTTTTTATGGCACTTGCCCTTCGGCCAAGTGCCATATAGCGATTGTAATTTCTTTCCTTCAGTCGGTCCCGGTTTTGCTAGTTCGGGCACTTCCAGATAAGCTAGGACGATGAAACTTGGCAGGCATATCAGGGACCGGACCAGATCAAATCAGAAAGTCGCTTCCCGGATCCGACCATCTGGAGGGGAGTGGAGGGAGGGGTAATCCGAAAAAATGAGATATTTTTAGCTTACGAACGGGGGGATTCTTAACGAAACTTAGTATATGGTGTCTCAGATGTTCAATTTTAAATCCAGACCGCGTCCGGTGACATTGGGGGGAGTTGGAGGGGGAACCGGAAATCTTGGAAAACGCTTGGAGTAGAGAGATCCCGAGGAAACTTGGTAGAAAGAAAAAGCAATAGTCCTAGATACGTGACTGTTGGCAAATGAGAACAATCGATCATTGCTCCCCCTTGATGCTCCGAAAATAGCAGGACAAGACAGCAAAACAAACTAGTGCCTGTCATAGGACGAACCTCAAGGTTCATGAACTCGTTTGTGCCCTTTTTTACAGACTTTTAACAAAGCGAATAACTAGTGTAATTTATTTATTTTATTATGTACGACCAGCGTAATTTAGCATCTTCTAACGAAGAAAGCTACGAAGTTGGTTTATCAATAAACGATTTGATTTGATAACGGGAACGGATTCACTCACTTTGGGGGGGGGGGGGGATTTCTAGTGATCCCGGGAGTTCGGTGCTTCCTGATGTGCTAGGATGATGAAAATTGGCAGGCGTGTGAGCGACCCAAACAGATTAAAAATGAAATAGTCACTTCCCCGATCCGACCATCTGGGGGGAGGGGGGAGCCGAACAATTCACATATTTTTAATTTGCGATCGGCTGATCGGATCTTGATGAAAGTTGATATTTAGGATGACCAAGTGTCCCAGACTTCCCACTTGAAATCAGGACCGGATCCGATGACTCTGGGTGGAGTTGGAGGAGGGAACCGGAAATCTTGAGATCGGGATGAAACTTGGTGGGAAGAACAAGCGCAAGTCCTAGATACGTCATTGACATAACCGGACCGGATCCGGGCACTGTGGGGGAGTTCGGGGGGGGGGGGGGGAGGGCGAATTTCTACGATCCCGCGAGTTCGGCATACTTCCTGATGTAAACTTGGCAGGTATTCGAACAGATTGAATTGAGAATAGTCGATTCCCCGATTCGACCATCGTGGGGAGAGTGGATGGATGGGGAGTCCGGAATCTAGTGGCATGCATAACTTCTGCGGGTAATCGGATCCGAATGAAACTTGTCAGGTGAAAAGAGCTATCGCTCTATCTCCGAACCGCATTTTTGGATGGCGGGTGTATTTTGCGAGGTTCTCATCTACTTTCTTGTACCGCCTACTCGTAACAAGTGCCATATAATAATAATAAAAATATAATGCAAAAATAAAGCACATGGCCTCTCTTGTTGAGCTTTAGTTTTTGCAAGACAAGTAGTTAGCGCGCAATCCAGTCGAACCGGAGATTTCGCAGAAGTAAGGCAGGAAGGTTGATCAATTTCGTCAAAGTAGATATGACGTAAAGCCTAGGGGTAAATATACACGTGCTGAATCAATATATGAACTTGGGTTTTCTCAGATTAGCCATTGACCCTTCTGTTTCTAAATCTTACTGGTAAAAAATGTTCAAGGAGTCTGACGAAGACCGGATATCGACACCATCTATTTGTCTGGATCATTACATTTTTGGGATCCCATCGAAACCTTTGGCCTTGTCTTATGTCGAAATATGTTTTCCTATAGTTTTCCAGTTCCAGTGACAACCTGGATGATTCTCCGGATTTTGTCGCGTGGGTATACAACTTTGCGTGGCTCGGCAGACCGCGCGGTTTTTGTCTTCCTGTTTGTTGTCTTCGAGAGTTAGGAGAATGGCGATTATATTCACTGATATTTTAGGCTTGGAAGGAGGAAGAGGAAGTGGAGGCCAAGCGAAAACAGGCTGAAGATCCGAAATACAAAGCCTACCGACGCTATCTGAAGAAGGGTACTGGTAGAATGTACTTTGACGACTAACATCCAATACTCTATAGGATAGGTTTACAATTCTAGTTATTCTTTTAATTTTATTGTTGGAGATTTGTTGGTGTGAGGATTGGTAATGGCTTCATTCTCAGAAATTTGATGTTTTTAACAGTGAGTGCTCAAGAGCAGAATAAACACCAGAAGGCTTATAGTAAACTATATCTTCGAACGAAAGTGCTGACTTGTATAAATCGCAAATCTGTTCGTCGGTCTTTCCCTGACCACGATGTTCCACAAGTTCGTTTTTCCAACTTAAGCGGCCTTCGAGCCCGAAGAGGACCTTTGCCTAGAAGGGCCGAAATATAGCTCTTATAAAATTCAGCTGACGTATCCGTTTCGCACTGTCAAATATGACCACGAAGACTCCCAGACGGAACGAGATAATTTGAAGATAGTGATTTTGTTTACTCTTTAGGTTTAGAGTCAAGTCTTAATCGTAGGTGGCCTCAGTGCCATGACATCCAGGGGTTCGGGAGCTTTCTACGTATAGACGGTGTTTCGTTAAGGGACTTAAACCATGAAAAATAAGCCAGAAACAGTTTTCGATCTCAAGTTTATAGGACTTCAGTCTGAGAGACTTGTAGACAGTCCATGGCCTTGTAGAGAAAACCAAACACACCAATGTCTCAATCTACACTTTACTAAAGATTGAACTGTTGACAATTACTTTGTTTATTTTTTGACAATTACTTTGTTTATTTTTTGACAATAACTTTCTTAATTGGCACTGTCTAGGGAACCGGGAGCCGTACTTTAAATCCTACGGGCTACGGAACCGGTAGTTCTCACGGTTATCAAACCATATGAGCTACGATTCCGGGATCTGACGTCATTGACTAACGGAAACTTGTCTGTGCTGGCTCCCGTTCCGGTAGTAATAGAAGTAGCTCACGGAAACTTCATCCTACCAGCATTTCATCCGATAGTCTCCCGGAATCATTTACTCAGAAGCTAGAGATCCTGTAGGTAATACCGAAAACTATATAATTGGAGCGTGTGTTCCGGTAGTGTCTACATGGAATATAGAACTCGCGGAATAGTTTGGATGAGAGCTAGGATGCCGGGATTTTCACTGACTTAGAGAAAGTGGCATAGGAAAAAATAAACTACCAGAACCCATATATTGAGAGTTAAGGTACCGGTAGTAACAACTATTTAGTTGAAAATGACCAGCTCACGGACACAAACGGCCATGGGCTAGGAATCCGGTAGTTCCAAAAAATTTTGAATTCAAGGACCCATGTCAGTGGATACTAGGAAACTGTGAGTGAACATTCTCAACTCACGAAACCCAATTCCCGTGGTCTAGGGATCCGGTAGTACCAAATATTAAAATTACAAACTCACCGACACGTGTCAATATGGTCTTCGAGTCCGGTAGCATATATTATCAGCTCACGGAACCCAACTTCTATGGACTATAGGGTTTTGGTAGTGCGTGATAATACTTATTAATATTTCTTACCCCAAGAGTTGATAATATTTGCTATCCGACCCTTAAGTTCATATTGACACGTCTCCGTGAGTTCGTTCTTTGTTTGCACTACCGGAACCCTAGCGCATGGGAGTTGGGTTCCGTGAATTTCAAGATTTACTACTGGACTCCTAGTCTGCACTGACATTGGTCCATGAACTACTGGAACCCTAGCCCATAGCGATCTGTGTCCGTGAGCTGGTAATTTTCTACCAAAAAGTTGTTGCTACGGGTAGGTACAAGTCATTCCCCATGTTATTTTCTAAGTCGGTGAAAATCCCGGCATCCTAGCTCTCATCAAAAGTATTCCGTGAGTTCTATATCCCATGTAGACAATACCAAGCTCCAACTGTATAGTTCTCTAGTACCACCTACCGGCTCCCTATCTTCTGAGTGCATAATTGCGTGAGACTACCGGACAAGAAGCTGGTGCGATGAAGTTTCCGTGAGCTATTTCGATTTACTACCGTAAGAGGAGCAAGCACATATAAGTTTCCGTTTGTCAATGACGTCAGATCCCGGAATCGTAGCTCTTATGGTATGACTTCCGTGAGAACTAACGGTTCCGTAGCCCGTAGGATATAAAACCTCGCATGCCCACGTGCGCCCCCTTTTGGAATACTGCTGCCCGGTATGGGGACCCCAAGTGCAAAACACGGTCTATCTATAAGAAGAGCTTGAAGCCGTACAGAAACGCGGAACGAAAATTATAATGGGTCCTGGGTATCAGTCTTACGAGCAAGCACTGTTTGTGTTGAGAATCCCGAACCTCTAAAACCGAAGAACAGAATTGATCCTTAACTTTGGAAAAAAATTGTTGGCAAATGAGAACAATCGATCATTGCTCCCCCCTGATGCTCCGAAAAATAGCAGGACAAGACAGCAAAACGAACTGGTGCCTGTCAGAGGACGAACCTCAAGGTTCATGAACTCGTTTGTGCCCTTTTTTACAGAGACTTTTAACAAAGCGAATAAATAGTGTAATTTATTTATTTTATTAATGTACGACCAGCGTAATTTAGCATCTTCTAACGAAGAAGGCTACGAACTTGGTTTATCAGTAAACGATCTGATTTGATAAAGTACGGCTCCCGGTTCCCTAGACAGTGCCTTCTTAATTACATCGTGAGCAAGCTGTTTCTAGTAGGAGTTGTGCCGGGATCGAAAAAGGTTTTATTGCCTACGATGGACAGTTCAGTCGGAACCCGGTTATAACTGAAACACTACTAATAAACCAAATTACCCGACGAGCCTGACTAGAGTCGGTGTAAAGGGTAAATATAGTGCATAACATGGATAGTTTCGGCAGAAATCGATAATCCGGTTAAAAATGGATGCAGGAATGGAGCCGAAATGACGAAGGAAACTGACTAGCTGTTCCTACGAATTATGGCGGAAAAGCAAGGGTCAATTACCGGAAATCGGTTCATTTAATCGTGGTATCGTGATACAGAACACTGGTAACGGTGTAGAGGACTTTCACCGCAAAAACAAGAGCTACGAGCTCATATGGCACTTTTACGAGTAGGCTGTACAAGAAAGTAGATGAAAACGTCACAAAATACACCCGCCATCCAAAAAGGCGGTTCGGAAATAGAAATAGGATATTTAGTTTCACTCATTTCTGAGCAGTTCCGGCATCGTCTCGATTGCAAATGCACATGACTGTTAAAACTTTCATCCCAATAAATCCATTTGTTTGATCCCTAGACGTGCTACACGATTTCCGGTACTCACTCTATTTCCACCTACCGTGGCCGAATCTGGTTCGGAATAAAAAAAAATCGACCACCTAAAGCATCTTCGTTTATACCATCTACCAAGTTTCACTCGAATCTGAGCATTTTTGGAAAGTTCCGGTACCCCCCCCCCCTTCCCACCAACGTTGTCGGAGCCGGTTCGGGCCCAATCTCTTGATTCCCTCATCAAGTTTGACTGAAATTGGAGCATAGCCTATCTGCAAGTTTCCAGTACCCCCCCCCCCTACCTTGGCCGAATCCGGCCCAGACGCCAAATAACAAATCTAGGCCGCATAAACTCGGCACTGTCGAATTGCATCTCATTCGGTCCATCCGTTTGGTTTTTGTGCATGTCAAAAGTCCCCCCACCCCCAATTCCCCTAATCGTGGTCGCATATGGTTCGAACGCATGTTTTACATGTCGAGGCCATCGATTCGTATCACCCATGAAGTTTCACTCGAATCAGACCACTCGTTCGCAATTTATAGAAGTCCATATTTCTCTTCTCTTGCTCCCCCAAAAATGCTCGGATCTAGGAACGGAAGTTTCCGGGGGTATGTTGTGTCAGGTTTTTAAGTCAAGATAATTCGTGTCGCTAATATGCCTGCAAAGTTTCGTTGTCGTTTTACATCTGGAACTATTCTAACTCACGACTACCGGAATTCCAGGAAACCCCCTCCAACTCCCCCCACAGAGCCCTGAAACCATCTGGCTCCGTCAATTTCATCTAGGCCTAATGCTTGTTCCATCCATTAAGTTTCGTCCCAATCCCTCTACTTTTAGAGTTTCTTGAGTTTTCCACACCCCCCCCCCCCCATCCCCACAGGTATCGGACTCGACTCGGACGTGACACTGAACGTCCGAGGCGATAGCTCACCAGACAAGTTTCATTCAAATCCGATCACCCGTTCAAAAGTTATGCACGCCACTAGATTCCGGACTCCCCATCCACCCACTCCCCCCACGATGGTCGGGTCGGGGAAACGGCTGTTCTCAAGTCAATCTGTTCGGATCCGTGACATACCTGCCAAGTTTCATCGCCCTAGGACATCAGGAAGTATGCCGAACTCGCGGGATCGCTAGAAATCCGGACCCCCACCCCAACTCCCCCACAGTGCCCTGATCCGGTCCGGTTATGTCAATGACTGTCGAGGACCTGTGCTTGTTTTTCCCACCAAGTTTCATCCCGATCCCCCCACTTTAAGCGTTTCTCAAAATTTCCGGTTCCCTCCTCCAACTCCTCCCAGTGTCATCGGATCCGGTCCGGTTATGTCAATGACGTGTCTAGGACCTGTGGTTGTTTTTCCCACCAAGTTTCATCCCGATCCCTCCACTTTAAGCGTTTCTCAAAATTTCCGGTTACCTCCTCCAACTCCCCCCAGTGTCATCGGATCCGGCCCGGATTTAAAGTGAGGTGTCTGAGACACAAGGTCATCCTAAATATCAATTTTCATCAAGATCCGATCACCCGTTCAAAAGTTATGCACGCCACTAGATTCCGGACTCCCCATCCACCCACTCCCCCCACGATGGTCGGGTCGGGGAAACGGCTGTTCTCAAGTCAATCTGTTCGGATCCTTGACATACCTGCCAAGTTTCATCGCCCTAGGACACCAGGAAGTATGCCGAACTCGCGGGATCGCTAGAAATCCGGACCCCCATCCCAACTCCCCCACAGTGCCCTGATCCGGTCCGGTTATGTCAATGACGTGTCTAGGACCTGTGCTTGTTTTTCCCACCAAGTTTCATCCCGATCCCTCCACTTTAAGCGTTTCTCAAAATTTCCGGTTCCCCACCCCAACTCCCCCACAGTGCCCTGATCCGGTCCGGTTATGTCAATGACGTTTCTAGGACCTGTGGTTGTTTTTCCCACCAAGTTTCATCCCGATCCCTCCACTTTAAGCGTTTCTCAAAATTTCCGGTTCCCTCCTCCAACTCCCCCCAGTGTCATCGGATCCGGCCCGGATTTAAAGTGAGGTGTCTGAGACACGAGGTCATCCTAAATATCAATTTTCATCAAGATCCGATCACCCGTTCGCAAGCTAAAAATACCTCAAATTTTGGCTTCACCCTCCCTCCACTCCCCCCCCCAGATGGTCGAATCGGGAAATTGATGATTTCCTATTTAAGCTGGTCGGGTCCCAGACATGCCTGTCAATTTCCATCGTCCCAGCACATCAGGAAGCACGGAACTCGCGGGATCACTACAAATTCGGACTTCTCCCCCCCCCCAACTCCCCCAAAGTGAGCGGATCCGTTCCGGTTATATCAGTCACGTATCTAGGACTTTTTCTTGTACTTTCCACCAAGTTTCATTCGGATCCCTCCACTCTAAGTGTTTTCCAAGATTTCCGGTTTCCCCCTCTAACTCCCCCCAGTGTCACCGGATCCGGTCTGGATTTAAAATGGAGGGTCTGAGACACGAAGTCCTTCCATGTATTAAGTTTCATTAAGATCCGATCACCCGTTCGTAAGCTAAAAATATCTCATTTTTCCTATTTTTTCCGGATTCCCCCTCCCTCCACTCCCCTCCAGATGGTCGGATCGAGGAAGCGACAATTTCTAATTTAATCTGGTCCAGTTCCTGATACGCTTGCCAAGTTTCATCGTCCTAGCTTATCAGGAAGTGCCCGAACTAGCAAAACCGGGACCGACAGACCGACAGACCGACTGACGGACAGAAATAACAATCGCTATATGGCACTTGAGTAAGCTCAAGTGCCATAAAAAATATACGGACACCGGAGGCACTGGTCCTCAATCCACAGATGCCAAGCCGCGGCAAAACGGTTAAAGTAGAATAATCCATTTCGCATTTATCTGTTCAAACCTGTTTGAACAGGCTTGCCTTTAAGCGTTAATGTTCAACAGCTGAAGTGTCTTCCTCTCAGTCTGGTTAAGATTTTGCCGAAAGACTCCCTCGAAAAATGTCTGAGCGGCGAATTGGGTTATGAACTCCCTCAGGTATCCACAGAGATTGACTTCGTAGAGGGGGTGCTGTCGGGCTTCTGGGTCGTTCTCGAAGTCGTCAATTCCGGATTCTAGAAAGGAATACACAAATCACGAAATCCCGTCAATAGATCACAGGCAAGATTAGAGCTGTTCACCAACTGCCCACGAACATTTCGTGCTACAGAAAGCTATTAGAAAGGGTGTCGACTAAACTATATCGGCATTCCATACGGTTCTGACGTACATAACGACGTCGTGTGATTGAGGACCAAACATGGATTTTGTCCCTAGGCCGTCTTATAAATGTAAACGCGGCCAGCGAGGCGCTGGCCGCTCGGCTCTATATATATATATCAAAATCTATACTCACTGATGGGAATAAACTACAATTTTTAGGTTTCTGAGGTAAAATAAATCAGATGTGTGTGTAACGAATTAGTCTCTAGCGAAACAAGATACTTCGTCGTAACCATTCAATCATTTCGGTTTCGTTAGAGATGAGCTCTTTCTCCAGAGCTCGTCCTTATTAGTCATTAAATAATGGCTCAACGCATTCTTTCTCCAGAGATTCTTTCAGTCCACTCTGCCGATAGAAGTTCGTTTGTTAGAGGCTATCTGTCCGTCACTCGAAGTCTTTAAAGGTTGGCACATTAATGGTTTTGTTAGAGAAACCTCTGGAGGAAATAATATAAATAGTCAGGACTGGAGAGTCATTATCGGTTAGTCAGTTTTTAGCAGTCAGTGAGTTGTAGACTGTCAGTTGGATTACAGATGTTTATATTGTATGGAGAACTTCACTATTAAAGGAAGTGTGTTTTCTAACACATGGTTTGTTCAATGTAGGACCTGGGCAAACCGTTCAACCTCCCCCCCCTCCACAGCTACGAACAAACCCTTCGAGCTTACATAATATAACATGTGTGACGTCATGACCGTATGGAATTCCGGTACAATTTAGTCCATACCTTACAAAGTTAACACCGGGGAACGAGGTCAAGAGTCGTCAGTGTGAACGGAAACGGGGAAGTTTTCCATTTTCCTTCTTACGTTTCCAACACACGTCATCTCTCTTGAAAACATTTCCGCAGGGGAAAACTTTTCAGAAAAGTAAGAATTTCTTTTAAAAATTATGCGAAATTTTCACTCTCGGAAACGGTTGTTGTCGGTTTTCTTTTTATCAAATGGCGTCTGAACCAAGCGATAAAGGCTTGAAAATTGGTGAACAGCTGTTTCCTTGTTCTTTCATTCGGCATGAAGATTCAGAATGGAAGTACCAATTGCTCGACCAAAGAAGGTAACGCGCTAAAATTTGGTTTTCATCAGTTGTCATGCTATTGAAAACCGGTAACACCCGTTGTTCCCGACGCAAAGACTTCCTCTGCGCGAAAACTTTTCAGAAAAATAAGGACTATTTCTGTTACTATTTGGGAAGATTCCAGTCAGGGAAAGCGTTTCTTTCAGGGTCGAAGGGCGTCTGAACGAAGCGATACGGACTGGAAGATTAGTGAATAGATGTAATATTATTCTTTCATTTGGCAAGGTTCCGACACACGGCGTCACTAGTATAAATGTAGGTGAGCTTCTAGAGATGGCATGGGATAGGGCCAACACCTTTGTTAGATATTACATTAGTAGCTTGTATTCCTACCTGATTCTATATCGTCAAGCAGATTCGAGATTTCTGTCAGCTTGGTCTCCACTCCACTGATCCCGTCATCTATCTGATCTCCGCTTTCTTCATCGTCGCTGTCCTAGAATCCAAAAAACTATCAGGTCCAAGACACGAGGAGGGGCTTTCGCTATCTGGAAAGCAAAGGTGGAATCACTTTCCAACAGTTTTCGGGATACTTCTGAAATCTTTTCGTGACGGTTTTCGCACTCTGGAAACCAAAGCACCTTTTTCGGAATTCTCGGAAGGTGATTCCAGAATATTGGTGGAGAGCTCTGCGGAAAGTTGAAATCTTCGTTGGAAATTTTGAAAGTGTGGAAAATCGACAAGCATCATTAAGGGCGACTTCGTTGGAACAGATGGAATGGAAGGAATGTTCAGTGAAGTGAAACACTTTATTTTCTAAAAAGTTTGGAGTTCAGACTTTTTCCGGCTGTTTCAGCTTTCCATGTATTTTCTCGATCAATCCAACGGGAAAGTGGAATGCAATTATAAGAAGCGGATTCTCACAGTTTTCGCGATGAGATTCGCTCCCTGGAGAGTGACGCCGGCGTCCTATGAACAAAACTGGTTGAAAAACCTACCTACAATTCGTCTTTCGTGAATGCAACGACACGATCATTCCATTGCTCCTCCTCAAGCAGAACGACCCTTTTGGTCTCTTCTGTCTGCTGATTGGTAGTTAAATGCCACACTTTTTGTTAAGACAGAACCAATAACTCAATCATCAAATTTGTTTGAAGACCAAATCAACTTGGATCTGTTTATTGCTGTAGCTGGGCGCATGTCAAAAGCTCTTACATACAAAAGAGAGTATCTCTACGGAATCAGATCTTGTTTATTTAATAACATGAGATACAGAGGTATCCACAGTCGCTGCATGGGACAAAAAACGGAGGTTCTATTGGCTTACTTGTTCTTGGTAATATTATGTACTTGCATAACTGTGCGTCGCTCCGGGAACACCATTGATCTCACTTGATAATGAAATTGCATGGTTGCTCTGAGATAAATGGAGACTACGGTTCTCCTACAGAAATGGTGGTTCTTATTTACTGTAATGCCTTTACCGTTTTTCCTATAAAAAACGATTTTCCCGGGAAAAATAAAGAAATATCAGTATCACGAATAATAGCTCACCCCAGATTCATCCTCCACACTGGTTGCCATAGCGACATCCAGCTCCGATTGCATCAAGTGTAACAAAACCTTGAAGATCTTCAGCAGCAAGGGAATTTGTACGTACTGCACACATGTCTTCTTCTTCTGCGCACGCGTACGCACTGAGCTTCCATCAGGTACTATCTCGTCGCCAGGGGCTTGGATCGACACTAGTCGTGGGTCGTTGGTCAAAACGCCATGTTGCAGGATAGTAGCGAGAGCTACGGTGCTGAAATCGAAATCAGGTTAAACAAACAAGATAGTGTCATACCGGTATTATTATTTAGGATTTGCAGTAGGCTACAACAAGATAGTGTCATACCGGTATTATTATTTAGGATTTGCAGTAGGCTACAACTGGGTAAGCTGCAAATGACCTTTGTAGACTAGAGTTTCCGACCTTTGTATTTGTAATTCTAACCCTTTACCCCCAGCGAATCTTATAACGGAACTTTTAGTTTAACGCAGCATGTTATCCCACTAACATCCCAGGATGGTAGTCCCATTCAACTACTTGTTATGCTTGCCGTGTTTGAATATATAAGAGACGTCCCAGGCTCCCGCCAGGGATTATTATCGCATGGGTCAGAACACCGGTTTTGCAAATTTTGCCGTATTCGTCTGTCATCGAAGCCAAGCGGCCTGGGGAGAGGCTAGAATCCATAGTCTATGTAGTCTACTTTGTCGAATACCAAGCCGTGTTCAATGAGTAGCTAATTACTTCGGAATATACACCGTCTGTAGGGCTAGACTTACCTTAGAGAAAGCCTCATCTCTCTGTAGAACCCCTGTTGTTTAGGGCTTGCAGTCGAGTTGACGATCCTACATGAACTTGACATTCCTAAATTATCTGTACGTAAAAATACTCTTTCAAACAAATTTGGAGCTAAGATAACGTGTTGTCCCCAGATGACCCATCTATTCCCCCTCCCCTCCCGTATTCCGTGGGTCGGTCCGAGAGGAATACTGGCAATAAGTTTTCCCAATATCCCGCTGATTCTTCTACCCAATTTTTACGTAGTTTCATTCCATCATTTATTTCTGGTAATTTTTTGTAAGTGTATTAGTTAATTTGTTTCTTGTGTGTCTGTGTATTTTGTAAATTTGTATTCTTTTTCTAGCTTTTAGCTATTCAGATTAAACTTGATTGATTGATTGAGTTGGTTACATGGCTCCCCTCGTTCTGCAGACTGATATGATTTCAAAGCCTTTCTTCCTGTTTGTGCTTCAAACAGACGTTTAAACTACGTTTCTACACCTGCCAGGATGCATAGACATTCGATTGAATCAAGAAAATAGAATGACAAACAAGAGCTGGAAGCTCAAATGGGACTTGCAAGGCTGGGTCTGAGGATTAAAGTAGGTATTCGTCATTGTTGTGATCATTTGTAAGCAAAACCATTGAGATAAGAATGATCATGGATCCTTGGAAATCACGAGAATGTCTTGTTTGTAAAAACTAATTTTTGTGCATTTGGCAGTGATGATGCGCACTTTAAGGGCGCTAGAGATTCATCTGTAATGAACTGTTGAAGCACAAATGACGATAAGCACATTGGAATCATGAAAATGTATATTTTGATCAAAATTCTTGTTTTTATTTCAAGAAATTCAGTTGCAAGCAAAACCCTTGAGGCAAAAATTATCATAGGCCCTTAGGGAGCGTGCATGTATATCGTTTGCTTAAAGTATTTTTTTGACTTTTAGGTTAAGAAACGCACTTAAATTAGTTTGTACGCAACACCACTGAGTTAAAATGTATACTTATCTTAAAAGCATTTGTTTGTACTTTGTGGTTAGGATTAGTACTTTAAGGTTAGGATTAATACTTTAAAGGACACCTGAACAATGAAACCATACTTGAACACACCATGGAGAATTCATTTACAGACATGGACACGGAGAGCATTCTTCTCCTGAGCGTGACGTTTTCAAAATAGGGATGATTGTTTCCGGAGGTTTGCAAATGCAGACTCCAAGACAAAAAGCGCAATTCATTCAAATCTTGTACAGCGCTGCCCTGATCGTATTGGAATTTCTTCCAGATATACGTTTGGGCTTATCCGGTTGAAAAATATTCCAGAAGGAGGGTTGATTGGAGACATTTGTTCATTTCTAAAATTGCTCGGTACTGAAATGAGGACAGATGAAAAACGGAGCAAAAATCATAGCTTGGAAACGGTATTTTGTATTTGGATTGGGTTTTCTGCAGGCAACGTTAACGGACGTCATACAGATAGGGATGATACTTGGCACTCTTCATTCAGGTGTCCTTTAAGGGATGGTCGGATCTGAGAAGTGACAATTTCGAAGCCAATCTTGTCAAGTTTCTAATGTTGAAGCCAAGTTTCATCGCCCTGCCACATCTGGAAGTACCTTAATTCGCGATCACCGAAATCCCCCCCCCCCCCCACGAACTCCCCTCACAGTGACCGAACCCGGTCCGGTTTTGTCACTGATGTATCTAGTTCTTGTCCTTATTCTTCCCACCAAGTTTCATCCCAATCGCCCCACTCTAAGTGTGTCACAAGATTCCCCCCCCCCCAAATTCATCTGATCCGGTCCGTACTTAAAACCGGACATACGAGACACAAGGTCTTTCCAAATATCAAGTTTCGTTAAGATCCGACCACTCGTCCAAAAGTTATACATACCTGAAGATTCCACTCCCCCACGATGGTTGGGTCGGAGAACTGACTACTTCTAAGCGAATCATGTCAAGTTTCTAATGTTCAAGCCAAGTTTCATCGTCCTAGCACATCTGGAAATGCCTTAACTCGCGACAGCCAGAATTCCCGACTCCCCCCACAGTGCCCAAATCCGATCCTGTTCTATCACTGACGTATCTCCCACATTCATCGGATCCGGTCTAGAGGGGTCATCCGAGACACAAGGTCTTTCCAAATATCAATTTTCGTTAAGATCCGATCACCCGTTCCAAGGTTACACATTCCTCAAGATTCCGGATTCCCCCTCCCTCTACTCCCCCCACGGTGGTCGGATCAGGAAGTTGAAAGAAATAGAAAACCGTGATTTTCCGGGTTTTTTCTTGATCAGCTAATTATCCCTCCAGGATGATGTGCGAGGGACAAATATAAATTCGGATATTTCGGTTGCACTTCCGGCAAACCGTCCTCAGCGAAAAACAACACAAAAACTAAATCATAAAATCCACCACAATCACAACAGGAGAACGATGTGTTGTTTTTCGCTGAGGACGGTTTGCCGGAAGTGCAACCGAAATATCCAAATTTATATTTGTCCCTCGCACATCATCCTGGAGGGATAATTAGCTGATCAAGATTAACCCCGAAAATCACGGTTTTCTATTTCGTTCGTAATGAATGGTCAGCTTGGCTTCAAACCTTATATTCAGGAAGTTGACTATTTCCAGGTTAATCTGATCGGATCCCTGACTTGCCTGCCAAGTTTCATTGTCCTAGCCCACCTGGAATTAACTTAACTCCGTATCACAGGAATTCCGGAACCCCCTCCAACTCCCCCACAGTGCACGAATCCAGTCCGGTTCTGTCAACGATGTACCTAGGGCCTGTGTTTGTTTCTCGCACCAAGTTTCATCCCGATCGCTCCACTCAAAACGTGTCACATGATTTCCAGTTCCTCCTCCGACCCCCCCCCCCCCCCCCCCATACACATTCATCGGATTCGGTCCGACTTGAAATGGGACATCTGAGACATGACGTCTTTCCAACTATCAAGTTTCATTAAGATCCGATCACCCGTTGGAAAGTTTTGCATGTCACTAAATTCCGGATTTCGGCTCCCCCTTCCTCCCTCCACGATGGTCGGATCGAGCAAGTGACTATTTCCAAGTTAGTTTGGTTGGGTCCCTAACACGCCTGCCAAGTTTCATCGTCCTAGCACATCTGGAAGTATCCTAACTCGCAAACACCGGACTAACCGACCGACGGAAATGTTATCGGTATATGGCACTTGGCCGGAAGGCAATTGCCATAAAAAGGAAGTTAACCCAGTGGATTTTTCACTGCTTAGACTCTCGAGTGACATAGTAGTCCGCATAGAGTGCGGCCGAGTTGTCGGCGAAATAATATTTTGTCTCGTTCCCTGTTCCGGCCGGAAAAAGAATCCGGAAAACAATACTAAAACCGCAAAATCCAAACTTCCTCTTTTATCTCCTTGAAGCTAAAGTGGGCAAAAAAAAAATTGCAAAAATCGCAGTAAAAAGTTTGAATATATAGTTTCATTTGTTCCATTCCCCAACGTTATCCCTGAGGCTCGACAGCCTGACGAGGACTCTTGCCAGGAAGGGCCAAAATATCCATATCCGTTTTATCCTTTGCTTGAATATATAAAGGCGGGTATTTCCTTAGAGAGACTGTACTGAAAGCCCTATAAATAGGGTCGTGTCATATAATAGAGGTAAGTGGGAGGGAGAAATATTCAAAATTAACGTACCTTACTTTCGTTTCGAAATCCCCATAAAATGAAAGTAATTTGGAAGCCCATTCAACAAGGACAAACTCCAGGGCAGAAGTTCCAGAGGGCCCAGGAAACGTCGAAAGGAAGACTAAGAGACTCTCCAGCTGAGTGTGAACAAGGTGTGCGAAGACCATCAGGAGTGACTGAAAAGGTACTGAAATTAGTTTCTTTAGGTTTAAAAGGACCGTCGCATCTATAATATCAATTCAACACACTTTCGTAACTGCATTTATTAGTTGCGTTTTGGCAGATGCCATGGTATCTGATAACACGGTCTACTAATGTAGAACTATCTTTTGTATATAATTAGTGTTAATATGGAAGAGAACCACCAAATCGGCTTGACCGTTGTATCGGTTTTGAAAATAAAACTGAATTGAATTGAATTAAAGGAGTTTTTACAGTTATCGTGACATCTGGTCAGTAACCGAGGTATCTGATATTCAGAAACCACGGTCCGACCGTAACTGATCGTGATATCTGAAAAAAATCACCTCACTTTAATTATCACAACAACAGAGACTATTTTGCCCAATTGGTGGGAAAGAAGTTTGGCACTTGGTGACGTGGCTGGATATCGTTTTTCTTTTGGGATGACTTCAAAAAGCGCAATTTCGGCAACAGTCGTTTTAGGAGGGCAACCATATTATCAGATACCACGGTACCGGCAAAAACGACTAATTGCAGATCCAGTTACTAAGGTAACAGAATGCCATGGTATTTTGCAAAAACGCAACTATTAATTCTTAAACCCGGAAACGCAACCCCAACCCATTCTAAACCGTTACCTCTAACTGAGGTAACAGAATACCATGGTATTTTGCAAAAACGCAACTATTAATTCTTAAACCCGGAAACGCAAACCCAACCCATTCTAAACCCGCTAACAACACATCACTCATATTTACACTTGCCACGATTCACTATCTTCCAGGTGCATTATGCTCCCGACGAGTAGTCGCGTATCATGCTTAGTGATGCGTAAACTGGTTATCTGGATTTCACCGAGTTTTTGCTAGAAGTCAATGCACCTGTGGAAACGCTTAAAGGCCCATTCACAACGGGTTTTAGCTAATACTCGTTACCAGCCAGTTCCAGAAATCGCTCTGAGACCGAAAATTAGCTGGGTTTATGCCCACCTAATTCCGCAAAAATCATAGTACGATTCACCCAATGACTGTCATCGTGCAACACGTTCAGGATTGTCTGGATCGTGGCGAGACTCCTGCAACAATTTTTCTTGATATTCCAAAAAGCATTTGACACGATATCACATGAGATTCTTTATTGTAAACTTAACAACGCGGGTATTCGTGGAAATGCACTGGATCTCATAAAATCTTATTTGTCCGATAGAAAACAAGTAGTTGTTCTAGATAATCACTCGTCAGACGATTTATCGCAATCAAGAACAGTAGGAGTTCCACAGGGATCGGTACTTGGACCACTATTGTTCTTTATATATATCAATGACTTGAGTTTCTGTACGGGTGATTCTTCATTGAATACTCAGTTTGCAGATGACACAGCATCAACACTATCGGCTACGGACGAGCATGCTATGGTATTAAATCTGAAGACTACATTTTGCCGACTAATAGAATGGATGTCTGATAATAAATTAGCTTTAAACAAGAAAAAGACAAAATTTTTAATTTATAGAGAACTAGATGTAAGTTTGACAGTGTAAGGAAAGTATAAATAGAATCAGGTGAAGGTGTAATTGTTTTTGAGCGAGCTGACTCTATTCGTTATTTGGGTGTTATTTTCGACCAGAATGTGTCATGGAAAGAGCACATTAATTTGGTTAGGACTAAGGCTTCTCGTGGTGTTGGACTTATGTTTAGACTTAAGCATCTTCTCCCGTATTCAGCTCTGAGATCCCTTTATTTTTCTTTGGTTCATTGCCATTTTGATTATGCGTCAATAATATATCTTAATACGTTTATAAGTCATATCAAACCAATCCAAATCATACAGAATAAAGCTTTGCGCGTTCTGAAATTGTTTCTTCCAGCCCCGTCCAAGTTCCCCAATAAAACTTCAACCGAGACCCTGTTTATATTACATAATATTCTTCCAGTAAGAAGTGCAATGCAGTATTTAGTAAAACTTTTTAAAATTAAGCTTGATCGATCATTGCTACCCGAATACTTTTCATCAATGAATCTATTGTGTCTTTCTGATTCGTCTCAGACTGAAACAAGATCCAAACATAAATTACGAATGCCTCGGGTTGTTACTGAAAGATCCGGGTTCTGTCTTCGGTATCTCATTCCTCTTCACTGGGAGAGTATGAAGTTAATTATGGATTTAACGGTAGGAATAGCTGCTATAAAATCAGGGCTTAGAAGAATGCTGATTGAGAATTTCAGAAGTTAGGTAAGTGATTCTCACTTTCCGGTTGTCTCTTCTTTTGTTATTTATATAAAGTCTATCGACGTTCCCATCCTTGTTTAATTTTAATTATTATTTATATATTTATTTTTGTTTAATTGTGAATGTGCCTTGGCCTTGCTGTCGGTTAGCTGTATGATTATATAGCGGATGGATGTTATTGGGTATGATTATTCATGTTTAAGTTAATTTGGTTTTATTTATTTTTTCTGTGTGCGCTCGAGCTCTGCTCTCAGCAGCGGAAAGTGATAATGATAGACTTTTTTTTTGCAAATAAAGATAACCTTGAACCTTAATTATATAAGCTATCTATAGTTTGCGTGATAAATTGTACATGCGACGAATTTCCATGTGCTCACCTGCTTAACACTGAAATCCTCGACACGATTCAGTTTACTCAATACCAGCCTTAAAAGCATCTCCTTACTATCGCCCAGCTGATCCCCAACTCGCTGAATTAAGGTATTGACTAGACGACCGACGAACATAGCTGACCTCTCGCTACTCTGGGGACTTAGCATGGTGCTGACAACTTCAAGGGCATAGTGGAGACCTGTCCTTCCCTCGTTGTCTCTGTAGGAACAGAACTGCGCAGGCGAGGCCACAATGTAGGAGCGAAGCAGCTCTCCTCCTTCCTACGAAAAGAGAACAAGCTTATTTGAAAGTAAAAGACCCAGTTTTAATTTTGAGGAAAAAGATGACCAACTTTTATAAAAAAGCTTCGGTAGCCCTTCAACCCCACAACATGTACCCATTTTTTAACAAGTGAATAATAGAAGAACAGAACAGAAATTAACACAAAAAGCCTAAGGCCATGGCAAAAATGGTTACAAAAAAAGAGAACACTTGAACGAAATAGTAGACCTTTACTAAAGGAAATTCAACCTGTGGGATAAAGCTATTTTTAGGAACCTTACCAGCCTCTTCAAATCTTGAAAACACTTACTTCCAATAACGCTCATCATCCATACTTCATCATTTACTGTAATTCCATTCCCAAAAATGTCAAACCGCAGGTCATCTAGCTCACGGCATTCACACATCAGATGTAACAAATTCTTATTCTCGCTACCACACATGAAAGGTGGTTCGGCACCTGGTATGGATGGTATCCCAGCAGTAATTTGGAAATGGGGAAGAGTCCATTTGCTTCCATTGTTGGCACTTTTGTTTACATGTATTGTCGAGAAAGCAAGATGGCCTGAGCAGTGGAATATTTCAATGATGGTTCCAGTTTTCAAAAAAGGAGATAGGAATAAGCATGAGAATTACAGGGGGATTAGCCTAGGTAATGTATTGAGTAAAATTTTATGTAAAGTAATAGATGTTAGGCTGAAAAAATGGTTGAATAAAAATGAAATATTAAGTTATATTCAGGCAGGTTTTAAGGAAGGATACAGTACGTTAGACCAGATTTTCGCGTTGCATGTGTTAATTAGAAAATATACTCGAGGTAGAGGAAAGAAACTTTATGTAGCTTTTGTGGATTTGAGGGGGGCTTTTGATAATATAAATAGAAAGTTGTTAATGCAGACATTACTAGAAATTGGTCTTCCAAAATTGTTTGTATTGTTGATTGTGGAGATGTATGTTAATACGAGGGTGGTGGTGAGAGTACTTGGTAAACTGTCACGAGAGATTAAGTCTGTTCTAGGTGTTAAGCAGGGTTGCACGCTTTCCCCTAAGTTGTTTTCTGTTTTTATTAATGATGTTGAAAAGTTTATGGTAGACAATAATGCTCCTTTGTTAACGCTTGACGTAGTGTCTCTTTGTTTGTTGCTTTTTGCAGATGATCTAACCCTGGTGGCAGAATCCCATACAAAATTGCAGAAACTATTGGATATTTTGAAGTTATACCTTGAAAAGAAAGAGCTAGATTTGAATGTTAAGAAAACGGTGGTAGTGGTATTTAGAAAGGGTGGAAAGCGGAAAGAAGGAGAGATTTTTAAGTACGGTGAAGCTGTATTGGAGGTGAAGGAGGAATGTGTTTATTTGGGATGCAAATTTAAAGCGGTTGGGGGAATGTTTGGTAAGCAGGTGGAACAGAATGTGAGAAAGGGAAAAAATTGTGGTAATTTGATTTAAAGAAGTAGTCTAAAGGAGGTAACGAATCTGAAGCTGCATAAAGAAATATTTTCAACGAAAGTGGTGCCAGTAATGCATTATGCTTCAGAGATTTGGGGATTTAGTAAGGCAGAAAAAATAGAACAAGTACAACTAGGTTATTTTAAGAGGTTACTAGGGTTAAGCAATAGGATTAATGGATTAGTGGTGAGAGGAGATCTAGGTCTAGTTTCGTTAAGAAATAGAAGGTTGGTTAATATGGTGAGTTTTTGGGAAAGAATTATTAATATGCCGCGAGTACGGGTGCTTAAAGCAGCATATATGGAATCATTACGGGATGAGTCGAGTGATTCTTGGGCGTCCCAAATAAAACAAATTTTGGACCAGTGTGGGGTTAGCTCGCTTTGGAATAACGGGGAGGGGCAAGGTCATGAAGTAGGAGATGTTGCAGGTGTGGTTAAAAAGGTGTTGATGGATCAGGAAATACAGCTGTGGCAGTGTGATGTCGGTAAGTTTAGCTCGTTGAGGTTTTACAGAGATGCTAAAGAGACATGGGGGGAAAGTATTTATTTTAAAGCAGGGTTGAATAGGGAGGAGTTAGCGTGGGTGATAAGTATGAGGGGTGATTGTTTACCGCTAGGGGATAGGAGGAGGTATGTGGGAAGGGGTTTAAGTCGGATTGGTCCTTACTACTGCCCTATGTGTGGGGAGATGAATGAGAATGTGTTGCACCTGATGTGTGAATGTAGTGAATTGGATGGGTTGAGGGATGAAGTGTTTGGAAAAAGAGTGTACGATGAGGAATGGTTGGTTAAAGTAATGAAGGATGAATGTTTTTCGGGAGTTCGCCAGTTGGGAAGATTCCTTAAGCTTTCGATGAAGCATCGTGAAAGATTCATTTAGGTTGATTAGTAATTTAGTGAAAATTTATTTTTATTTTGCTTTGTATTGCCATGGCCCTCGGGCTTTTTGTGTAAATATATATCATATCATATCATATCATAGGGCAAAAATAGGGACCAGTACGTCCTAATTTATTCCCCAAATATTTCCTCCGTTTTCCCAATGGCAAACAATCAGCCGGCAACTAATTAAAATTCTTAGATCCACCCACTTAATCCCAGCCTTAAAATAAACCTCTTCCCCCCATGTCTCTTTGGCTGAAGTATAAAACCTTAATAGTGCGTATATCGTGTGTATTTTTTATAGTATTTATGTGTTAATGAATGGACCAGATGGTTTAGGCATAGTTCTGTTTTATACATTATTCTGTACTCCTCAATTCTGAGGGAAATAAATGAATGAATAAATAAATAGAGGTCAAACCAAGGGCTTTGACCGTAGATTCGTCACGTTTATGAAAAGCCATTGTAAATCCGTTTGTTATAAAATTCTCTTTTTTCAATCACACTGGATATGAAACCTAATTTTTAATTTTACTATTTACAGTACAATAGGAACAAGATATATTACGTTCTTTTGAGATTTTAACGCATTTACATTGTTATGGTTATCAGATACCGCGCAAAATAGGGAAAAAAAAATATTTTAGGGATCAAATACTAGAACTCTGCCAGATGAACTATGCCATAACCACAACAGAGATAACCACTATTGGCTATTAAGCATGGACAGACCCCCCCCCCCCCCCCCCCCAAGAAGAATAAGTGAAATTACATTGATTTTCGTAAAGACGTTGGTCATTTCCTCGACAATGATATCACTCGGAAAAACATCGAAATCTGTCCCTGCCACCTGAAGAGCCGACACCCCTTCGGCTGTCCTACGGTAAAACCTATAGGTTATAGTATTTCAAAAAAAAAAAAAAAAAAAAAAAATCAAAATTTAGTTAGAAGTTGATCCCATTACCTAATGATACCACGAGGAACTTAATGGTGCAAACAAAATTTGTCTCCGATGCTTAGTTTCGGAGATATCACCCAGTATCTACACAGGTCCTCAGCTTTGTTTTCGTGTTTTACCTAGTATGTACATACTGACAAATACAAAACCTAGTATCTAACAAAGTACGCATACAAATACAAGCAGCCGAGAATCATTGTCGACTCTCTCTATTCCAGGGAATGCACAAAGTGCATTGAATACAGAGAAGTGATTACTGAGACGATCCGACGCTATAGCGAGTAATTATATGAGCTATTCAGGAAATAAACGTTGTTATTATTTTATTACATTGCAACAAATCAAATTGGATTATTTATATTCAGGATGTAAAATTATTTTGTTATTAAATTTCGGATAATTACTGGATAATTGTCAAGACCTTGGCCTTAGACTCAGCCACTGTAGAAATAATAAAGCAAGTTTTCGGGACTAAGTGCTACATTTTGAGATACCTTACAGACGGGCATGTTCCTAATGCTGGTCACGTTCACGGCAACACTGAGCTGATGATTACCAGCTTTGAAAGTGATTTCATTTTGAGATGTAACTTTTTCAAAAGTCGGTTCGACCATAAAAAATTCCGGACAAAGAGTAATCACCAAGGGGAAGTTCGAAAGAAAAAAGGAAGCCGGAAGGTATGCCAAATGAAGCAGTAGTGGTCATTTGGAAAAGAAACTCCCGGGCATGAAGAAGGATATATGTCCGAATGTGTTTTTGTTCGGATTCTGCTATTTGAATAATTTATTAATGTTACAACGTGCTAGACCACCACAAACTTTTTTTCTAATGCAAAAAAGGTGGATACTAGGAGCGTGTTCCACCCTTCTAGTAACTATTAGTTACTATTTCCGTTCCGGCCTCACCAAAAGTTACTACGCTGACCGTTCCAACCTTCTAGAAATAGTAACTAACAGTAACTATTTGCTTACCACGCTCGGGAGCGTAGAACTACGGATCTCTGTAACGTGATTGGTCGGATTCGTCCGCGGCAGAATATTCTGCTGGAAAATAGAAAAATCGCTCCAGCCATGGCGGCAAAAAGCCAGAATTCATAACGTCGTGCGTAGTAACTACGGTAAGTAGGCTGGAACACGTTCTAGGTTCTGTCGGTGGAAGTTGTTATCGATCTCACTAGGAAAACACTGACTAAACATAGTATCTACTTTTCCCAAGGTTTAAAAAAAGACTATGGATGTAGATACTAGGTTTGGACGGAGGACAGCCGCTTTCACCCAAGGGGAACTTGTTTCAGCCGATTGTGGTCCCTACATGTTAAAGTTTTAAGTTCAATGATTATTTATTCTTTATTGACTTTCTATAGCACCGGGAGCTTTTCATACCCCGTGGCACAGACCTGGCACGGAAAAAGAATTTACCTGGACGGTGTCATCATTGTCGCTTTCCATCAGAAGACTGAACATCACAGGCAATGGCTGCAAGGCTATATCGCTCAAAGGCGCCGGGGACGCTCTAATTATGATGGTTAATAGTCGTAAGATCGTGGCGTGGTCAGCTGAAAGAAAGATTCGAAAGTTAGGACAAATGGAGCACTGTTTGTCGGAAGTGCGGTGAGGCCTTAAGTGAAGCAAGGGAGTCGAATGCGGACGACAACAGAGACAGGATTGACAAAACCCGGAATGTTGAATGAACAGCTGCATTTCCACTTTTGCTGAATCTTGGAACCATGGTTGGATATCGATCCAACTCTCCATCTATATTAATCGGCGGTTGCAGCTCCACTCTGACGTTCAAGGCGCATTTCGAAATCGACTGTCATCTACCTCGAATCGCAATAAGAGTAATCGAGAAATTTCTACAGCGATGACTGTGAGCTCCATCTAGGTTTGCCAGGGTGAACTACTCCGGACTGATGAAGAGTCTGACAGTTTGATTTTCATGATTTTTTTTTCATTAATTTCTGACCCTTTTTTATTATCTATACTTGACGAAGTCGCAGGACAACTTGAAACCTCTCAATAATCCAGATTTACTATAGCAGGACGTAAGATGGCAAAGCCTCCTGACGTATTCAGGGGTGGAGGGGAGGGGAGTGCTTTTCATAAACCTTCGAGCTATTTCCCAATAAGAGCTTTCTATTCGCCAATTCCAAAGTTCGAGAGAGAAGGAGCTCTTTTTGTACAATCTTTTCCTGCTAAGTGAACAGGAAATCGCACTACCACGAGAACTTGCCCCTGGTGCGAACTACAATTCAGCCAACTGCTACACTCAAAAGTTTTAGCCAACTTTATCAAGTCATGTCTCATTGCCGACCATTCTAAGTTGTCGATGCCCTAGTGGATAATTCGTTATACTTCCAACTCCGACGGACAAAGGGTTCGAGTTCAGACCCTCTTCAAGGGAGTTGGTTTCAATGAAGCCAGTGGCACACTTCTACAAGAACAGCCGCTGTACGGTCAAGCTGCAAAACTGATACCTACTGAAATCAATACCAAAATATGGATTTTAAAGTCAATATTTCTGAACAACTTACAGCTAGAACCATCGCTTTCTGTTTCCACCTGCGTTCGCAAAACCTGCATCAATGGAGGGATGAGGCTCTGCTGGACAACTCCAATCACCTCTGGGAGTTTGACGAGTCTCTGAACGATTTCCTCGACGATATCCACTACGATCGAGTCTAGAAAAAACATATTTTTCACAACTTGTACGAGCGGATTCTATTTCATTTTACGATCCTATAGACTCACTTGGCATTTGAGTTCGAAATCAATGTTTGCAGTACAACTTACTCCTTCAAGCAATTATTTAAAGCGCAATGTTCACAAGATAAATTACGCTCGTGTGCGAAACTACTTGAGGACTTAACAAGAGCTACAAGCTCATAGGGCACTTTTTAAAAGTAGGAGGTATTTAGAATGTATATGTGAGTATAATACCCCGTTCCCCCACCCCCGCCGCCGAAAGAGGCCGGTTCGGACACATTAATGGATCAAGTAGGACACATGTGTTCATGTCTTCCAAGTTTCAACCCAATCGTTCCACTCGTTTGATATGCCACGCAATTTCCGGGAACCCCTCAAACTTTCCCCACCATAGTCAAATCCGAGCGGATAAATAAACAACTCATCTAGGGTTAAAAGAATGATTCTTTTATCACTCATCAAGTTGCACTCCAATCGGATCACCCGTTCACAGCTTACGCACGTTTCCGGATTTCCCCTCCCTCTACTATCCGGGCCGATAGTTGAATCCGAGAAAGAAAATTTTCCCAGACCATTCGGTCGAATCCTTTAAACAATGCTATGTTTCATCGTCCTAACTTATGTGGAAAGACCGACCGACCGACAGACGGACAAAAATTACGATCGCTATTTGACACTTTGCCGAAGGGCAAGTGCCATAAGAAACCAGATACAAGTCGCTTTTCCCTTGCCTAAATCAAATTCCCAGTCAGGGATCATTATTCGCAGACAAAAATCGGTTCCAATGCGGAGAGCGATCTGTTTCCTCTAGGCGCCACAGGATTGGCTGCGAGAGCACGAACCCACGATCTGAGAGCAATTTACATAAATACTCATTTGCTAATTATTTACATATTTGTTTTGTTGGCAAATCATAAATTACGTTGAACGGCATGTTAGAATCTATCTGATGCAAAAGCCAAGATATTAAAGCCCTTGCAGTGTCCGTCGCCCTTGATAAAATATCTTCTTTGCTTGCACTTTTGTTTGAACCATCGAGACCACCAATGTGTCTCCGATTGAGCAACTTCAACTTCTAAACCTACAACACTAGAAACAAATGATCACATGTGTGAGGGACGAGGACCGGATAATAGAGGTCCGACCGTTATTGACTGACAAACGAGCAAGTAGCCCATGTTAGTTGCGTGTTTAGGAGTAATAAACTCTTAAACACCCAATCGTCCCCCCTGATTTTGAAACCGAACGGTCAAGACCTCCAAGACTAGTTGCGAAACCAATTCCAGAACTGCAACCTGTCCAATGCACCCACGTAAGATACAGTAACAGCTTTGCTCCGGCATTTGTTGAACTGTTTAACGCTTCATCCACAATAAAGAGCCCACATGATTTTCTGTTGGTTTTTACGCG
Source organism: Branchinecta lynchi (assembly GCA_023053575.1). NCBI lineage: Eukaryota > Metazoa > Arthropoda > Branchiopoda > Anostraca > Branchinectidae > Branchinecta > Branchinecta lynchi. Next base: position 14,018,782 of record JAKZAP010000014.1, on the reverse strand, counting down.
CATATGTTAGACCATTTAGTAGTGTAATTATTTTTTCATTTTTTTGTTGTTGTTGTTTCGATGCATACTGATGTGTATTTATATGTTGACGTTGAAATCAGTTAGTCGGCATACGCCGCGAGTAAGATTCTGAATGAACCAACCGATCCGATGTTACGGTATTGGATTACAGGATGGACATAGGATGACAATATTTATATTACTGATATTATTACCTTTGATTTTTTTCAAGAAAACGTCCGAGATAAATGGCAGTATCGTTGGAACGGCAGCCGTTGTAAAACTGTTGTCCACTGACAGAATTTTCGGGAAAACTTCCATGATTAGCGGCAGAGATTCTCCCTCGGGAAACTGGTTAGCAAAACTGATTAAGCTTTCGATGATCGACGGTAGATGCTCTAGTAACACTGCAGTTTGTTTCTTCTCCTGCAAATGGCGGCATATGTCGTAAACTGATCTGAAACATGAACAGCTGAATTCAATTCAACTATTTCCATCAGAACTGACAAATCATCAAGTCGATAAACCAAAAGGCAACCATACTATACGTTTAACTTAAAACTATACAACTCAATATTAAATAGTAACAACACAAATATTTGTTTATAAAAAACAAACAAATACACAAATATTCACTCAATAGGCTAAAGTGAGGCTAAATGGTGAGAAAATTTGGGAAAACTGTTAGCATACTTATTTTCTTCCAACAGTATCAGAATCGGACCCTATACTCAATACTCATAATGATAATAGTAATATCTGTATTGAAAACCCGAAGGTTATATACAGTATAAACAAAAAACAAACATATATAATCAGAAACTAAGAAATAATAGGCTACTTCTCAACTAAAGTACTTAAAAATTACCAAAAGAAGCAATCAATCTTGATGACATAGTTCGTAGAGTACCAAGAAGCTGCCCGCAGTCAAATGCGAAAGGTCCTGTCCCCTGAAGAGAAAATGGTCCAGACCATCCTCGTCAATACGACAAAGTGCGGTATTCGACCGAATTCTGGTAAACAAAAAACTGTCAATTTGATCATCAAGTCGAAACTGCAATGTATTATAATCTCGTTGAGCTGCCAGTTGAAGGCTGCAATCACATCAGGGGACGCTTTAAACAGATTAAAGGCCTACACCATGGCTTATCATTAGCCTATAGCTTTTCTCGGAGTATGCAATGTATATCATACTATGACCCACGGTCATCTATCTTATGATAACCTTCACACAGAAAGTTAGCGGTAGATATTAGAGGATGATATAATGTCATGTCAGCCTCCAGAGTAGGCATGGGCACTGTTCCTGTTTTCTCTTTCTCTTTTTTTCCCCCTGGTTTACTGTTTACTGTTTCAGGGACCCAAAAATAAACAGAACAGCTATTTTGATGCCAGCTGTTTTTTTCTTTCACCTGTTCTTTCCGTTTTGGTGTGTCCTGTTTTGCCCTGTTCCTGTATTTTTTTTACCTGTTTAAACAGCCAAATCTGTTTTTTGGGGGCAACCCGCCTTATCAGTACAACAAATCTTTTAACTCAAGATGCCACATTCCAAAAGAGGCCAATTTGTCAACCTTGCCAGAACCCACGTGGAATGTAGATGCGATGACGGCTATGAAAAATACTGAGGAAGAATCCAGCAATAGCAGGAACAACAGCAACAAATTAAATATTTCTTCTTATTTATTCGAAATCGTGAATAATCCATTTGGACAGTGATATTCACGCATTCCAAATTTCACCTTAGTACCAGTCATGTTTAGTACACATAAATTCATGTCAATTTTTAAGTGTACATAATTCGCAAAAAGGTGGTAGGCCTTTAAAATTTAACTGAAAAACCAACTAATTTTTGTGCCATTTAGTTAAATATACTGAATTATTTGGATTCTGCAAAGGGAATTTTTTTTTTTCCACTAACTGCTTTAGTTACGACGTTCAGAATATGTGCGGCCGTCCCCACATTGTAAATTCTACTATGACGCGGGAAATTTGAATCTAAACACAAAGGCGGCTTTTCAGTGGGCAGTGGTAAGATTGGTGAAGATTGCTTAGTGCCGGAACAAAAACAAATCATAAATCTTTCTCGTAAGGCGTACAACAAAAATACAAGCGCAGAGAGGTGCCACAAATCACACGGAAATTCCACTATTTGAAAATCAATTATTCATGAATAGCGGAACAACGAAGTAACGCACTTTCAGCGGCTCTTCAGGCTAAACTAAGTGAATAAGTGATGGGTAAAAAGATTATCCTATCCTAAAGCCCTTTTCGGTTAAACTTAAAAAAAAAACAACATTAGTCACTGGGGGAATGGTGACCAATTGTCCTTGAACCGAGAGTGTATGGGGGGTTGAATCCCCAAAAGGCGCAACTAGACCTCAAGGCCCACACGTACACCAAGTTTCAAATTAGCATCTGTTATGGTTAACGAGATAGAATGACAAAATAAAACGCTGAAAACTGGCTATCGCGGCCGCAAGAGTTGAGTGTTCATAAATCGAACATGTGATCACGAAGAAGGGCTCACATGACGTATAATCTATGCAGCGTTGTTAAGACAAATGAAACTTTCATGGCTCATTTTCTATCGCGAGAATGTGTGATTGATTGGTATAGGCAGCTGGAATCCTGGACCAAGATATTTCTTGTTCCATGAAAAGAAGTCGAATAAAGGCATCTGCACGGTGCATAGGTGAACAACTATACCAGAAACAATGTAAAAAATACGAAAAAAAACAAAAAAACAATAACGCCTGTTTTAAACAGCCGGTTCTGTTTTTTTTCGCCTGTTCAACAGCTGTTTCTATTTTCGAAGTCATCATTTTTGTTAAAACAGAACAGGACCTGTTTTCAAGTCTCCTGTTTTCTTTCTGTGTCTGTTCTTATGCGAGCCGTTTCTGCCTGTTCCTGTTCGAATGAAAAAACAGAACAGTGCCCATACCTACTCCCGAGAGGATGATATGAAGTCATATTAGCCTCCACAGAGGATGATATGAAGTCATGTTAACCTAAAACTACAGAAAAACGCATCTGATGAATTTTCTGATATCATGAAGACAAACAAAAAACTCAGCAGATGCGTTTTCGGCATTTTTAGGCTCTGAATCAGCCATGAAGACGCATTTCAACCATAAAGTTTTCAAAATCACAACAGATTACATAACAAGTGTTGTCTGTTGAACTGCGTATCTTTTGTTGACTGATATCAAACTTCTGACAGTGTACCTTTCAGAAACTATTTGTATGATGTTGGAACACTCCCTATCCTTTTTGAAAAGGTCGTATTCATGCATTTTCTTTCCTACTCGGCTCAACTGTTACAGGTAGAATTGTATACCGGTGTGTAAGTGGTAAGAAGAATGTTTTGCCCAGTGACGTATTAGTTGCGATAACCAATCACATACGAATACCGTTAACAAATTCAGCCAAAACAGTTCATACAGAGCGTGTTCCACCCTACTTACCGTCGTTACTACGCATGACGTCGCGAATTCTGGATTCTTGGCGTCGAGGCTGGAACACACTTTTATATTTTCAGCAGAATAACGTGCCATGGGCTGATCGAATTGGACCAATCACGTCAAAGAGATACGTAGTTACCACGCCTACTACGCCCCTGAGCGCGGTAAGCAAATAGTTACTATCAGTTACTATTCTGAGAAGGCTGGAACGGTCAGCGTAGTAAATTGTTGCGGGGCTGGAACGAAAATAGTAACCAATAGTTTACTATTGTTAGAGGGTGGAACACGCTCACAGATTACATACTTTCACAGCGGCAAAGTATTGCACAAGTAAAGGTAAGGGACCGGATTTATCTTTTCTTCCGAGATTTTCGTGCGAAATGGTGCCACTACATCACCCTGCCATAGATCTCCATTAAAAAACCGGGACCAAATTTCACAGAAAGTTACAAACCAACGGTGTTGTCCTTGTACCTACCTGATGCCGCAGATTTTGATAACATGATGCTGGGAGGGGTGCAGAGCTTCAACCACTGCTTTCAGGACTCGAGCTTTAAGAGGTTCTGGTAACAGGTCTGCCAACCTTCCTGCAGCCCACAAACACTCACCCATCAAGAACGGAGGTGCTGAAAAATTAACAATAAAAAGCCTACTCTGGTTCATCGAATCAAACACTAACATAAAATGTCTTCACACCACTCCTATACTACGCAAGAAAATGCGGGTATGGGTGTTGTCGCGGTTAAAATTCTATTTATTTTTGGTTTATCGCGGTTAATTCCAACTCATCTTGGTCGTTTGAATCTGGAAACTGGATGGATTATGGTTTATTTATAACTTTTCAGCTAATCTTCTTATAGTTTGTAGTAGAAGAAAATGTCCACCATTTGGCCTCGAGCCTTCTCTCAAATTGGCTCTTTCTGTTGAGCTTAGTTTGAAATAAAGATAACTGGAACTTGTGGTTTGTTCCGTATTTTTTCTTTAGTTTTGTATATGGCTGTGCGGTTTAAAAAACAAACAAAAAACATCATCTCGTGACATGGAGGAGGTCGCATGGGTCAGTTCCAAAACAACTACCGAATCCCGGCAACTATACCGAATCCCGATCATTATAGATATGTACCGACAGCCTATTTGGGATTGTGTATAATTACCGCATACCCGTAAATACACCGAATAGTTCTGGCATCGAAAAAATACCGCACTATATTTGTAAGACGATTACTGGAAATGATCGGGAACCGTCTCGGTGTAAAGATACAGTTTTTTGGATCCCGAGACGTAAGTGACGGGATACCTATGACTTCGTAAAAATTGCCCGTCATTTGAAAATGAGATATTCTGTTCAAACGTGGTGTGAGGATTCTTTGGGTCAAGGGACAGGTCAAGTTCGAAGATGGGCTCCGTAGCCCTATATTTGGGGATGCGGTTCGCAGTAAGGGGCGGACAAAACATTTTTTAAAAGCTAATGCCATAGTCGATTTAAGGGTATGGAGACGTGCTAAATCCATATATAAGAATTATTTTCTCGCCGGATAAAAAGTTCGCAAAGAATCCGGCCAAAACTGGACAATTTTTATAAGCAAAAGTTGATTAGAGGCTCGTTTTAGAGGTAAGGAGACATGTTGAATCCGTGCACGAACTTATTTTCTCGACTTAAAAATAGTTCGCCAGGAATTCGGCCAAGAACAGAACATAGTAGCGGATAAGCAGTTCTCCAGGAAACTGGGTAGAAGTAAATTTGTTTCGAAAGTCGGTTAGAGATTCGTTAAAGGAGTGATAAGTGCGGGAAGTGCTGAAATCGTTTCTGAACTTTATATTTGTTCCTGAGAAGAATTTTTTCATGAATCTGAACCGAAAATTTTGGAATGAACAAACGTGTTGTATCGGAATATCTTATGGATTTTCGGCTATAGCAATGGTATCCCGGTCGTGAACTCAACACAATCTGACCTTGGGACAAATAACATGTTTTCTGGATCTGGCAAAGACAGAAAAACTGCAAGACCACGCTTGTCTGGAAGGAGAATTCAGTAAATATTCACCTTTGGGATCCCATCCAAATCTTTGGTCTTCTTCCTCCAAGATCGGCCCTTCCTACTATACACTTGTCTCACTTACCATCACGGACGCGGGGGTCTTCAAAGATCGACTGGACAACAGCCACAGGGTCAAAGTCACCCACAGTTTTGCCTCGCGACTTAGCGCCTACATACATAGGGGCGACGGAGGCCAGAGAGTGCATACAGACTTCCAGACTCTTCCACCAGTCTCGCCTCCCCTCATTTTTGTAGGCTGTTGCTTCCTGTAGTAATCGCATGATGGCGTGACCAAGGGCCGCGGGCGCCTCCTCTTCAAACTCTTTGCACACATTCTAAATAGCATGACGAATCAGCAACAAGTATAACATAAGCGTAAGGAGATTTTTGGATATAGTAGGTTGGAGGAGGAGGATTTGGTTAAGGTCATGGGGAAGAAAAATTTTGGGGACCTTCGTCGGCTTGGGAGGTTCCTCAAGCAGTCTATGGAGCAGCGGGAGCGTTTTTTTTGGAGTAAGGGTTCCCTCCTTTCGGCGTAAACATTGTGTTTGTGAGTGCTATTTTGTGTTTATGTTACTTTCCTACCATGGCCCGACGGGCTTTTTGGAAATAAATTCATTCATTCATTCATTCAAAATTGTTTTCAAGAAACTAATCTACAAACCAAGAACGACGGCAGTGAACCACAACGTTCCTCGCTCCATATTTAATTAGATAGGGAGGCACCAAAATAGGCACCCACCCGAGCAGCTTTGTATAAGGCACTCCATCCAGATCTGCAATGTTTTGGTGCACACCTAGGTTGTTAAGCTGTGGGTACACCGATGGAACTTGTTCATCTTCATCTTAGTCCAGATCAGCAACATTATAAAGGCAATAAACCCCGGGCCACACTACAGTCACACCTGGTAATAACGCCGGTAATAAGATCGTCTTGCGGTCGAAATTGGGAAGAAAAGACGCTGAAAACGTGAAACAGACGAGATGGAAAAATCCGTCTCTGCCATTTTGAAACGTAACTTTGGACCAACCGCAGACGACGGTCACTGAATTTAGGTAGTTTGTATACCTATGAGTGATGATGGGGGTAATATATCTTGAATATCTTCGTTCCAGGTGCGACCAGAGCCTCGTTTTTGTTGCAATAGCGCTGCCGCATCGCTGCAGCAGATGCGTTTTTCGATTCACTTTCTTCTTGGTTGAAGCGGCAGTGCTGCAGCACCTGCAGCATCTTGCAGGGAAGCACGGACTTGGTCGGTGAGCAAGTCCGTGACTCTCGGGAAGCGCTGCCGTCTTCCTCGGAAGCGCTGCAGTGCAAAAACGGATGTAGAAAGAATCAGTCCGGAACCGGCCGAGATGTGGACCTGCAGCATGCAACAAAAACGAGGCTCAGGATGAACCATCGCTCTTATGTTAACAACCAAATTAACGAAACAAATTACGTACAGATGTGACTGAATGTGGCCCGCGCACAAAACCAACTCAAAGAGACCAAAGGGCTGTAGAGCTGCCTCTACACACCAACAACAATAACGGCATCTGAATAAGAAGTACCCCGCCTTACGGTTGGAATCAATAGGAAGAGGTCAAACTGGCCACTCGATCAGGCAGACCAAGGATAAAGCAACGACTAATGCACTTACGTCTTTCCAAACAACCACAACTATGTAGTATCTCACTCCCTTCCCCCGATTAAATAAAAAAAACTGCCACGGTTGAACTTTGATTTCTTAACGTAGCTGCTATTATCCCGAAGGCTACCGAAAATTAGAGATTTCCAATTTACGAAAACGAAGGCAAGATCAATTCCAGCCCAAAAACCGATGCACAAGTGCACACGGCCTCGTTTTCGGTTTAAAATCTCGGTCCCCAACTTCGACCTCGAAAATTTCTATCAGGTTACAAGTGCTCTTGTTTCAAAAAAAGGCTTACAAGCGTTAGGGCCAGTGTGTTGCCTGACATATTCTAAAAACATCGTCTAAAACTTACCAAGAGAACATCCAATGCTCGAATACGGACGGTCTTCATGAACGTTTCTGAATCTTCATCGACTATATACGAGTTGACGCTCTCCATATACTCTTCGACCTAGAACATGTTTCCCAGTCAAAGACAGACATGCATATGAAAATACCACTTTTGTATTTTCATGCTTCGCAGCCCAGGTGAATTTTTCTCAACTGCCTATATCTTCCATGACTTACCCGAGCAGAAAGAAACCCGGATAACGACAAAGAAAATTAATTAGTTTAAAGTTTAACTGAAAGGCAAACTTATTTTTGTATCATTTAACTGAACACACTGCACAATCTGGCTTGTGTTAAGGGATTTTTCTTGTTTTTCACTATTTGCTCTAGAGTGATGATTAGAATATCTACGGCCGTCCTCACAATACAAAATTCTACTATGACGCGGAAAATTAGAATCTCAATATAAACAGAGATCAGCTCGTGGAAGGTAGCTAACTGCACGAACACTTTTTTTTCGTTTATGCGTTTTCATCAAGCGCAAAACACAGGTACAAGCGCATGGAGGTACCACAAATCCGACAGGGAAATTCCACTATATGAACATCGATTATTCGCGAATAGTGGAGCAACGAAGTAACGCATTTTCATCGAGTCTTCGAGCCTCGTCAAGTGAATAGGTGATGGGTAACTAGATTGCCCTATCACAGCCCTTTTCAGTTATACTTTAAGAAATTCCAAGCGTAAAATTGACAAACTGTTCTGGCCAAGGCACTCATATTGAGGACTATGAGTAGGTTATAGTAATTGGCAGGTGTCTTCGAGTGCATATATCATTAATGCAGCGGTCTTTTTCGAGCATTATTTACGGTCACCTCTGTCCGCTGATGATTATGACTTACGGCGCTTAAGGGTGCCGTTTTTTCCCAGACCGAATAAAGTCAATTATGGAAGTCCATCGTACTTTCGCCTTTTTTGATACTACAGCAAATAGCAGGCCTAATACGCGACAGAGACAGAGGGACGCCGATTCCCAGAGACTAGAAAGACCACCCATAAACTCGACAGATCGTTACCTGAAATCTTCTGTACCCTATTTTACCCAATATTTTAATTCTAGTTAATTCAAATTATATTTTCAAGTTGTACGTGTAGATGAAGTTAAGTCAAATTATATTTTCAAGTTGTACGTGTAGATGAAATGTCTACTTATGTAATTGTCATATGTTATTTGTGTGAATGACGATCCAGTGCTAGCGTGTATAATACAAGCTATTAAGGAAATAAAGTACATTACATTACATTAAACTATCCGTCCAAAGCATAGCGCGCAGAGACAAATGGTGAAAAATGGTTGAAAAGTTACAACCGATCGGATGTATCAACTAGAGTTTGGCAGAGTGTTGCTACTTCTATAATAAATTTTACAAAAAGTCGAGTAAGCTGAGAGTTGAGGCATGTTAGTGATATTTCTTTTGCGTGAGCCATAACAGCTTTAACGTCAGTAAATAGGTCTGTCTTCCTTCCAGTTACTTTTGACGAAGGCTTTCCACCTATCTTCTCGAAACATTTTTAGGGAAAGATGCATTTGCTTCCGTGGCGAAAACATTGGAAACTCTCCGAAGCAGAAGCGGGAAAACTAACGGAAACAAGTACTGGCTTCACTTTCTAGCTCGCGAAAACGCCCCTCTATCTACCTCTTGTCTTGAGTCCCTGATTAAAGCACATTCCGTCGGGTACAAGACTGATGGGTCTGGTTGACTACACACGGGTAGTGGCCACATCCTACAGAACTGTGAACAAATGAAGAGCTGATCGCACACAGTAACTCCTATTTGACGGTGCAAAACGGACAAGTCAGCTACATTTTACTAGAGCTCTAATAAAATGTGAACTGTGTAGCTTTTGCACCGTCAAATTTGATTCGCAGTCAGCTTGGGCTGAAGGAATATCTGTGAATATAAGGTTTGAGCCAAGCTGACCATTCATTACAAAAGAAATAGAAAACCGTGATTTTCGGGTTTTTTTTTCTTGATCAGCTAATTATCCCTCTAGGATGATGTGCGAGGTATAAATATAAATTCGAAATAAAAAAAGCGAAGGATTGTATAATTGCTGGGTAAAGCTTCTGCGCTTTCGCAGGGAATTGGTAAATTGTAAATAGATACAGAATTCAGAATTGTAAAATAATCACAGATTTCTACTTATACACTTTTCACACGCACATTTTAATATTCGTTATTTTATTTGAATTCGTTTGTCGTTTCAATGCGCATCGTTCTTCTGGTTTTTAGTTACATATCGTTGTATGTTTTGTTGGTTCCGCATCACTTTTCTGTTAGTATTGCGCTGGATTTTATGATTAAGTTGTTTGTTGTTTTTGGGATCCCAAAACGTAAGTGGAGGGATACCTATGACATCGCAAAAGTTGTCCGTCTGTCCGTCCGTCCGTCCGTCTGTAAGCACGATAACTCTCGAAGGGAATGAGATATTTTGATGAAACTTGGTGTGAGGGTTCGTTGGGTCGTCGGACCAGTCAAGTTCGTAGATGGGCTTTGTATCTACATTTAGGGGTGGGGGAGGGGATTCAAATTAAGGGACAAACAAAATGTTTTGAAACAGCTAATGTGATAGTCGATTATGGGGTAAGAAGCCATGCTGAACACGATGGTGAAAACCATTTTGTCATCGGACAAGTAGTTCGCCCGGAATACGGCCAAAACCGGAAAGTTTGTTGAAAGTAAAAGTTTTATTTGAAGTTGATTAGATGTTCGATTTAGGGGTAGGAAGACATGTTAAAGACGATGGTGAAAATTATTTTCTCGACGGACAAGTATTTCGCCCGGAATCCAGCCCAAACCGGAAAGTTTGTTGAAAGTAAAAGTTTTATTTGAACTTGATTAGATGTTCGATTTAGGGGTAGGAAGACATGCTGAAGACGATGGTGAAAACTATTTTCTCGACGGACAAGTATTTCGCCCGGAATCCGGCCCAAACCGGAAAGTTTGTTGAAAGTAAAAGTTTTATTTGAAGTTGATTAAATGTTCGATTTAGAGGTAGGAAGACATGCTGAAGACGATGGTGAAAACTACTTTCTCGACGGACAAGTATTTCGACCGGAATCCGGCCCAAACCGGAAAGTTTGTCAAAATTAAAAGTTTTATTTGGAGTTGATTAGATGTTCGATTTAGGGCAAGAGGACATGCTGAACACTTAAGTGAAAACAAATTTCTACCCGGAAATGCAGTTCGTCCGGAATCCGGCCAAAACCGGAAAACTGTTGGAAGTCAAAGTTTTATTTCTATAGTTGATTAGATAAGCGATTTAGGGGTAAGAAGAGATGCTGAGTCCCTGTATGACAATCATATTTTACCCGGACATATAGTTCGACCGGAATCCGGCTGGAATCGGAAAATTTGTTATAAGCTAAATTTCTATTTGAAGTTGATTAGATGTTCATTACTGGGGAAAGAAGATACCCTGATTTCGTGTTTGAGCTTTCTTTTTTCGCCGGACAAGTAGTTCTGGAGTTCGGCCGGAACCGGGAAATTAGCAGAAGTGGCAGGAAGTTTTCGTCAAAACAGATATGATAGGGGTAAACACACATGCTGAATCCAAATCTGAACTTGGTTTTCTCAGGTGATTAGCTATTTTGCCTTAATCTGTTTCTGAATTTGAATTGTAAAAATGTTCAAGGAGTCTGGCGAAGACTGGATCTGGCTAAGACAAGACCCTGTTGTCTGGATCAGATATTGAATTTTTGGGATCCCATCGAAACCTTTGGTCTTGTTCGCTGAGGACGGTTTGCCGGAAGTGCAACCGAAATATCCGAATTTATATTTATCCCTCGCACATCATCCTAGAAGGATAATTAGCTGATCAAGAAAAAAAAACGGAAAATCACGGTATTCTATTTCTTTAATATCTGTGATAACTTCCTTTTGCTAGTTCCAAGATGAGCGCATTTAAAATTTGGGAAGTTACTAAATCGAAAGCCAGTCATCACCTTTGTCGATTGGGTATATCAGCGCGGAGTGATCTGGCGAAGATTCTGGTAACATAAAACATATCTCTACTGGAAGAGAGAAGATCCGTACCTGACTATTCGGGATCTGCATGTAAATGAGCAAGTAGTAAAGGACATCCTGGATAGCTTCCTTGACAAACTTCCTCGTTTTCGGCGTTTCGACCAGAGCGTTCAAGAAGTCAAATACGGCCATGACCGGTTTTATCGGATGACTATTCCCCTCTGAAAAAATCGAAACGAAATTTCGGATTGTTCATTTATAAAAGCTGTATGGCTGAAGACAAGCCACAAACAAATCCTTGAATACAAGGTTTCAAACAGATCTGGGTGTTAAGCGATTAGTCCGATAGCGATGTTGCCAGGGTTCCTTTTCAGGCTCTAGCTGTAATGGCCGGAACACGTACTTTCAGGATTTTTTTTTTAAACACCCTTAAACAAACTAGGAAAAATCTAGTGCAGAATTTAAACCCAAATAATAATGCCCTAAATACCTTGCAATTCCGTCTCAAGTTTACAGTAAAGCTGACTGCATAGTCTACAATCATTCCCGACAGCAAAAGTAAGGTCTTTTGCTGCATGGCTGAAGACAAGCCACAGATAATCCTTGAATATAAGGTTTCAACTAAAATTGCGTGGTGATACGAAAAGTTTTCTGTCAGTAAATACATTTTTTCAGCGGTTAATGGTTGGTGGAAACGTCGAAATGGTCGAAAACATCAAAATTTCGCCACTGAACGCCACTGGCGGCGGTTCAACAACTAGCCAAATCTTAACTATCGCCGCCAGACGCGTTCGCACTAAGAACTAAGAATTTCCATAAATAGGCAGACCCAGCTCACCAATTGGCGAGGATAGCCTACGGGTAAGAAAGCTTAGACACAAGAAAAGAACGAACCTTCATTCGAGTCTTCGTCATATACTTCAGCATCGTCAGCATTTAATACTGATTTGACGAATATCTCAGCACAGTTAACCAAAGTGATCCATACAGTTGGCATGATCTCCTGAAGTAATTTAGACACTTGCTTCGGTGAGTTCTGGACAATGGAGGTCAGCACTAAAGCGAAGCCAAAGATTAGTTTACAGAGGAACTGATCATGCAATCATACGGATGTGGAACATGGAACATTATTGTAAGTTGAATCTTCCTCCGTTCTCTTCGTTACGGTTCTCTGGTATATACTGAAGGACGTCCCAGAAAGAAACACGGTGAGATGAAAACTACCAACGCACAGCTGCTTGCCCTGTGTCGAGGCCGTGCTTCAACCGGTGGTCTTATTCTGGGTGTTGTTGTCAATCGTTATTGTATCTCTTAATGGGGTAAATAGTGGTTTAGTCCGTTGGTATGTCCTGGTATACCCATTGTGTAAACACATCCTAAACCTTCCTATTTCCACCCTTTGACTTAAAGCGAAACAGGGAAACAATTTACATAACCGGTTTTTCTGACGGAAAAATTTCTCGCAGACAATCATCGACAGCGTGATACATCGAAGGTAGCAAAACACGGCAAGTGAGAAAATCAGCGTGGTTCTATTAGAGCGGTTAGAATGCACCGTACTAAATTTGGGTCTCCACGTTTAGAAATACATGGAGTGATTATGGAAGTAGGTTACGTTAGTATTATAGGTAAGACAGGTCCTTTAAAGGAAATATAGGAATAGATACTGTTCCTTTCTCAATATCCCGTAGATTTTTGCCTCGTTTATTGTCATTCTCTAACTTCAAAACAAGCTGTGTCTTAAATATTTCGACTTCGATCGCCGCAGAGCCAAAACTAGGCAAATCGCTTTCCATCAAAGTATGACTTTAAGAGATACGCTTTCTCGGGCAATTAAAAGGTCTGGATTCGATCCTGGGACATACGAAAGTCAGCGAAACATCTTATTCAATACAATTCAATTCAAATAATTTATTTCCTCCAGAAATCGGAGAGTAAAAAACATAGTAAACACATACATAACTGGCCAAAAATATAAAACGACAACTATGACACAACAAGGCCGTATCGCATAAAACAGATCAACAAGCAAATATAAAAAAAAAAAAAAAAAAGAAAACGCATGCATAATAACTCAACCATCAGCTACAGCCTCAGTGAGGTTGTGACGGATTCGAAGAATTTTAGAAAGAAAATTAGCATGTTTTTTTTATGATATCTATTGGGTTTTTTAATCGATATATCTCCATCATAAAAGAATTCGACTCAAATTTTGATATCCGACAAAGATATTTGGCAAAGTTGAAGAGGGTAGTTTTAATGTGAGAAAAATTACACGATGTGAAAAAAGGAAGTAAAGGAGAGAAAAGAAGGGCCTGACAGTATTAAAAACTTTTGCCAGAGATCGGCGCGACAGATAATCGCGAAGTGATATTACTGCCCCAAAGCTTGCTGCAATCCTACACTTAAATGCTTTTGAAACTGAAGCACGGCACAATGAAAGTATGGGGCCATACGGCACTCCAAGATAAATGAAAAAATCTAACGGTTTTAAAGTTGAATTATTAATAGAAATTGAAAACAAATTATTTATTATATCATTCGGCTAGTAACTGACATTTTTCTGGTCGAAAAAGAAGGCCATGGTCAGAAAAAACTTTAATAAGAAAATTTACATTAGCTTGGAGGGATTTTACCGATCTACTCAGAAGGAGTAAATCATCTGCATATGCTATACAAGATAAAAGGTATCCTATACCATAAACAGATGTTGTTCTAATCTGATCAAGCAGAAGTTGAGACAGTAATATTAAAAATGATAGGCGAGAGAATGCTTCCTTGCCTTAAACCCCTTTTTAGAACTATATTAAATCCACTGTAACTATTTTTCCATTTTATTCTCAGACGAGAAGAACCATACCATTTTCTTAGGATTAATACTATAGGGAGAGGGATATTATTTTAAAGTAGTGCAGCAATAGCCTACGAATGAATAACAGAATCGTACGCAGCAGCAAAATCTAGTGCCAAAGCATAAACTTTCTCCCTAGAAATACGAAAAGAAACAATACGAGCAAGGAGGGTGTGGGCTATATCCATACTTAAATGCTTCCGAAATCCAATTTGATTTAGCCCTTGATTACAAGACTCAAAATATTTTAGGAGAATGATCTCAAAAAGTTTACTTATTTGACAAGAAACCGTAATTGGCCGAAAACCACCACACTGTTCAAGATTACCTCCTTTCTTTGGGATTGGCGAGGTTGTAGCTCTCGAAAAACTAGTAGGAAGCAGACCAGAAGAGAGAATAGTTGAAAAAAGCGTAGACATGACGAATCGAATACATCGTAAGAACTTTCGGGCAAGAACGGACCGAGGAAGATTAGGGCGGTAAGTTAATCAGACGCTATGGGCACTCAGTCTTCGGAATCTAATCCCAGAAGCCTATTTACCAGAAAACAAAAAAGCCTGGCAGAAATATACTCACCATGGAAGATTTTCGCTCTCAGACTATTATCAAGAGCTGTTCCATCTGGAACCTGAAGAGCCATCACCAAGGCTTGGACAAACGGGACCAACACCGGCTCCAATAACGTCTTCACGAGCGATTTCTGGGTCAACGACACTTCGCAGATGACAGTGTACAGTGTTAAGAACGTGTCAAGCGCAACTTCCCGAGTTCGTAAGTGGTATTTCTGAAAATTAAAGGGTAACTTTATTTCTAACTTAAATGACGTAACTGCCGAACTTTTCTCAGAGCAATTCTCTCGCCAGGCACATAATTAAGTGCAATGACACGCGTTGACTCGTCGCTATAAAAAATCACGGACAACAGGGTTAAACACATTGAAAACTAAGTGTCTGTTTCTGTTTGTTTATGTGTTTTATCTATTTTCTTTAATTTACGCCGCTTTTTCAAAATGGCGTGTTATAAATAAATTACTTCCTTACTTACTAAGACTAATTGACTAAAATATACTAATTGTTCAGGATTACGAAGTAAAGTCACGGTCAATATGGGACTAGGTATGAATCAACAATCGCCGGAACGAGCTATCCTTACACCTTCCTATTTTAGATTGAGATACGTGTGTGTTACCTATGGGAGTAAAAGACTAGAAATCCTTACCTCGGCATTTGTAAAAATACGGTGTACTTCTGGCAAGATTATTGGACCAATGGTAGGGATCTGCCTGTCCGTTACTTCATTGGCCAATTCCAGAACGACCCTCATAGAACCATCAACTAAGTCTGCGTTTTCGGATTTCAGGTAAACGAGTATGATGTCAAATAAATCTGGCCACTGGTCTGGCCAATCCCACTTTGCAACACTTGCCAGAGCATATGCAATGGCGTTTTTTACCTGCAACGGAAACAGAAAAAAAAATCAGTCCTGCACGTTAGTCTCACACATACAATCAAGGCAATTAGATTATAGGTCCCCCAGTTCTTAGATTCCACTATCGGGACCCATCTAAGGAGCTT
The DNA here is from genome assembly GCA_023053575.1 of Branchinecta lynchi. NCBI lineage: Eukaryota > Metazoa > Arthropoda > Branchiopoda > Anostraca > Branchinectidae > Branchinecta > Branchinecta lynchi. The sequence goes on along the minus strand of JAKZAP010000014.1, from coordinate 14,002,862 downwards.
GCAGGTATATTCAAACTCGGCAAATATTTGGCGGACTAGGTAAAGATGCTGCAGCAGTAGGGTCACCTAGTCCAGCGTTTTGATAACCTGTATATTTGGCAGAAGAGGTAAGGATGCTGCAGCATTTCGGTCACCCACGTCAAGTGTCCGGGTCACCCTCCCCAAGTTGGCTCAAGGCTAGGCTCATACAAATGAAAGACGAAGCCAAAACGAAGGAAGAGCTACCGAGCATCTTTCCGTCATCGAAGGAGGTTACAAGTGTTTGACAACTGCAGGTGGGAAGGGAAGAGTGTCATAAAGTCTGGATGACCAACGTATTGAGTTTGGATCGACCTTCCAGAATTTTTAGAACCAGTATACATGTTCAACATTTGTTGCAAAACTAAGAAAACAGTTTATATGCAATGTTGGCTCAAAGACTAGTGGTATCTGTAGTGGCCTTGCACCAAAGTAAGAAATAGCTCTTATTAGCTCAAGTGCTAAACAGAGGAAGGACAGCTGACGGTTCACAAAATATATTAACATAAACTCTAGCTGATTCACAACAATGTAGCTGACAACCATGTGATTCAGGAAAAAAAAAATCAGTAAATTGACATTCATTCAGATTGGTAGGATATTCTGTCTGGGTTGGAGAGAATGACGAAACATACGGAAAAAGTTAAATCTTTAATCATATCTTGCATATGATTAAATACGAAAGTCAAGGAACCTTTCTCACCTTTCTGTCATGCTCCTTAAGACCTAAGACTAGCATCTGGCGAATGCTATTTTTTGATCCTTCTGAGGGCTCAGGTGGAGAGAACGAATCTGAAAGAGAACTCCAGTGCACATTTGTATACTGTCTCAGGACTATTGATGCAAGCTGTCTCAGTGGTAAATGAAACTGAGGATCAACTGATATGTGAGCTAAGTGAACCCCATAATCATCCGTCACCTCAAAAGCTTTAAGTTTTTCCTCTGCATTCCTTCTCTGGGTAAAATCAGGTGACTGGGTTGAGTTTAAGGCTTCTAAGATAGCATCTCGAAGACCAGGATTTAGCTCCATCTGCAAATAAAGAATGAGTGTTACAGAAGAAAAACAATGGCCAGAGAATAGAGGGAGAGATAATGGCGTTCGCCTCAGCCAAATTTAGCTAGTGTTGGCTTATCAAATAGGTAAAGTACGCCTATGGACCCCTCTCCTTGAAGGGGACTAAAACGATGGAATATTTTATTCTAGCAACAATTTTTTTCACAGCATTTATAATTTAAAAGTTTGATTTCTTCTGATAGAAGTGTTTTATGTAACTTACAGAAATGATTGCCGAGGAGGCCACGAGATTTTGACTTCCTAGGAACCTACAGGACTGAACCCAGTACTGTAACCAACCTCTGGATAGGCTACTTAATGGGTTTAAAAGGCTATGTGAGGTCATCAGTAAGACATATGTCTACTGCTATTTTACTCTAGAGACGCGCATGGTTCAAAATATCCTCAAACCTTATTGAACCTGCTCTTAGTCCAGTGAATTTTTTTTATTTTACCCCACAAAATGGATAGGTCAGCTGATATTTCTTCTAGCAATATTTCTGCCTTTCTTTGCAAGGGTCTTTTCAGGCACAGGCAGGGCACAGGCTAGAAAAAGAACCAAGAAAATATAAGTATATTTGCCAGATTTTAATGTATAACCTTCCTCAAGATAGCTTTCAAACTCTGGTAAATTTCTTTTCACGGAGACTCAATGGCTAAAGTTACGTAATTACTAAGTTATGTGACAATGTGTCGATATGTTGTGTATTGCTAGTTTTTATCCATCTAGAACACTAATATGTTTCCTACTTGGGGAGCTAGTCCTGATTCAGCTGTCTAACATCTTCCTGAATGGAAGCTCTGGCCAATACTGCACTCATGTGTCATCCTAACTCTATGAGCATCCCAAATAGGCAGTAATGACCCAGAATTGCTTGTTTTTAATGGTAAATCGCCATCACGGTCGGTCACGTTTGAGTACCAGGAAATACACCCGTCTGGGGTACTTGTTTATCTAGGTTTGCCGATCGCTTCAGATTTAAAATCGACATGTGCGGGTCTGATTTCGGATCTATCTACAAAAGTTCGAAAAGCGTCTGGTACGCTTTGTAGGAATTTAACCGGTTGATTTGAGGATGCCTTTATACCACTCTAGTTATCCCACACATTCTCGCTCTGTCACCTTTTTGGATACTTTTCATACTGAATGAAAAGAAAGCAATAAGAGTTATCTATGTCAAGTTCGCGAAGTTTATGCTTGGAGTACCTCTTTGGACGAGAAATACTCCATTAATTCTTAAATACGGTGTTCTTGATCCCATGGATATCACCAACATCCATAGGGAAAAGTTTCTACAGTCCCTGGATCCCCAGCACAGCCTGGATCAGGCATTTCTAAAGTAGGCAAGTTGTGCTATTTATCTGTTTATTTGTTAGTTTAGTGTGATTCTTTTTTCCTTTTTTTCTTCTTCTTTTTTTACCTTCTTAGACTCTATTTGTCACATTCTGAGTTTAGAATGGGTTAATAAAATCGTTCATTCATTCAAAATGCATTGACCTTGACAGGGGTTACTGACTTCTTTTTCTTACTGGTTTATCACAGGACATTATTACTGCAAGTGTGTTAAAAGGAATGAAATGATTCAAGAATGAAGATGCAAGCAGTATGGAAGATGAAGCTACTTGCAATACTAATTTCCAGTGCCAAACTTTGAGTAAACCAGAAAAGAAAAAAAAGTCAATAATCCCTGTCAAGGTTATTGCATGTTGGATAAGACTGCCTATCTGGAGTGCTCATCAGATCTAGGATGACACATGGGTGCAATATTGGCATGAGCATCCCATTCAGGAAGGAGTTAGCCAGCTGATTTAGGAGTCAACCCCCCACCCCTGATTTTTGGATATCCTATGCCAAATGTTGGGTATATATAGCGCTTGTCATAGCCTACCCTATGCCTAATGATGGATACTCTATCCCAAATGCTGGATACCTGTTGGCACCTTACCCCTGACCTACCCCACTACAGGTGAATTCTGAGCGTTTGGCATAGGGTATCCAAAAATCAAGGGTATATGGTAGACTGAGGAGTACCTCCCCAAGTAGGCTGCAAGCAGGAAGCTGATTAGTGTTCTCAAGTGGTGTTGTACAGTAGCATGGACTCATGGCTTATAAGAGAAAGGGAAATTAGACACTATGACTTAGCCATTTTCCCTTAGGCTTTCTATTTCACTGTTATAACTTTTATTAGCAAGAAACAAAACCAGGGTATGGAAAAAAAAATGACAGGTGATCCAAATAAGCACACCTCTACTGCAGGTAGTAGATGACGAAGATAAAAAGACCAAAGGTTTCGATGGGATCACAAAAACCTAATTTTTTATTCAGACAACTGGGTCTTGTAGAAATCCGGTCTTTGTCAGACTCCTATTGGACACTTTGCTAATCAAATTTAGAAACAGATTAAGACAAACAGTTCCTGCATTACTTCTGCCAAATTTCTGTTTTGGCCGGATTCCGGGCAAACTAAATTGAAGTTCAAAATCGGATTCAGTGTATCCCTTATCCATACGTCGAACCTCTAATCAACTTCAGATATATTCCAGGGGAACTAAATTGAAGTTCAAAAACGGAATAAACGTATCTCCTTACCCATATGTCAAACCTCTAATCAACTTCAGATAAAACTCCAACTTTAAATTTGTTTTCTGATTTCAGCCGGATCCGTGGCAAACTATGTGTCTGGGTAAAAAATGATTGTCAGCATGTCTTCTTACCCTTAAACTGAACACAATGAAATTCATATAAAACTTTTACTTTTAACAAATTTTCTGATTCTGGATGGATTGCGGGCGATTTACTTGTCCGACGAGAAAATAATTTTCATATTATGATTCAGTATGTTTCCCTATCCTACAATCAAACCTCTAATTTACTTCAGATTAAACTTTATTTTTGAAAAAATTCCCGTTTCTTGCTGGATTCCAGACAAGATAGCCCTCTGACGAGAAAATAATTTTTATATTCTGATTTAGTATGTCTCCTTGCCCCTAAATTGACTATCTCATTAGCTTTTATAAAATATTTTTTTCATCCCTTAGTTTGAAACCCCTCCCCTAAATATATAGCTATGCGGCCCATCTACAAACTCGGCCTTTTCCTTGACCCAAACAATCCTCACACCAGGCTTCATCCAAATATCTCATTCCCTTCGAGAGTTATCATGCTGATAGATGATGGACAACTTTTGCTAAGTCATAGGAATCCCTCCACTTTCGTGCTTCAAATGAAGCATATAAGCTTAAAATGAAGAGGATCCTTGCCAAGAAGGACCAAAAGTGTAATAAAAGCAGTTGATATAGCCGCTGTCCATTGTCAAACATGATTAGCAGATGCAGTCAGCTTTGGCTGAAGCCAGAAGGAATATCTGTCAAAAGGAAAAGACCCCATCTTCTACAGCATCGTACCACATCATACATATTAGAAAAATATTTTCTTACTTTCTTTCTAAGGGCCTAGGTTTATCTCTGAATGCTGTCGGAAACAAATGTACTGAGTGAAACAAAACCTTCCTGAAACTGAAGGGAATAAGGAGCACGTGCCGGCTGAATTCATAAATGCCAAAAAAGGCGCTGAAGATTTTTAGTTTTCCATAGAGTTAAACAGAGTTGGAACCGATCGTTGTCATGAAGAAGCAGGAGATAAACATGTAAACAATCAGAAAGAGAATAATTATTAAGATTATAATTAGCCTATTATACATTATATACTTATAGATTTACCAGTATCCCTGTCACTTCCTTCAGCCAGGAGCTTAAACATGGAAGAAGATACTGATAACGATTCACACCACTCCAGCAGCTGTAGTGATGGCAGCAGTAACCGTACAGAAACGTGTGGGTCTTCGGTGGAAAATATGCACATTGGAGAAAATGATAGTTTCATTCAACAGCTTTTTTTTATTTGTGATCAAGATGGTGATGGATACATCTCAAGGTAAAAGTTATTCTTTAACTGGTCATAGTTGTCGGGATCCACTGACCCTAGCGACTTCTTCATTCTGGGGAGACATTTCTTGTTTCACCCTGCCTTCATCAGTTCACCAATACCAGACTTCGGTTTGGAAATGATGGGACAGGCCATGCCGGTCGGACCACGGTCGGACACACCTATAGAGTTAGCCTATTTGAAGGTTGTTTAGAAACTGGGAGATGTCATTAAAGATTGATGATATTGGGATTTGGACTTGGCGAGGGAGACTTGTACTCAGCTTGTACCTGATTGATTCAATAAATGGTGTCTCTCCATTTGCTCATAAGAGGGATATTAGTTTATTTTTTGTCCTGTTAGATTGCTTAATTTAAGTGAATTGAAAATGTTCTGTTTGAGGAGGCGGAATCTGCAGCGGGGTTGCTGACGGCTTAAGCCCTCTCAGCAGAACTATTGGTTCTATTCATTTTATTCATCTGTGCTCGCAGCAGATAATAGACATCTACTAGGCTATACGAGGGAGATCACAACTTTAAAAAAAAAATTACTCACTCAGAACTTGCGCAAATTTTTTTTTTTTCCATTTTCCATGACACATTTGTGGCCACACACTTCTGAGAGCTAAGTGCGGAAACAGGATTGTGTACCACACAGTAAAGTCACAAGTTGAAACTCGCCAAATGCCGTTTGGTCAATTTTTGGGGTGGTAGCTCCAGTCGTCTGGAAATAAAAATAAAATTGAGATAAAATCTCAATAAATAGATTTTCAGGCTTTCGTCCTTACCATCCTGTGGAAAAAGGATCCTTAGTTTATATCTACAAGCTTGTGAAAGTACTAAATTTTATTGTTTGATATTATTTTGCTGCTAATGCTAATGCTGCTGCTAGGTAGGCTATTTAATTATCAGAAGCAGTTGAGAAACTACTGGAAATTCACCAAACTTAGGAGGAAATGCAGATTGAATAAAAAATGGGAGAGTTGGGTAGTATGACACACTTTGTGTCGGCTTGTATGACACATGTAATAGTACCCAAGCTATATTTTGACATGTAGGATTTCTATTGTATCTGGATGGTTCAGTTATTACTTCAGTAATATAAGTGTTGAGACTCCTAATACTAATAATGATAATAGCCTAACGCTTGTTTATTCAGCCAAAAGGCCGTACAAGATTTAATACACACTATACTTCAAAAATAAACTTTTACACCTCTAGAAATAACCTCTAGAAATTTACAAACATCTACAATACTTTTGGGGTTGGTAGATTTCAGGATATGGGGAAGCGTTGCCAACCCACCGCCAGCAAATATTACTCTCAAATGCAATAAAAATGTATGAAACCTTAGGTTTTTGGGTTCAGTCACCCATGTGGGGTGGAGGGACTGGAATCGCCTTGGGATCATGAGGAAGGTTTTTTTTTTTTTAAGTGAAAGATTTTGAGTGAAATATAATAAGAAAATGCAAAGATTAAAGAATTGTCATACTGAACCCAGGTGTGGCATACTACCCTCCGCCAGCGAGTAGTATGAAACAGTGGCCATGTCCAGGATAAGCCTACTACGGAAAAACCGTGAGAGAGAAGAATGTGAAAAACAAAACAAATGTTCTATAGGGAACCCAGTATGTGCCGCCAAAAATTTGGCAACACACATACAAATTTCAGAGAATTAAAAAACAAAGAAAAGAATGTGTCATACTACCCGACTCTCCCATAAAGCGGTGTTTTTAGCATCATGGATGCTGCTCTTTGTCGGTAGTAGGCAATGCCACTTGCTTTGACTTGAATGGGGATGGTGGCATCGAAGTCGTGTTTTGCATTATCTTCTGCATTCTTGTTCTAAGCACGTGTCTGTGGGGTTTGTGGCTTTTCTGGATGGGTGGATGGCATTCGCTGGCCATCTGTGCGACTTTGTCTGCGCACTCATTCCGTTTAATGCTGCAGTGGCTTGGCATATGGTGGAACTTCACCTCCAGGTTTTGGTTGATCTGTGATTGTAGCATATTTTGTATTTCCGCCAAGCTAAGTCTCTCTTGCCTCACAGTGTATTTTGTAGATCAGCTCCAACGAGCTACGCGAGTCGCGGAAGACTACGACCTTTTTCATCTGCGGGGGAAACTAGCCTACAGTAGCCAGTCTACCACAAATCCCTGATTTTAGTTACTTTTTCGTGACAATCCTGACTGACGATTCTCAATCCAGTCTACCATAAACCCCTCATATCATATCATATGATATATATTGCTTAAAGCCTGAGCTCCCATCGCAAAAACAAGATACAAAACAAAACAAACAAACAACTTTTCTAGTAAATCCTACCTACCAAAAATCTTGTCTATGTTTCCAACCTATCCACCAAAACCTTGCAAGCTGCCTAACCTCAAACAAACTTTTCTCCTTAAACTTTTCCACCAACCAACCTTCCCCAAAAATTCACTAACCAAACCTTTCAAATCCCTAATCATTCAACTCCACAAATTCGCAAATAAAATGAAACAAATTTTCATCCACACAGTCACACATTAGGCAGAAGTAAGGACTACTAGACCGCCCCTTAACATTTCCCACATATTTCCTCGGGATTCCCATGGGGAGGCTATCACTACTTTTGATACCCTATGTCAGATGCTGGATATATATATTGTTTGGCGTACCCTATGCCTAATGCTGGATCACTATGCCAAATGCTGGATACTTTAACGTGACTCTAACCCCATAAAATATTGACGATTTGAGTAGAGCTCAGAAATCAACCAATCAGAATTCATCTAGAGTGAGGTATGTCATGGCTAGGGTGGGATCAGGTATCCAGCATTTGGCATAGGGAATCAAGCGTTAGACATATGGCGTTGGGCATAGAGTACGGTATACAGAAATCAGGGGTTTGTGGTTGACTGTCACAGTCCTCCTTTAATCCAAATTACGAAAACATTTTCTCTGATAATCTGACAATCCGGATTCCAGATTCGTTCTTAGATCGCTCATATGGGAATGTTGCAATGGCGTAAGATTCACGATTACAAGATCTTCGGGTTGCCATTTTGTAATCTGAGACAGAAGAAGTAAACAGACGGAAATACAAAATCTGTCAATCCCTGAGGCCAAACTACGAGCGCAGGCAAAACGCTCCCAGCCGTTCCCTCCTCCCCCCTTTCTACGAATGAAAAATAGGCCGTATAGGCAGGGTAGGCTATAAGACTATTACTTCTATTGAAGATTAGAAAGCCCAAGAGACGACGATTAGGATTTTTTTTTTTCACTCAATCAAGTTTATTATCCAAATACCGTAAAACTAGAAGAGGAATATAGACCTATTTTTATTTAACCTTCGTAAAAGCAAAGAAAGGCATGTGACTTTCCAGCCTGGCTGTCTGCTTCAGCTTCTGTTGTGTGCCTTTTTTGTGGTCAATTAGACTGAACCTAATCTTGGGATTTTTTTATTTTGCAGTACAGATTTGGTCAAGGTCCTGAAAGACATGGGTCTCGAAGAATCAGTTGATGTTAACCAGATCCTAGCAGAGATGGGAGGCAGCTCAGATGGACAAATCTCCTATGATCAATTTGTCCAGTGTCTGGTCTCTGTTCGAGGAGACATAGAGCAAGCTCAAGTGTATGGTGAGACTGGTTCTCTTTTCCGTGCAGATGGAAATGCAGCTGGAAATCACTCATTATCTGTGAATTGTTCTGGTTTCCCTCAATATTCCGATGCAGAGTCACAGGGCTATTCAACTTTCGGTAAGATATAAAGTTTTGTTCATCGTTAGTAGGTTTTCTCCAGTTTTTCTTCAGAAACTTCCGTTTTTCACTGAAAAATCTGATGCGTATGCGTCTATGCGACGTAAGAATTGAACTTGGTTCTATTCTTGCGTAGCATTTTATTTGTCTGTGGAAGCTCTGCATTGCGCCACCGCAAGCGCGACGCAGAGGTTGCGTAGCTCAGTGACGTCGATTCCATGACGTCGAGACGCTACAGCTATAGGCACAGCATGTGTTCTGTGCCGACACTAAACATCGGAACCTCAGAGGCTTTAGCGGGAGTACCCAACTCCTCGCTGCCGCTCGAACGTCTACAGAGTCCCCACCTGGCGCATTCGTCTCGTTCACAATTACTCCCGGAATTTCACGTCAGCTAACGAGCCATTTTTGACACACAAATTTCATAAAATCAACAGCGATCTATCTGCGTATTACGCTTAGATCTCATCCTTCATAGTCCGATTCCTTAGGCTAAAGGGTAACCGTTGTCGGAAATTCCGACAATGCCTGGGCCTGCCGAGCCCTTGCTATGGACAATTTCCTCCCTAGCTTATGGGCGTCTTCTCTGAGACACAGTTTTCCATTTCCACAGTTGTTTTCAGCTATCTATCCGTTTTAACCCTGTTACAATTCCTATGTATTTTCTGGAAAAACTGGACAAGTTAAAGAAATCACAGACAGGAGCCTATCAAAACTCGACCAGTGAATTCTATTCTCCTTAACTGAACAACGCCTTATTGCGTTTATTTCGCATTATTTACAAGAACGCCTTATTAACTGAACATGCCATATTGCATCCAATTCAGGCGTTTTACTACCCCTATTCTTAGAGAGAGAGGTGGAGGGACGTTTTATCCATGCGTCATCAACTCCACCGTTCTTCTCTAAAATTCAAGAGAGGACTTCTCCACCTGTGTATAAGCCCAATGGGCACGAACCGCGTAATCAAAACCGTCGTTACGTTCATGTCAACATTTCCTCACTGGATTTTACGGTTCTGGCATTATCGCACGCGCGCACGCTCCCTCTGACGGAGCAAATGTTAGGTGGTTATCGCCGAGTATTATTTTCTAGTCCAGTACTTTCTCCTACAATGAGTAAAGGGTATCTCATAAGTACTTCCTCCCATAATAAGCGGAGGGAAACCCAGCGTACTATACTGGTCCCGCTTTGCCTCCTTTCACGGATTCGCCTTAAAGACGCGAAATAATGGCAGTAAATATAGACTACATCTAAGGTTCGGATGCCTGGCGCTTCCATTTTTTCTGTTTTACCCGTCTCGTCCGAACACAGCTGTGTTCCACCAAAAAGATAATCAGATAACGAGACATTATTTTTTTTTGACAATACATACGACGAGAATATTAAGTAAAATCAACCAAAGCACTATATGCTACAACAGATCACGCAGCCTAATGCCTAAGTCTAAGAAACACCACATCAACACAATCACTGTTCTGTACACTAGCCTATACCTTAAATTCAATTTTGAAAGCTGAAGGGGGGGGGGGGATAATTCGATTTAGGAATTTCCCTCGTTTTGTTACCTAAAACCGTGTCAGTCACGTTGTTGCCCCCTTTTTCTTACGTTTTCTCTTTTTCTTTACCATTTTTCCATGTTTGTCTATGATAATATCGATAACTCTATTCTGACATGGTGTAACTCACCTTAGTTTGCTTGACTCATTGTCACCCTAGACCACCGCTAAGCCACCACTGTAATACGGGGGGGGGGGGGGGGGGGTGAAGGAGAAGTTGGACCTTCGGACCTCTGGTCCGGTACTGTATAATCGGTAGCGTGGAGGAGGCTCGTGGGGTCTATCTCCTAGGGCGTGATAGAGTCAAACGAACTAGAGTGCGAGTATAGGTTTAATAAACGTTACGACTTACTTAATACATGGAGAGCGTGCACTTGTAGTTTCACTATAACACTGCTACCTTAAGACTGGCTTAAGTACTACTGACTTCCTTACTACATGTATCTTTGCCCTTACATAGTTGTATTTCCTTGAAACTCTTCCGCTTTTCTTAGAGCTCCTTGGAGCATGAAATACTGGCAACACTTGGCAAAGGAAATGAAGTATAGGGAATGGAGGCTTCTGCGACAAATAAGAACTTTGCGAGAGTCCCTTGAACCAACCGATGATTCAGGGGACTTTCGCGGGTTTGGGCATCATTTCCGGGTGAGGGGGCGCTGGGGTTCCTCTCATTACAATATCCCTTTGATGAGTCAAAATATTTCAGTGTATCTGTGATGATGATGGTGATGAAATTTATTACACACTTAAGAAGAGTGCAGTACAGACAAAGAAAAGGAAAAAAAAACACTGAGCTTTCAGTTAATGTAGTAACTGCACGAGATACAAAAATAAACATATCTTATATCAGATGTACAGATATTGTAACAAGTGCGCAAGCGCTCAGACGTGGAATGTGAAGGTAAAATGTCTATCACATATTATGTGTAAACAGCTTTAGAACCAAGGCGTTTCACGTCCCCAGTAACCAAACAAGTACTGAAATAACCTGGTTTGTAATCATCCCACTTTAAAAGCTTTAAATGTAAACAAAAACCGCAAGTATAAATCCAAAGAATGTTGAAGATCTTGCACGAATAGCTTGAGTTCCAACTATGGTCTATCAGCCAGTCCGACCCTTTAAACCTCTTTTCCATTAGCAAGGCAATAACAAGTGCAATAAACCAAACCGTAGCACTCTAATACCCCTTTGTCACAATTCATTGAGAACGCCATACCATCGATCATATAACAAAACAGTGCAGTTTAAAACTGTTCCTTAAAGATGTACGTCGTGTCGTCTCATTTGTTGCTGTTTAATCCTTATCCAGAGATATATCTCCCCAGATGTACAAGAGGACTTGAGACCTGTCATAGACGAACCTAACTCATAGGAAATCTGGGCCCAGCTGTCCATAAACGGGAGGGGGGGGGGGGGTCGGGACCCCCCGTTTTAAGAGAGCTTATATAACGCCTATACCAAAATGTACAAGTGCCAAATCAGTACCTGACCTACGACCAATATCTTCAACTCCAGCTCTATCGAAAGTGTTGTGAGAGTTTTATTTATGAAAATCTTTACGCGGATGTTGAAGAAAATTTAGACCCTAGACAGTATGGTTTTAGACCTGGTTGCAGCACCACCCATTATCTAGTCAAATTAATTGATGATATCTTTAAGCACCTAGAAATTAAGAACACGTACGCTGAGATCTTACTGAGTGACATAATTAAAGCATTCGATAGTTTGGATCATCAGGTTATTATTAGTGAATCGACCGCAATGGGAGCTCGAAAATTCGTGGTTAGATTACTAGCTAGTTTTTTTAACAGGTCGAACGCAATGCGTTAAGTTGACTAACGGGGACGTTTCGGAATTCATGAGTATTTTTTGCGGAACGCCCCAGGGTACCAAGCTGGGTCCTTTGTGCTTTTTAATTGTTTTTAACAAAGTTTTGACTACTTTTTATCACCGTTTTAAATTTGCTGACGATCTTTCAACCATTTCGCTCCTTTCACTTTCTCCTTCGGATGACGAATCACCCCTTTCAACAGTTTTTGACATATTGCAGCGAGACCTATCCGAAGTTAAACTTTCAGTAAGCCGTACAAAGAGTGTTGTACTCAGAGTGTCTTTTGGGGATCCCAAAACGTAAGTGGAGGGATACCTATGACATCGCAAAAGTTGTCCGTCTGTCCGTCCGTCCGTCCGTCCGTCCGTCCGTCCGTCTGTCCGTCCGTCTGTAAGCACGATAACTCTCGAAGGGAATGAGATATTTTGATGAAACTTGGTGAGAAGGTTCGTTGGGTCGTCGGACCAGTCAAGTTCGTAGATGGGCTTTGTAGCTCTACATTTAGGGGTGGGGGAGGGGATTGAAATTAAGGGACAAACAAAATATTTTGAAACAGCTAATGTGATAGTCGATTATGGGGTAAGAAGACATGCTGAACACGATGGTGAAAACCATTTTGTCATCGGACAAGTAGTTCGCCCGGAATCCGGCCAAAACCGGAAAGTTTGTTGAAAGTAAAAGTTTTATTTGAAGTTGATTAGATATTCGATTTAGGGGTAGGAAGACATGCTGAAGACGATGGTGAAAATTATTTTCTCGACGGACAAGTATTTCGCCCGGAATCCGGCCCAAACCGGAAAGTTTGTTGAAAGTAAAAGTTTTATTTGAAGTTGATTAGATGTTCGATTTAGGGGTAGGAAGACATGCTGAAGACGATGGTGAAAATTATTTTCTCGACGGACAAGTATTTCGCCCGGAATCCGGCCCAAACCGGAAAGTTTGTTGAAAGTAAAAGTTTTATTTGAAATTGATTAGATGTTCGATTTAGGGGTAGGAAGACATGCTGAAGACGATGGTGAAAACTATTTTCTCGATGGACAAGTATTTCGCCCGGAATCCGGCCCAAACCGGAAAGTTTGTTGAAAGTAAAAGTTTTATTTGAAGTTGATTAAATGTTCGATTTAGAGGAAGGGAGACATGCTGAAGACGATGGTGAAAACTATTTTCTCGACGGACAAGTATTTCGACCGGAATCCGGCCCAAACCGGAAAGTTTGTCAAAATTAAAAGTTTAATTTGGAGTTGATTGGATGTTCGATTTAGGGCAAGAAGACATGCTGAACACTTATGTGAAAACAAGTTTCTACCCGGACATGTAGTTCGTCCGGAATCCGGCCAAAACCGGAAAACTGTTGGAAGTCAAAGTTTTATTTCTAGTTGATTAGATAAGCGATTTAGGGGTAAGAAGAGATGCTGAGTCCCTGTGTGACAATCGTATTTTACCCGGACATATAGTTCGACCGGAATCCGGCTGGAATCGGAAAATTTGTTATAAGCTAAATTTCTATTTGAAATTGATTAGATGTTCATTACTGGGGAAAGAAGATACCCTGATTTCGTCTTTGAGCTTTCTTTTTTCGCCGGACAAGTAGTTCTGGAGTTCGGCCGGAACCGGGAAATTGGCAGAAGTGGCAGGAAGTTTTCGTCAAAACAGATATGACTTATAGGGGTAAACACACATGCTGAATCCAAATCTGAACTTGGTTTTCTCAGGTGATTAGCTATTTGGCCTTAATCTGTTTCTGAATTTTAATTGTAAAAATGTTCAAGGAGTCTGGCGAAGATTGGATCTGGCTAAGACAAGACCCAGTTGTCTGGATCAGATATTGAATTTTTGGGATCCCATCGAAACCTTTGGTCTTGTTTAAAACGGGACCTTCCTGAGGTTGAGGATATAGATCTCGAGTCCAAAACAACAGTTAAACTCCTCGGTGTGTTAATTGATGATGACCTTAAGTGGAGTTCTCACGTACAGCATATTACTCGAAAAGCAGCACCTCTCCTCAAGTCGTTCGCGGCTCTCAGACGTTTTGCAATTCCGTCGCGAGATTTACGCAGTATTTACTGCACGTACATCCGACCTTGCCTGGAGTATGCGTCCGGCTTGGCACCCTGGACTCACCAACGCACAGACCGATAGACTAGAAGCCATCCAAAAATGGGCTGTTAAGATTATGCTCGGCCCGGGCTATCTTTCTTATGAGGATGGCCTGGTCAAGCTTGAACTGCCAACCCTTGACGAACGAAGGCACCAATTGACAATAGCGTTCGGGAGCAAGTGTCTGGCATCACATGCTCATCGTGCAATTCTACCTGATTTTGATACTACAGTAAATAGCAGGCCTAATACGCGACAGAGACAGAGGGACGCTGATTCCCAGAGACTAGAAAGACCACCCATAAACTCGACAGATCGTTACCTGAAATCTTTTGTACCCTATTTTACCCAATATTTTAATTCTGGTTAATTCAAATTATATTTTCAAGTTGTGTACGTGTAGATGAAGTTAAGTCAAATTATATTTTCAAGTTGTACGTGTATGAAATGTCTACTTATGTAATTGTCATATGTTATTTGTGTGAATGACGATCCAGTGCTAGCGTGTATAATACAAGCTATTAAGGAAATAAAGTACATTATTAAAGTGCGTATTTGTATCTCTTTTCCCTCAAGTATACCAGCCTAGAGTTTGATTCCAGTCACAGATCAAAACAAAATTTCATGGGCAATTTGGGCCCATTTGCCTATGAACGGGGAGGATGGGGGGTCAACTCCACATATTTATATCCCGAACCCTACAAAAGCACAAAGGAATTTCATCGCCGTATCTCCAGTTATTGTCAAGTTAAAAACATTAAGAAATGGGCAATCTGGGCCCAATTGCCCCTGAACCAAGTGGGGGTGCGGTTTGGGACCCGCAAAAAGTAAAAAGAGACCCCAATGCTCAGAAACCTACGAAGTTTCAACTTGAAACCTGTTGCTTCCTGTCACGGGTAACGAACTTTACTCCTGGGCAATTTGGGCCCACTTGCCCATGAACGGGAAGGCTGGGGGGTGGTTCAACTCCACATATATATACCTAACCTCTATTATCCAAAAACACACAGGAATTTCATCGCCTTATCTCCAGTTATTGTCTAGTTGAAAACATTAAAAATGGGCAATCTGGTCCCAATTGCTCCTGAACCAGGTGGAGGTGGGGGTTGGGACCCGCAAAAGTAACAAGACCTAAGGTTTCGATGGGATCCCAAAAATCTAATATTTGATCCTGACAACTTGCTGTTGTCTTCGCCAGATCCAGTCTTCGCCAGGATAATCATTAGAGAAAACCAAGTTCATATATACCTCTATAAGCCATATCTATTTTGACGATACTGACCGAAACTTCCTGCTTTACTTCTGCCAAATTTCCGGTTTCGGCCGAATTCCTAACTACTTGTCCATCAAAAGAAGAAAGTTCAGAAAGGAATTCACAGTATCTCCTATCCCTATAAATAACATCTAATCAACTTCAAATAAAACTTTAACTTATAAAAAAAAACGGTTACAACAGGATTCCTGACAAATTATATGTCCGGTTAAAGAATGATACAGATTCAGCGTCTCTTCTTTACCCGAAATCTGTCATCTAATCAACTTCAAATAAAACGTATTACTCTTAGCAAATGTTCGGGCTTTGGCCGGATTCCGAGCGAACTAGTTGTCCGAGTAGAAAATGCTTGTCATATAAGTGTTCAGCATGTCTACTTACGTCTAAATCGAACATTTAATTAACTTCAACTCCAACTTTTACTTTTAACCAATTTTTCGGTTTTTGCCGGATTCCCGACAAACTACTTGCCCGGCGTGAAAATGGTTTTCACCGTCGTGTTCAGTATATCTTCTTACCCATAAATCAAATATTCAATCAACTTCAGATGGAACTTTTACTTTTAACCAACTTTCTGGTTTTTGCCGGATTCCGGGCGAACTACTTGTCGGACGAGAAAATATTTTGCATATTAGTGTTCAGCATGTCTTCTTACTCCATAATCGACTATCACATTAGCTGTTTAAAAATATTTTGTTTTCCCCTTAATTTGAACCCCTCCCCCACCCCTAAATACAGAGCTACGGAGTCCATCTACGAACTTGACCTTACCCTTGACCCAAAGAATCCTCACACCAAGTTTCATCAAAATATCTCATTCCCCTCGAGAGTTATCGTGCTAACAGACGGACGAATAGATGGACGGACGGACAGACGGACAACTTTCGCGATGTCATAGGTATCCCTCCACTTACGTTTTGGGATCCCAAAAAGAGACTCTAATGCTCACAAACGTACCCAGTTTCAACTTGATTCCTGTTGATTCCTGTCACGTGTAACGAACTTTACTCCTGGGCAATCTGAGCCCTCTTGCCCATGAATGGGGTGGGTGGGAGAGATGCAACTTCAAGAACAATTTCCCAGTCCTAGGATCTACATGTACAAGGAATTGTATTATCCTTTGTTCAGTTCTGGTCAAGTTATGAACATTATTCACTGGGCAGTCTGGGCCAATTTGCCCCTGAACCGGGTTGGGGGTGGGACTCCCAAAAAGTACAACTAGACCCCGATACCCACTAGTGTACCAAGTTTGTACTTGATACTTGCACTGATTCATGAGTTATGAGCTCCACAAAATACGGTGAAAACCGCTGAAACCGAAAGCTGCTACAGCGCTCGCAATAGTAGGTGCCTCCAAGGAACACTCCACTAAAAATTGTATCAATATAAAAAAAAATTGTATTAAATAAAGATATTTTGCAGGAACAAACTCGCATTCTTACTGCAGTGGGGAAGTTGACAGCGGGGCTAGAGACTGTAGTCCCGATAGGTATGGCAACCAGCAAGGTGAGACGAGAGGACATGCTGACTGTGATGTGCTTTTGAATTTTGCAAATAAGGTAACTATACTTTCCCATTTATTGTTCGTTATTTCTAAGAATTTGGAGTTTTGTTGTCATCAACCCCTCATTTACAGAGTATAAATGCTTAATTGTTTATTGATTTTCGGAACCAGTTAGTATTTCTACTGCTTTCATGCTTCCCCTGTTTTGATATTTTGTTCGTTCAGTACGACTGGAAAACTTACAGCTTCGGTTCGAAAATGGAATTGGTAGACCTTCTCTGGTCTGGACTCTTTTCTGTGTCTTTGAATGACATCTCTAGTCTGGACTCTTGATTTATCTGTGTCTTTGAATGACAGACGTTAGTCACTGACCTTAGAATGTCATACGAGTTCGACTGAATTGAATTAGCCGACCCATGTAGGTATAAAACTGTAGAAGAGGGGCATCCCGATGAAAAATTTGTAGCCTGCGTAGTTGTATGATAGTTGTCCGAAAAAGTTGTATGTACTGATATGTAATAGCAAAAATACTATCATTTAATGTGCCTCGGACTGGGCCAATCGTAAGCAGTAGTCTCCAGTAGGATCAAGTCTTGCCAAAAGTAGCATGCAGTAGAATGCAGTAACGCGGTAGCCTTGACAAGTATGTAGTAGCAGTAGTTCGTAATGCATGCTAGTTTTTTGTACAACTTCATACCACTATTTCGAGATAAATTTTACATCGGGATCAAACATTACCATTTGTTTTTCCAGCTACACATAGCTGCACTGGTCTCACTCCGAAACGAAGTGCAATTTCTTCAAACAAAAGTGCGCCAGTCTGAACTTGAAATAAAGCGTCTCAATGAACAACTGATACTCAGTGAAAATGAGAAAGCTCAATTGCTCAGTGAATTTGAAGAATCTATTGAATCACAAGCCGCACAGAATGAGGAGAGGCTGACCGAGCTTCACTCGATTTTAGCGGAAGTGCACAAAAAGTCAAATGCTGTGAGAAATAATGCAATTATGGAGGAAGAAGAGGAAGAATTTTCCGACTCGTCTGCTTATAGGAAGCTGGAAAGTGGAAGCCGGCCATCCAGTAAGTGAACCACCTAGCTCAGGTCCGGGACAGCAAATTGGTAGTATAGTCCCTCACTTCAGGCGATAAGAGTCGTTCAGACAAAACAGAATGTCAAAGCTGCCTATTCGTCAAATCCCATGTGTGCTGCCCAAGCATGGGAGTGGTACGTGCGGCTCCATTGAAGTGGGTTCTTCTCTGCTTTCTCGAAAGGATTCTCAAATTACATGTCTGCAGCTGGGTCTGCTTGGCAAATGTTACTAAACCACAGCACTGATTCTTGTTGTAGACTCAGCAAGGCTCCAAAGACTCCGGACTTTTTTATTTAGATTCTGATCTTCTGTGTTTGCTCCACGCAGCCCACTGTATATTGCGAGCCACCTTAAAGACCAGTCAAGGTTGAAGGCATCAAACATTCCAATCACATGTAAAAGGAGAAGTTTCGGAAAGAAAGAAAATAAAAATGAAACAAGACATGCACTTTAGGCCGTCTCTAAGCAAGAGGTGTTTACAGTTTGATATCCAGAACTGATGATTCGCTATGCTAATAACCAGGGAAACAAACAGAAGAGTGAGCAAAGGGGTTTGAGACTTGGTAACAAAGGAGTTCGCGCATTGCTTAAGGCACTTTTATGGAAAGACGGTTTACAGGTTATCATGAAGTAGAGAATACAGTTGGTTTTACCGTGAAACAACGTGTTTTGAAGCCGGGTGCATCCTCTCTGACATCAGTCATGCTTCGTGCTCATTTCTCTTCTCGTCTCGTCTTCCTCCGACAAAGACAAATCTTTGAAAGACATGATATCCCAGGACTAGTCTATGAATAAAATTACATGTTATATTTTTCTTTGTAGGTTCCAGGCAGTCTCTACTGCCCCGGCCCGTCAGCCAAGCTACAGGCCCAGTCGTGGAAAGCTTGTGCATCAAGCAGGCCCATGTCTCAAAAGTCGTCCAGAAGAACCCCAAACCGGTCCCGCCTCCACGAACAGATAGTTCTAAGCCTGGATCTCAAAAAGAGCTAGAGCTTGAAGTTGAACGAGTGAAAGCTAGTCACAACAATCTCAGTGCATTAAATGATATTTTGATTCAGAACTTGGAAGAATCGAGGTCTCAAGGAGAAAGATTTTTTAGTTTGTTGCTAAAGTACGAAAGTGTTGTGGGGACTCAGCAGTTGTCTGTGGATGTGTCGAGGAAGTTGTGTGATGCGTATGAGTATTTGATTAAGCTGCTTGATGTCAAGAACGAGATGAAAAGATCGTCTTTGGCTGTGGTAAGGAAACTGTTATTTTGTGCTTTGTTTACTCCTTATTCCTTAACTCCTTTTACACTACTATGCACTACATACAGAACAGCGGTAATAGCTACGTCTCTTCCTCAGCTCGATGACTTTAAGCCTACCTATTTTAATGTCTCCTAAACTACCAACTATAAATCAGTTTCACGCCTACAGTTTTCGAAAGCTGAATATTATATTATAACTTTTCTCGAACAGATATGCAGCGCATATCTTCCTATGTCCCACAGGAAGTTTTTTATGACAATTACTTTTATGGAGGATGTTACGACATCGTATCATCCTCTAGAGAGGCTGATAAGAAGCCGTAACAGCCACTGCAGTAAAAGTAAAAGACTATTAGCAGAAACTGAAATGCTTGGGTCCCAACAGTTGTCATTTTATTAGGTCTACAGTAGGCTTGGGTTGCTACTATAAAAATTCCCTACCTCCATTAGCGAGAAAAGTACAACAAAAGACGAATAAGACCTACCTATAAAAATATTCTGTTCGAAAAAGTTAGAATAGTTAACATACCTCCATCTCGGTTCATATCGGTATAGCAACCTTAATGTTTGAAGTTAATCTTTAATATCTATCTATCTATCGTAAACTAAACGTTTTTGTGTTATTAATAATAAAACGACACACATATGGAATCGGAACTACTTGTTTGGTAAAACAGGGAATCGGCTTACAGCGGTTAAGAGGAATGGTAGGAAAGTAAGATACAAACATGGGTAGAACCTCGACTTTAATTTAATGAGGACCTACAGTCTCGTATAGGCGATTATTTTCGCAGGGAGTTCCGGAGCCCAGACGATGGGCATTTTAATAATGAGTTTGTGGCTCGAAAAAGTTTGTCCGCTGTCGTTTGGTTGTAGGCTGCTACAAGTGTGTTTCCGCGACCAACAAAGATTTTGTGGCTCGAGTTTGACAAAAAACCCTCGAAGGGATTTTCGATTTTGTGGCTTAAATATTGTCCGGAAATTCAAATCCAAACAACGAAATTAACCACTTTACCAAGCAGATATACAGAAAACTGAGGATCTTTCAATCAATCAATCAATCAATCAATATTTTATTTCCGCCAAAGATAGCGAGTAAAAAAGAAATTAATAGACACTGACAAATTTCGGCTAAACACTATAACTCAAAAACTGCCAAAAGAACAGGAGAAAGAACAAATTTCGGCTAAACACTATAACTCAAAAACTGCCAAAAGAACAGGAGAAAGAACAAGAAAAGAACAGTTCTTTATAGAACAGAACGGTAAGGACGTAAGCCTGATGTTACATTTGTCAGATTCTGAGTGGATTTTGTTTTTATTCTAAACATTTGAAATTACCGCAAAAAAAAACAACAGACAAAATGGCGTTTCCGCGAGGTTCAGGTTATGGGTCGAGCGTGTGGCACACATTTGTGTTTCCGCGTGTGTGGTACACAACTCTGCCATGGAAAAACGACTTATATATAGAGCAGCTCTCACAGCTGCTGTGAGAATGTTTCGTGTTGAAAAAATGATTTCAGTGATCTGTGTTGCATGCGAACCCCCGTTAGGTAAGCTGTCAGACTTACTAAAGACACTTTATTTTTCAGGTTGGCGATGGGACGGGTGTGCGGTGTCAAGACTGTCGATCCCGCTCGTTGAAAAGTACAAGTTCAGATGGGTCGCTAGACTCGCGATCAGATCCTGAAGAGCTTTTCTCAAGGTATGCTGTGTTACGAGAGCTATCTCGACTAGAAGATGTCGGGTTCAACTTTGACAACCAGAACCGGAAAGGCAATTAAAGCGAAAATGGGAGAATCTGAATCGATTCGGATTCGAATCCAGGATTCGTCCTTTTGGCCGGATTCGAATCTTCTGCTTGTCAGGCTGGATTCGTACTCCAAATCTTCAATTTTAGGAATCCGCTCAAGTTTCTAGTCTTCATCTTTCCAGTTTCTGTTTCCCAATTTTTACGCAATGGGCTCTGGCAATCCAACTTTTTCATCTCCACCACCATCCATCTTGAGTAACGTATCACGTTATCTGATTACCTTAGACATAAGTACTTTCTCGTCATCTCTGACCGGTGTACATGATTTGATTTTTGGAATCTCAGCCTGAGATGATGCATTCGTATCGGGATTCGTACCTAGCTTTGGATTCGGGTTCGAATTAGAGGTGGGCGAATCCGAATCCGGATTCGAATCCAGGATTCGTGCTTTTGGCCGGATCCGAATCTGGATTCGAATCTTCTGCTTGTCAAGCTGGATTCGGATTCCGAACCCTCAATCTTACGAATCCGCTCAAAATTCTAGACTAAATCCTTCCGGTTACCGTTTTCCCAATTTTTACACATCGGACTTACGCAATCCAACTTTTTGGTCTCCACCACCAACCATCCTCAGGAATCTATCAAGTTATCTGATTATCTTATATATCACTGCTTTTTTGTCACCTCTGATTTTTTAACTATAACCTACGTGCATGATTTTTGTTTGCTAAGGTCGGATTCGAGTCCGGATTCGATTCCGGATTCGAATCCTCAGCATGAAATGGTGGATTCGGATTCGTACCGAGCCCAGGATTTGGATTCGGATTCGAATCCTTTTATGATCGGATTCGCCTATCTCTGAATTGAAATCGAAATTCGTCTTCATTTGGCAATCGACGTCTTTTTTTTACTCTAACTCTGAATCACGCCAGAAATCTAGCTATTAGTAATCATTGCTTGCGCTCTGCTTCCAGATTAAATGGCAGCGCTGACTCCCGTTTCCTGGAGAAGAAACTAAGATTGCTGACACAGAAATTAGACGAGGAGCGCAGATCTTATGAAGGTCTTATCGACATTCCAGAGACGCCAGTGGCATCGGTGGTGGACGAAACGAAGTTCGGAACGACCGCACCCACCGACGTCAGTAAGAAGGCTGACCTTGAGATGATGGTCCTAGTTCAGGTAATTGTCCCCTGGTAATTGTCCACAATTACCATATTGTGTACAATTACCACATTATGAATTTCAGAATTATGAATTTTAAATTGACATCTTTTGTAAATATGTTTGTTATTCGATTGTGTTTTAAAATTTTATAATTGTAACATATAAGTGATTATTTATGACTATGTCGACCATGTATGACGATCCACCACTATTTTTGTTAAAAGATATCATGGAAATAAACGAATTTGAATTTGAAATAGGGCTGAACCCAAGTTGCATCGGACCATGATTCGTGTAAAAGCGGCTCATTCTTACGAAACTCGTAACAGGCCCGAACAATGTGAGTTCCGTATTGCCAGGAACTCAGTGATCCAAGGTCGCAGCTGCTCCAGAGACAGGAGGAGTGGCCAGATGGTCAGAATCAGAATCTTTTTTATTTGCCTAATCAATCAATCAATCTTTATTATTCGAAAAACATTCCTTACGGTATTAACAAAAACCCGAATATTTGTTATCTCGTCAAACATAACTATATGCAATTGCGCTTTTAACATAGTCGAATATTCAATAATTACACAAGAACAAGAATTGCAACAAATTATAACGCTAAAACTCAATAGTTAATATAAAAAAGAGGAAAAGAATTTAAAATTTTGTTTTGAAAAAACTCACAAAGGACGGGACAAAACTTCTTTCGTACCGCGCATGAATTGCCCGAATGGGTTGGAGCTTAGGAACTGGTTGTGCTGCCATTCTCAGTGGCCTTATGCGGTCGGGAATGTTGGGAGGGGGAAAGATGTGCCGATGGTTGGGGTCTTCCAGTAGTTGTTCACCAAACTTGGTAGAAAGTTGGTGTCTACGGTTTGACAAAGATGCGAGACCAAACTCGTTAAGAAGGGAAATGTACGGGATTTTGGGGGATTTTGATACTATTAGTAAAGACCGGTACTGGATCCTCTCGAGGCGTTCCGACTGCTCCCGTGTTAAACCTGCTCCCGTGTTAAACCTCTTGTGTAAATATCTTTACACAAGAGAAAAAAATAACCTGGGAGGTCAACAATTTATATGCGTCATGAAATACATAATATAACACTTAATATATACAATTAATTCATGTGGTGTCAAAATGCTTCAGTGTTATGCTTGTTATGCAGTGTAATGCTTCTGATGTGTGGTCGATCCTTTACTATTATAGTGTATGTTCAGGTGGGACTGAGATACAGGTCTTTGTTCTTTTAAAGTGATTTAATAATGTAGTTAGTTTTCTTTGTTCTGTCTGCAGAAAGTGTGTTGAATATGTTGTTAAGTTAGTATTTGATTTGTATAATATTTTGTTTGTACTATGGCCCGTTGGGCTTTCCATTTATAATACATACATACATATTAATTATAATCGGTAAAAAGCAAAGTTATGGTACAATTTCAAAGTATAGTTGTATGTTTCATTTTTAAATCTGCTTGTCTATTTTCTGAAGTCAAAGTACGTTAAGTTTTATTTTTGGCTAAATTACAAAATCGGAGTTAACTGGTTTCGACCGGGGCGTGTTGTAACAAATCAAGAGTGAAACTGGTTATTTTTTTGCACTTATAGGCGGGGAAGTTGTCAAATGGGTTGTTTGCTGTGCCGTTTAAGTTTAACGAAAAAGGCAGTTTGTTTTTACATCTGATACTTGATTACACTGAAATATTTTGACCCATCTGAGGGATTTTGTATTTTTTTGTCTTCATCCGAGGCTCTAGTAATACGATTCAGGATGTGCACTGCTTGCATGACAATCCAAAATTTATCCAGTCGCGAAGAATTTGAATTAAAAAAAAGAAGCTAGGATTAAAAATTCGCGCGAAAAATCACGGCTGAAGAAAGATATTAAGATATGTCTTGCAAGAAATCAGCCAATTTCACTTTATGTTTCGGCATTGGCTTTTCTTTTCATTTGGTGAGTATTTCAAGCATAGAGGGACAGCTGCGTAGAGGTGGCAGAGATCCGAAAGAATAAGTTCATTCAATGAAATCGATTATCTGTGGATAACGGATAAACGGAGGAACGCGGTTTTATCGAATTTTCAAGGCCTGCTGAAAAGCCTTAACTTTAAATAAAGTTCGATACTGCTGCCTTCAGATAAATATAAACACGTTTTCGGTCTCAGAATTCGAAAAGAGCTCTAATTTAGTTACATTCTATAATATAGCAATTTGTCTCTAAATGAACTTTATATGTGAATTAAGAGACGCAACAGCCTTATTTCTGCATTATGTTTATTTGTTGATCAGCAAGGTCTATGGTATAAAGTAAAAGGTGTAGAGAGAAAATCTACGAATACTAATAATATGTCGAAGCTGAGGCATTTGTTGGAATTTACGAGTTCTCAACCTGCGGTAGTGTCCTTTTCAGATGCTTACTTTTCCAGTAGTTTCTGTTCATATATTATTTAATATAGATAGTCCTTCAGCCGAAGCTGACTGCGAATCATATTTGATGGTGCAAAACGGATAAGTCAGCTACATTGTATTAGAGATATATTTCAGCCCTTCTTGGCAAGGATCCTCTTCAGGCTCAAGCTGGAAAATGTTCGATCTCAGGCTTGAGCCTGAAGAGGACCCTTGCCAAGAAGGGCCGAAATATAGCTATAATAAAAATGTAGCTGACTTACCCGTTTTGCACCGCCAAATATAATATTATTTAATATTCGTGTATGTTAGATAGATAGATAGATAGATAGATAGAAAGTTTATTTTTAAAATCGACTATCGTGGTTATAAACCAAATTTGCGATTATTGTCAAACAGACAGAAAAAATACAATATATGTGTAAAATGTCAGTACGCTTAAAAATTCAAACTTCGTTAAAATATTTCACGAACTCGGGAACAAAACTTTTTGCATATCTAGCGTGTTTTGTAGGTACGGGACAGAGCTTGGGAACCTTAGAACTTACCACTCGTTCTGGTCGACTTCTAACATTTTGATAGGGGGGAGGGAGGACTTGGGAGTGGAGAGGATGAGATACCATGGCTGAACCGAAGTCAGTGCTTAGCTCCTTTCTGCGCTCCTGCAGTGTTTTTGGGTTAAAGTGTTTTAAAAGGTATGAGTAGGGAAGCTTCGGTCCACTATGAATAATAAGAAGAGCCCGCTTCTGTATTCTTTCTAGTTTTCTCTTTGTTCCTGCGATAATGAAAAATGCCAGACGGGTGCTGCGTATTCCAGGGTGGGTCTGATGAAAGAAGTATAAACTCGTAGTAGGTGACACTGGGGTATTTTCATTTTTGAAAGAAGTTTTAGGTTTCGTATGTTACAGGAAATAATGAGTTTAAAGAAAGAACGCGCGGAGCTACGATCTCACGTCTACCAGATGGAAAAAATGGAGGAAAGCCGCGTCGTTCCGAAATACTTCCCTGACCTGGCGCGCTCTATAGAGGTAAGAAACTTTACAGTCAGTGTGCGGAATCTGCCGGCAAATTTTTGGCAGGCCGATGACGTTACGTCATTATGAGGTTTAGAGACCATGCAGCTACCAGGGACCCCATAAGCATAAAAAGTTGATCCGAAACAGTTGTGGTTCAGGTTCGTTTATTATTTTCACTAATTGTGCACACGTAAATTAACAAATACTGCCGGCAGAGGGCAAAGCACGAGAGTCATAAATGAAAAACAATTACCTTCTTCAAAATACAAGAAAAACAGTAGTACTCACCAGTACAAACTCACAGTAAACAATAAAAATAATCGATAATGTTTATTGATTAATAAATAGCTAGAACCAACGAGAGTTGTGGATGAACTTCCGAAAGAAACGAGTCAAAATAAAATGGCTGCTTACTGACTAAAGATGTAGGAACTTCGGCCTTCGGACCAGGTCGTTAAGGTTATACTCAAGTAGCCTACTCTTTAAAATTCATCGGAGTGTAATGGTATTTTATATTTTTTTGTTTTTTTTTTCGGTTCATTGTTTACTAGTTTTACTACCTCTTTTGCTCCTGATTTCCATTACGGAGCATTAAATTCATTGGTTCGTTCGCTCGAGAATCGTGCAAGAAAATTCTTGCTGAAGTTTACACATAATTCGCAAAATAAAGGAATGTTGAATGGCTAGTAATATACTAAAAAAGTTTCTTCACCTGACGTTTACTCCTCCTGTGAACTCCCAGCTTCAGGTTCAGGTTGCTGATACACGTCCGTGTCAGTCAATGTCCGTGTCAAAGTTTGATCTTTATTATGCCCGGGCCGCATTCAGTCTGTACATAATTTGGTTCGTTAACTTGGTTATTACCCACTCTTATGTTTCATCCTGGTCACACCTGGAACGAAGAAATTCATATATATTACCACCATCATCACACATAGGTAAACACAACTAGCTAAAGTCCGTGACTATCGTCTGTGATTGGTCCAAAGTTACGTTCAAAATGGCGGAAATGGATTTTTCCGTCTCGTCTATTTTACGTTTTCAGCGTCATTTCTTCCCAAATTCGACCGTAAGACGGTCTTATTACCGGCGTTATTATTAGGTGTGACTATAGTGGGGCCCGGGTATTAAAGTTCAATGGGCACATCAAACTACCCCAATCCCACTCTGTAACAACCTAGGAACAATGCTTACCCCCTAGATCAGCAGCTTTTTCAACAGTTTCCTCTCTGTGATATTTCAAAGCGTAATTTCTTGGGCCACTACATGCTCAATTTACTAGCTTGGACAAAGGTAGAAGTGAGGTTTCTTATAATACTTAGTAGATCTTTATTTTATGCATAAAACAGCTTGTATAATTCAGAGTCGAATAGGTTATTTGTTTTTTAATGATTGTTGTAGCTATGTTATTTTTTATAAGCTTATTGCATATTCTGGTACATTTTACAAAGCAAGCTAATCAAGCTTCACAACACTATTCCACAAAGAAAAACTTTTAATAGCCACTTTAAGCCATGGAACTTCTGATGAAACACTAGAACAATCAGGTAAACTGCACCTGCGGCTTGACTTTCAAATATATCTTTTTCTATCAAGCATTGTTGGGAGTTTTTGAATTTCGCGCGTGCCACGATATCCCAGCTCCTAAGATTTGGATCGGCGAAATGCCAGAGAGGTTAAGACAAGGGATAACAAGAAAACGGCCGATTTTCGTAGCGCCTTCTATAGAAAGTCGGAAATGTTTATTTGTGAAGCATTTAATACAAAGTAAAGCATTAGAAGTGTCCATTTTGCTTTAAAGGTTAACTTCAGACATCGAGGTTGATATCGGAAAATAACAACGAGAAATGAAAAATATCAGCCGAGTGCAGCGGGGTTGATATTTTTAAATGCCCGTCGAGGTTGTTATACCGATATGAACCGAGATGGAGGTATGTTAACTATTATAACTTTTTCGAACAGAATATGTTTATAGGTAGGTCTCATTCTTCTTTTCTTGTACTTTTTCGCTAATGGAGGTAGGGAATTTTTATTTTAGTAAAGTAGCAATCCAAGCCTACTGTGGACCTAATAAAATAACTACTATTGGGACCCAAGCACTTCAGTTTCTGCGAATATAGTGTTTTACTTTGTTGGCGATTTAGATGCCATCTAGCGGTTACTAAGCCTACTACAGTTCTACTAAAATGACTCTAGGGTTCGTGGAAGTAAACAATAACAAACCAAACGTGAAGGCTTCTGACATAATTCCAGAACAAAGACAGTGATTATTGCTGAATAACTAGCCTTTTGAAAGCAAGGGATAGTAGGATGTTGTTTCAGTTGACAAGCTGTATTTTCAGTGGAAAGTGCGACCCAGGGCAAAGGCTGGTTGGCTATGAGAGTAAGATGTTCTGTAATTTTTTCAGTTCTAAATAACTAGCTTTTAGAAAGCAAGGGATAGTAGGATGTTGTCTCAGTTGACAAGCTGTAGTTTGAGTGGTAATCTGACTATGACAAGCTATGACTTAGGGCACAGACTGGTTGTTTTATTCTGTTTCTTCTTTTATTTTTTGTTTGATTTTTTTTGTATTTTTTTTACTGAAATTTTTTTTCCTAATTATTTTTTTGTGAAAAGTCAGCTTCTATTTTTCAGTATGTGAGCAAAGTGCTTGATGAACTTCTGCGGAGGCTGTTACGGCTTCGTATCATCCTCTCTAGAGGATGAAACGATGTCGCAACATGCTCCACAAAAGTAATTGTCATAAAATAACCTCCTGTGGAACAAAGGAAGACATGCATTGCATATCTGTTCGAGAAAAGTTATTAAAGAATATTTTCAGACGCTCGAAGCAAATTCCAGAATGTGTTTCTCCCGGTAACACCGTGTTCGTCTTTACAGGCAGTGGAAAGTGCGAACAAGCTATACGGCCAAATTGAACTAAGTTCCAAAGTTGAGAAACTGTTGGAAGCCGTCAAGTCCGGTTCAAGGGCGTACCAGACCAAAGAGGACGATATGCTACAGACAATCTCAAAGATGAAGCATGTTCTAAAGTAAGAGGAACTTGGTATACCTACACTGTCAGAATTTTCATAACAGACGACGCAAGGATGCACAGTTTCAACAGATAACAGCTAAAGGACCCCTCTTGCTTATTCTCCTTTTTGTATTATCCCTAGCTCCGTTATCGAATTGTAAGCTTTTGAAATCCCGCTTTTCGCCATCGTTTCGTTTGCTACTTACTACTTTTTAACGTTTTTTATGGCACTTGCCCTTCGGCCAAGTCCCATATAGCGATCTCAATTTCTGTCCGTCCGTCGGTCTGTCGTTCGGTCGGTCGGTTGGTCTGTCTGTCCCGGTTTTGCTAGTTCGGGCACTTCCAGATGAGCTAGGACGATGAAAGTTGGCAGGCATATCAGGGGCAGGACCACATTAAATTAGAAATAGTCACTTCCCTGATCTGACCATCTGGGGGAGGGGGAGTCAGGAAAAATTAAGTATTTTTAACTTACGATTGGGTGGTCGGATCTTAATGAAACTTGATCCCATTTTAAATCCAGACCGGATCCGGTGACGTTTACTAGATACCTGATTGACATAACCGGACCGGATCAGTTCACTGTGGGGGAGTTGGGGGGGGGGGGATCCTGATTTCTAGTGATGACGCGAGTTCGGTACTTCCTGATGTACCAGGACGATGAAACCTGGCAGGCGTGTAAGGGACCCGAAGAGGTTGACTTGAGAATAGTCGTTTCTTCGAACTGACCATCTGGGGGGGGGGGGGGGGGTCCGGAAAGTGAGGTATTTTTAACTTGCGAACGGGTAATCGGATCTTATTGAAACTTAATATATAGAAAGACCTCGTGTCTCAGACACCCCATTTTAAATCCGGACTGGATCCGGTGATATTGGGGGGAGTCAGAGGGGGGAACCGGAAATCATGGGAAACGAGTGGAGGGTTCGGATGAAACTTTGTGGAAGAACAAACACAAATCCTACATTCATGAATGACATAAGCGGGACGGATCCGGTCACTATGGGAGAGTTAGGGGGGTGGGGGGGATCCGAGTTTCTAGTGATCCGACGAGTTCGGTACATCCTGATGCGCAAGGACGATGAAACTTGGCAGGCTTGTCAGGTACCCGAAAAGATTGACTTAAGAGTGTCGCTTCCCCGATCCGACCATCGTGGGGGAGTGTAGGATTGGGAATCCGGAATCTAGTGGCAAGCTCAGCTATTGAACGAGCTATCGGATTTAACTGAAACTTGATATTTAGGAAGACCTCGTGCCTCAGATGTCCCATTTTAAACTCAGACCGGATCCGGTGACATTGGGAGTTGGAGGGGGGAACCGGATATCTTTGGAAACGTTTAGAGTGGACGGATCGGGATGAAACTTGGTGATGCGAACACGCACAAGTTCTTGATACGTCATTGACATAATATTACGGAATTTGTAACTACGTGGGAGTAGAGGGTGGGGGTGGCCGGATTTGTAGTGATCAATATTCCTTCAGCCAAATCCGACTGCGAATCATATTTGATGGTGCAAAACGGATACGTCAGCTGAATTTTATTGGAGCTATGTTTCGGCCCTTCTTGGCAAGGGTCCTCTTCAGGCTCAAACCGCTTAAATTGGAAAAACACAACGGTGTCCAACGGTGTTTCCCACAAGTTCGTTTTTTCCAACTTGAGCGGTTTGAGCCTGAAGAGGACCCTTGCCAAGAAGGGCCGGAATATAGCTCCAATAAAATTCAGCTGACGTATCCGTTTTGCACAATCAAACTGGTAGTGATCGCGCGAGTTCGGTACTTCCTGATGTGCTAGGACGATGACTTGAGAATAGTCGTTTCCTCGATCCGACCATCATGGGGTCTAGTGGCATGGGCAGCTATTGTACGGGTGATCGGATTTAAATGAAACTTGATATTTAGGAAGACCTCGTGCCTCAGAAGTCTCATTTTTAATTTGGACCGGATCCGGTGACAATGGGAGGAGCTGGAGGGGTGAACCGGAAATCTTTTGAAACGCTTGTGGAGGTATGGAGATGAAACTTAGTGGGAACAAGTTCTAGATTCGTCATTGACATAATAGGACGGGATTCGGACACTTTGGGGGAGTTGGGGGGGGGGGGGGGTTATCTAGTAAGCGCGCTAGTTTGGTACTTCGTGATGTGCTAGGACGATGAAACTTGGTAGGCATGTGAGGGACCCGAATAGACTGACATGAGAATAGTCGTTTCATCGATCTGACCATCGTGGGAGGAGTGGAGGGATTGGGAATCCGCAATCTAGTGGCACGGGCAGTTTTTGAACCGATGATTGGGCAAATGGTAGGAGCTATCGTCTCAGATGTTCTATGTCAGACAAGGAAGGGGGAATCCGGAATCTTGAAGTATTTATAACTTTCCAACGGGGGATCGGATCTTAATGAAACTTGATATTTGGAAAGACGCCGTGTCTCGGACGACCCAGTTCAGATCTGGATCGGATCCGGTGACTTTGGCTGGAGCCGGAGGGGGGAACCGGAAATCTTGGGAAACGCTTAGAGTGGAGTGATCGGGATGAAACTTGGTGGGAAGAACAGGCGCAAATCTTAGATACAGCGTTGACATAAGCGGACCAGATCCAGACAGTGTGGGGGAGTTGGGGCGGGGGGGGGGGGGGGGGGCTTAATTCTAGCTTCGCAAGTTCTGAACTTCCTGATGTTCTAGGACGATAAAACTTGGAAGACATATCAGGGACCCGAACAGACTGATTTTTTTTTTATTTGTTTCAAAATACAGCCAACTGGGGCTGCTACATAACAACTCGTTTATATACACTAAGAAAACCAAAAAAAAACAAATATGCTGAAAGCACGAAGCCTCCAACAAACAAAGTACTCAATCAGGATACGTCAAGCCACTCGAATCAGGATGGGTCAAACCCACAGCAAATTTCCCACAGTAAATAGTCTTTCCTCGATCCGACCATCATTGAGTTGCAAAAAGATTTGACATGCACAAAAACCAAACGGAAAGACAAAATAGGATGCAAATTGGACACTGCCGAGCCTATCCGACCTTGATTTGTTATTTAGCGTCCGGACAGGATCCGGAGCGGGACTCGGATATTTGCAGATAGGCTTTGCTCCGATTCCAGTCAAACTTGATGGACGTGACCAGGGCAAGTCAGAGATGCGACATTTATGTTTCCGAGTCGTATTCAGCCACGGTTGGCATAGTTGGAAGGGGAGTCCCGGAAAGACTTTAGTGAAACTAGATATCCTAATTCTAGGTCCGAACCGCATTTTTGGATGGCGTTTTTGTGAAGTTCTCTTCTACTTTCTTGTACCACCTACTCTTAACAAGTACCATATGAGCTGGTAGCTCTTGTTCGGTCTAACCAAGTTTTGCAAGTCATGCAATGCAAACTTCACCGAAAGGTCGAGGTCCGCCAATAACTCTTTCACACATGAGGGTATGAGAAGATTAAAAATGTTGTTTTTCATTTTGGAAGACATTGTGTAACATCAGGTATATGTTCTGTTTTGGACTTCTTTTTTTCTGTTTAATTTCCCTACTTTTGACCCCGGGGGGTCCAGTTTTCAAATATTTTGCATCCAGCCGCCGCGTCAAAGAGCAGGAACTCGGGATAGAGTCGACAAGCGCTAGCAAGAAAATCGCTAATCTCACCTTGAAAGTAATAGTATAACAAAAAACGACATTTCGAGCTGTTTCGTCGTGAAAAGATCATTTGTAATAAGATTTGTGCTTTAAGATGGTAGCTGTTATGATTTTCAAACGTTACGCATTGAAATTTTATGCATACAAGCAGAGCCGAAACATCGCCGGAAAAACACTTGCTGACTTTCTTTTTTGTCATCTTGGAATAGTCACCAAATGCTCTTTCATAGGTTTTTCGACTCTTCCTTGTAATGCTTCTTATGCATAACGTTTAATGCATAAATTTCCCAAAACCATAACATATAACATCCCAAGTGTCGTCTGTTGAAACTGCGCATCCTTGTATTATCTGTTATAAAACTTCTAAAAAATGTACCATTCCCCTAAAATCGTAATCGTGTTCAACATAATCTCTTTCGTAGGCTGATCTTCCCTCATCATTTTGTAGTTCGTGTCTCATTCTAGTATTTTTCCTTATTTGTTCCTGATCGTTTTAAAGAGTCAATTAACGGCATGGTACAGGCCTGGTCACTTGATTGCGACATTTTAACTTGAAAGCCTCGAAAAAAATAAGAAAAGGCGGCGCAAAAAACGAACGAAACGGAGGCTGAATTTCCCGATAAACCTTGTCTGTGATCGGTAAACGCGAATATTAAAGATCTAATCCAAACATTCTGTTTACCTTCTCTTACTGATCGCCAGCCAACATTTGTTCCAGATTTGAGCTTTGGGTTGCTGTCTCCCTACGTGCCATAACGGCAGTCCCGGATAATCGGCTGAGATTTAGTCCAGACCGAAATATTTTAAACCTAGGAAATTTGTTTTTTTTTTAATTTGCTTATTTTTTGACGGTGCTTTTTGCGGTTTTGAACATTCATAGTGACAGTAGATATGGTTATCATTGTGTGTGTGGTAGAAAGACCATTTTTTGTGGTCCGCTTTAATCAGTACAACTTCCAAAACCCGGCTCTGTAACTTTACTTACGCTCTGTCTACCCGTGATGGAAGTACGTGAACTAGATTAAACTTGTCGACTCACCTTGCTTGACAGACCGACAGAGGACACGAAAACATGAGTCAATACGAAATTGGAAACTCCAGAAGAAATAAGAAAAGATGATCCAGCCCCTTGCTCTTACTCACGCACTGCCTACTTATAATGAAAGTACGCAACGTAGACCTGAGCCTCGTTTTCGTTGCATGCTGCAGGTCCACTTCTCGGCCGATTCCGGACTGATTCATTCTACATCCGTTTTTGCACTGCAGCGCTTCCGAGGAATACGGCAGCGCTTCTCGAGAATCACGGTTTTGCTCCCCGACCAAGTCCGTGCTTCCCTGCAAGATGCTGCAGCGCTGCCGCTTCAACCAAGAAGAAAGTGAATCCAGAAACGCATATTATGCAAAAGCAAAGAAGTGCTGCAGCAGCGATGCGGCAGCGCTTTTGCGTCAAAAACGAGGCTCTGATTTGCAGACAAACCATGTATGTGATTGATGCATGCGAATGATGAGTCAGTGCACGAAATATTCTCTATGTAACGACCGAGCTTAGTCACAGAAAATTAATTAGTGAAATATTATAAGCCATCAGTTCTGCTTTAAACTCTGGTAACTGCTTAGTATCGCTTATGGGTGAACTGTCTTTTCTAGGTTTCTGATGCAGCTGATGGGAAAGCAAAAGCGAGACAGTCAGTGTGAGTTGCAGACTTTGGAAGAAATGATGCAGAAAATCCAGTTTTGAATAGAAACTATAATGCCGTTAGTCACGGCGAAAGTTGCGTATAAAACGCGAATATTAATCGCTAGGAAACGCGGAAATACACCGCATAGACCGTGAAACGGCGCTCTCGAATTCTTCTGCGGTCTGTGAAGACAAGGCTAACTCCAAAGGCGTGCGTTTAGCTGCGTTCGTTTTCGTTGTTCGGTTCGCCCTTTCAACCGTCGTTCTACTACAAGCGTTTTCTTTACAACGCCGTTCACGAACGGCGTTGTAAAGCTGTTACTTCTTTCGAACTGCCGCAATAAGGAGTTTTCTCGGTTGAACTGCCGTTCCATTGGTCGTTCTTGAAACGACTAACTGAGCCAGAAAGTCAGTTTCAACATCTCCGTTCAGTAATTAGGCGCGAATTTTCAAAATTCTCGACAGAACAAATTAAAATTAAACCAAGTTTAAAAACAATGGTCCTGTTATACTAAAATCCATTTTAGTACTTTATTATAGCTACTGTTACAAATATTAAGTTAGTTCGACTATTAACGTTTTCTTATAAACGTCGTTCGAGAAAGGACGTTTAATGAACGCGCCAAAGAAAACACTAATAATAATAATAATAATAATAATTTATTGGAAAAAGCCTAATACGGCCATACAACAGATTCCTGAAGCGCCAACAACAATTTATAGCACTAATAATGAAACACAAACTATTTTCTTCTTTTCATTGCATTCAAAACGAAAGAAACTACCTCACGGATTACACTTTTATTTGTCGACTTTAAGATACCAGGGAAGAGAACACCACCAGCCATCCCAACTAAACCCAATGAAGGAAGCTCTTGGCACTGTCCTAGAAGGTGGTCAATAGTATCTTGCCCAGTGCAACAAAGTGGGCAATTGTAGTTCTCCTCACCGACCTGTTTTCGCCTATCAAAAATTTTCTTTCTGTATCGTAATGGAAGAGAGTTAGTGATATTCAAACGACATTCTTCGTACCGACAACGACGAAAACGAACGCGGCTATTATTAGATGTGTAGCTGAATCTTTTTGTCCGTATTTAGTACATAGGTAATGTGTCTGAATTGTATATGTGAGTGATATGCTATCGACTGTAGACGCTAGCGCCCTGAGAAACTTGTTTAAATGTCCAGATAGTTTGATTACGCCCTCCGAACGATATGCAATAATCTAGTGATAACCGACTATTTTGTGTCGTAGACTGCACGTACACAGCAGTTCTCGCTTGGTGTACGAGTACTTCCCAATGTATATTCGTTTTTTTTTCATGGATTTTTTTTTTTGTTATTACAGGTGCGATGCCTGGATCTGAGAATGCTAGCTTTTATAACTGTAAGAGCATCAAAAAGTTTATGTTCCAGTAGAAAAGATTGTGAAGTCTTAATCTGGTGCATCCAACACAAACTCGCTGAGGCGGCGATTCCAGCGCCGACCGCTAGAGTTCCTAGAGATCAAACTGGGATAACTGAGTTCCTCGCCAGGATAACGAATAAACTTGAATACTGCCGTGTCTTTGTTTACCTTGCTGTGCATGAGAATTGGTATAAATAAACTGCGTAATCGTGCATTGCTGTTGTTTTCAAGCATTTCAGCAGGTTTATGTCTCGCATTCTCCTATAGGGCACTTCTTCACCAGCAGGAATTTTCTGGAAATCAAAACTAGTGACAGCTTCTAATAGTTATAAACTCCATTTTTTATGGACTGTGCCTGTTCGACGAAGGACCACTTCTGTCGCCTGGCTGGAGTGATAAAATTGACCCCCTTTAATTGTGCAATTGGCATACCGTTTTTAATTTAATTTTTGTTGTAGGGAAAATAATAGTTGCATTTTTGAAGATACGGTGGTATCTGTTACCACGGTACCTGGATCTGCAATTAGTCGTTTTGCAGTTACCGTGGTATCTGATATACGGTTGCACTGCTAAAACGACAATTGCCGTAATTGCGCTTTTCGAAGTCGTCCCAAAAGAAAAACTGATGTTCAGTCATATTACCAAGTGCCAATTGTGAGATGACTTTTTCAGATACCATGGCCGGACCATGGTATCTGAATATCAGATGAAATATCTGAATATCAGATACCAGGATAACTGCAAACACGCCTTTTGACCGTGGTATCACACAACACGATAACTGCAAAAACGGCTTTACACAGCGGTGTGAGATACCATGGTATCTGCAAAACGTAATTAAAGAAACCGTCTATTTGTGCCTGTTTGCAGGTCGTTCTCGCCACGGAGGCACTCTCTTTCAGAACTACTTTCACTCTATGCGGTTGATATTCGTCGGAGAAAATTTGTAAATGCAAAGCGTGGATGACCAACAAACTCAGCTAGCCTAGATTAGAAACGCTGATCGACCTTCTACAACTGTACCGTTGTCAACACACAGTGGATTAAGCTGAAGTTTTGGAATCTGAGTCAGGCTTTATAAGCCTTAAAACGTAATACTGTCTGTGATCTACTAATTTTGTGGACAAACTAGCTTGGGCCAGGTTTGCCCTCGAAGCTCTTTATAGAGGTGAGGCTTGGCAGACTGATATCTGCGGGAAGCAAATATTGGCTGTGTACTAATGTTCTAGACTGGGCCAGGCTAGGGTCTAGGGCTAGGTTGTTGTTGTCGTCTCCTACCTGGCTGTCAATTAAACCCCTGAATCTGATTTTGGCCAGTACCAATATAATCCAGATCTAACCTAGTATGTGACCCTGGAAGGTTTCTGCTGATTTGGCTGTCTAGTGTCTTCTTTTTTTGTTTTTAATACTTGTGTTGCATCTTTTCTATTTGTGTGCATTTCTAAATTTCAGGCTACCCTCTACAACCCGATTGTTCAACTGAAAAGGCAACTTATTTTTGTATCATTAACTGAACATACTGCATTATTTGGCTTGTGTTCAAGGATTTTTTAAATTTTTCACTATTTGCTGTAGTAGCCTATAATGTTAAGAATATCTGCGGCCATCCTCACAACATAAAATTCTAATATGACACCAAAAATTTGAATCTCAATACAAATGTAGCTTTTCAGTAGCCTGTGATCAGCTCATGGAAGGTAGCTAACTGCGTGAACAACTATTTTTTGAAAATGTTCTTAGCCAAGCATAGGCTACACCATAGGTACAAGTGGCTTGTGCTTGTTCTTTATTTAGCTCTTGTTCTATACCATTTAACAGTAGCTTCAACTGGTTTCCATTCATTACTTAACTTATACTTCTCATGATTGCAGAACTTCAGGAATAAGCACGTCTCCTGACGTGGAAACTAGCCTATTTTTGTTTGCTGTAAATTCAGAATAAATGTACTTTACATCAGCTTTACCCTGGACGAACCTTTTTTTCTCCAGGCAGCTGGGTGGCTCAATAGGTAGCCTTGGGATAGCAAAAATGCACTTTGATCATGAGTGTTTCCAAAAAAATGTGCCTACGCCACTTAGCAGTCTTTACTATTTAGAAAAAGGGTACATCATTTAGTTTGTGTTTGAGGGTTGGAATTTTGGGGTGCTTGAACCACGTTGAAGGCTAGAATTTGCCAGCAAAAAGGCAGATTAAAAAAAAATTTCCTGCTGCGCTTTAATTTTCCTGGGTAAACCCATTCACAATGTTGTCGCTTGGCAGCAACTGCTTTTTCGTTGGCACATTTTCAAATCCTTTTGCCAAAACTGGACGTCACCCAAAGGTAAAAGGCTAGTGACTGCGTATCCATGAAAAAAAAGCAGAAGTGGAAGAGCGTGAAAACAGGCCAAATTTTCTGTTTGGACTTGATTTTGTATACATACTATGACAGTCTAGTACACCAGCCCCATATCAGGCACGGTGTTCAAACGTCTAGCACCATGCCTGGGTGCTAGACGTTCAAGCACTGTACCTTGGATTTCATGTCTGGTGCATGGATTTCAGTGTACAGTGCATACAGAAAAAACACAGTTTCTGTCATCACAACTGAGCACCGGCTCGGACAGGGCTGAAATTACTACTATGAATTAGAGAAATCAAAGACAATCCTTTATATATTTTTCACAACAAAAACAAAAGGGCTCTAATGATGATGGAGATGAAAAACCTAACAGCACCCTATCTATTCCCCAAGAGCCAATACTCTGGTTGGCTGCTAGGTAGAAAAAGCTGAGGCACAGGACACTTTGCATGCAAAACCCTTGACTATGTAGAAAAGGAAATGAGGTTTTTCACATCTGTCATCAGCCGAGCCCTTTTGTTTTTGTTGTGAAATATATATAAAGGATTGTCTTTGATTTATCTAATTCATGGTAGTAATTTCAGCCCTGTCCGAGCTGGTGCTCAGTTGT
This sequence comes from Branchinecta lynchi, assembly GCA_023053575.1. Classification (NCBI taxonomy): domain Eukaryota; kingdom Metazoa; phylum Arthropoda; class Branchiopoda; order Anostraca; family Branchinectidae; genus Branchinecta; species Branchinecta lynchi. The sequence continues at coordinate 13,964,514 of JAKZAP010000014.1, read as the reverse complement.
TATGACAGAAACTGTGTTTTTGATGTCTGCACTGTATACTGAATTCCATGCACCATACATGAAATCCAAGGTACAGTGCTTGAACGTCTAGCACCCAGGCATGGTGCTAGACGTTTGAGCACCGTGCCTGAAAAGGGGCTAGTGTACTAGACTGTACTATGACTTTTAATATTACAGCTTCTTGAAGGCAACATGCTGTGTTTTATGATTTTTTTTTTTTTTATAAATTTGGCCAGTATCAGATACCGATTCAGTCAATTTTTACCAGGTTCGCCCCCCCCCCCCCAATGAAGAAAGACTCGGGACACCCCTGTCAAAGACTATCCCTCAGCGATGAAAAACACAACAGAATATCGGAAAAAGGGACTAAATTGATTTTGCAGCCAGTTGAACTTTATCCTTTTCAATCACAGACATTGTGACCGATGAAGATTTAGTATTATAAAGGTATATTGTTTGGTATTATAAAGTTATCCGCAACTTTGCAATATCACATTACCATATGTTTCACTCTACCATAGATGCCACTCTACTTGTTGCAAAACTTTGCAATTATTTTACATTAGTCTATCATTTGTATCTGTTGTTTTAACACTTAACGCTAGCCAGGTAACAGTGATCAATGAAATGTGCACCAATTTGCACAAGTTTCTAGCCCCTCATGCAAGTGACAGTGATTTAGCAATCGGTTCTTACGTACAGTTACCTCTCCATGATAGACATGGAACCAAACTGTTTTTACCATCGAATACACCGGAAATGAATTATAGGTACACCAACTAGCAAAGTTGCAAACCCATCATCACCGAAGATGATTATGGTCTAACAGGCAATTATTGTTTGCAAGTCCCCTATATGTCTCACAATTGGGATCCGCTATTTTTTTGTTTCAGTGTAGCGTACCTTACCACCACACTGTCAGAAGTTTCATAACAGATAACATATAACACTTTCAAGAATAACACCTTTTCACTTAGAAATAAAGTGTTATGACCAATTAAGTTTACACTCTTTTGTGCCTAGATCTCCAACAGCACATTCAATTGGTAAAAATACTAACGGGGACGAAAGAAACATAACAGATAACATCCCAAAGTGTTATCTATTGAAACCGTGCATCCTTTTGTTGTCGTTATGTAACTTCTGACAGTGTAGTATGTTTACCTATTGAAGGTGTTGTTGGAGATCTAGGCACGAAATAGTATAAACTTAACTGGTCATAACAGTTTATTTCTAAGTGAAAAGGTGTTATTTTTTAAAGTGTTATGCGCAATCTGTTATGAAACTTCCGACAGTGAAGAGGCGTTACTAGCCAAAATGTTTAGGGGGGGGGGTGCAAGGTGTTTACCGATTGGCTGGACATCCCCGACTGTTTTCTTGCAGGAAACCCGACGGTTTTTAAGAAAAATCGACTGATTTTCAGAAAAACGGAGTGTTATAAAGATAAAAACTAGACCTACGTTACCTGGGCAACGTGAGGTGTTGCAGCAATTTTTGGTCGGCGTCGTTCTTTGCTACCATAACGGTTAAATCCTGAATTTATCAACCCATCGAGGTTTTCAAAATGATATCGTCCAACACAATCTGGATATCCCCCAGCGTAAAAAAGAAGAAGAAAAGAATATCGGAAGTAAGGACTAAATTGACTTTGCAGGCAGTTGAACTTTGTCCTTTTCAGTCGCAGACATCGCGAATGGTGAAAAACGTGGAACATTATCTTACATATCCTAGTTGGTATTGTTAAGCTATCCGTAACTTTTCAGGAACATAGTACCATAGATCCCGAAAGAAGCTAATTATTGCGAAACTATGCCGTTGCTTCACAGTATCATTTTGGATCCGTTGCATCTGAGGGAGAATCTCATCTCATGAAAAGACAATGCTTTAGCAACCAATTCTTGAACGATGACACAAACCAAACTTTTCTCACCATCAAAAACATAGGAAGCAAAATAGGTACACAAAACTAGAAACAAGTCCCTGACTTTTCTCACAACTGGGTTCTGCCTATTCTCTTTCTGAGTATGTACTTGATTCTAAGTTACATTGATAGACCATGGAGAATAATTTTCTTACACTAATATTTTTAGAGATCAAACAAAATGTGCACCAATTTTCACTACTTTCTCATGAACCTCTTCTAGCAACCGATTCCTACTTACAAGTCCAAATCCCTGTGATAGACGTAGTACCAAATTGTTCTCACGATCAAATACACCGGAAACAAATAATAGGATTAATAGGTACACCAACTATCAAAAGTTGCTAACCCCTCATTCCCGAAGATTATTATGATCGAAAGGCCGATTGTTGCTTTCAAGTCCCCTACATGTCTGACAATTGGGATCAGCCTACTTTGGTTTCAGTGTGTACCTTACTACTGAAGTCGTCAACCCCTTTAAACTTTCAAACTTCGATCAGCTCATCAAGGTCTATCGATTGCCGTCGAAAAAAGAATTCTGTCTGTATTTCAGAAGTTTAGTTTTTTGCCGTAGGCCAACTTTCTAATGTTACCACTTAGAAAAGAGCTAAGGACAAGCTCTGATATCTCTGAGAGAACTTTTAATGTTTAAGACGCGCATCTGATACCATTTCTCTTCCTCAATCCCAAGTGTGAGAAATCGGATGACAAACTCGTCAGAAATCAAGAACAGAAATGGGCTGGGACATTAGATGGCAGCACTTTCGGACATGGGGACATTTCTTTCTGTAAATGTTTTTATTTATCACCCAAAGAAGATAATATGGGGCCGCGGCTATGGGGCCGCGGAACTGCCGCACATATTTAGCACTTGAAGATTTTAGCCCATCATCAGTCTGGAACTGGTGTCTGCGTGCTAGAAAGGAGCTTTCCGCTCGAAAGCAGAAGCATGGTTTGATGAAACGAAATCTTGGCTGCATAACTTCAGATAGTCCTCTCTGGGGCTGTACAGGTCCACATCACTTCACACACCTTAGGCTCTGGCTCGAGAACAAAACAAAAAAAATTATTTCGGCCCCAGGCAAGATTTCTACGAAGGTTTTCCAAAACGTAATGTCATATTCGTCAATCCTGGTTTTCCAAAGGTTTTCCAAAACGTAATGTCATATTCGTCAATCCTGCCGAAGGTCCACACTTTCCGTAAAAACCGCAGATCTTTACCAATTTCTACAGATAAGCTGAAATCGGGGTAGGTACTAGGAAAAAAAAAAAAAAAAAAAAAAAGGAACAAAACCAAAGTGTTGCTCTCGCAACGTAATGAGCAGGAAGTGAAAAGGGAAATGCAAAAGACAGGACACAAACAGTAGTGAAAGCTAGGTTGGGATAGACTTGCATATGAATTTCAAGTAAGCATTACAAATATGTGGGCATTACAACTTTTTACAACACTCTACAATGACTGAACTTCTTACTTTGTTTTATAAAACGTCTTAGTTCTTACCTTACAAACTTTGCAGGTCTGCAAATGGATGAGACTGAACAGTCATGTTCTCCATCTACGGACCACGTTGCTTCGCTGCCGAGTGACGAAGTTGACTTTCACGGCAACAACCCAGCTGAACCAGATGGTTCAGCTCCCTATGTTTCTTCTGACGAGCTAACTATTCAGGGCTTTATACCTGAACAAATGTATATTATAGCAGAAAGCCCCGAGCTTAGCTCCATTACAAAAGGTTGCAAATTTGCACCTGATGGATCTTGCTTGATTACCTGCACCGACAACAATGCCATGAAGACCTTCAACCTTCCTGGTCATTACTGGAATGGTACTATCCCTGAACAGTCAACTTTGCAAGAGACTGTGTCCTTCAGAGAAGGTGGAACCATTTATGACTATCAGTGGTACCCATTGCTGAACTCATGGCAGCCAGAAACTTGCTGTCTTGCAACCACAATCAAGCATGGACCGGTGCATTTATGGAATGTAGAAGCTTCCGAAATTGTTGCCTCGTACAGAATGTTTGACCACGTTGATGAGCTCTCGTCAGCATACAGCATAGCATTCAACCCTTCTGGAGACAAGTTATACTGTGGAACTGATGGCATTTTGCATGTGTTCGATGTTGCAAATCCCGGACGTGAATATCTGCACAGAGACATGAAGAAAACAGGCTTCAAGGGCATATTTTCAACCATAGCTGTTAACCCCGCAATGCCTTCAATATATGCAGTTGGGTCCTACCTAAGAACAGTTTCTGTGAACTGCGAACCTGAAGGAGTTCCACTGTGTGTGCTTGAGGGTCATAGTGGAGGAATCACACATTTGGCATTCCACGAAAGTGGACACTTTTTAGCAAGTGGTGCAAGGAAAGACAATCTCATAAACATATGGGATCTTCGCATGCCAGGCGAAACATATGCTATTCTTGAGAGAGCAGTAGATACCCACCAGAAAATATACTTTCAGTTTTTCCATGATACATTGATAACAGGCAATACCAATGGAACAATAAGCTGGTTAGACTTGAGGACTAGTGAGAAGGGTGAAGTTCGAGTGAGCGAAGACTGTGCAAATGGCGTTTCTATTAATTCTGCCGTACCCTTGATCGCAGCCTCAACTGGGCAGCGCCACTTTCACGTTGTTGATGACGATGAGGAAGTACCTACCAAGACCCAAGAAAACAAGGTCAAACTGCTCTGGTTTGGGAATAAAATTCTTGCTGATGTTCCTAGCTGAGGCATGTCTTACAGTCTTTATTTGGAGGCAAAGCAAATTTTACTACAAATGTGTTCACGGAATAATAGGAAAATAAGAAATTGGTCAGGGATGTCGATTTACCATTAAATACCTTTCTCTTTCTTTGTTTGGGCTATCTTTTCCCTGAGGTCATTACAAACCAATTCAATCTCGTAGTTCTTTGACACAAGGCCAACCCACGAACTCTCCAGCTGCTTGAATTTTTCACCTGCGTCAAGCTGACTTCTTTTTCTATCCCAGTTTATCTCTTGAATCTGCTTGCGGATATCTTGCAATTTCTTCTGTTCTTCATGAACCATAGTTGTAACAAGCTTAATATGGCTTTTCCATGCCTCACAACCATTGTCTAGCATGAGCTCTAGGTTGGTTATTCTAAGCATCTGTTGTTCCAGCTGCGCGAAGGAGTTATCAACACACTCAGTCCACGCGACTAAGTCAGAAGCTCTGCCAGGAGGTGGAGGTGGAAGCTCATAACGCTTCATGCTCAAGACGTCCATTGGTTGATTTTTTTGTAGTCTCTCAATCTCAGCTTTCATCACTGGGGTTTCAAATGAGTTCAGGTTCAGTGAAGGGAGGTGTTCTAAGTAGTTTCTGCTTGGTCTGAAAGTCTTCATTTCTTCCTCAATGAGTTTGAATGCCTGTAAGATACAGATTTGTACCAGACATAGGGTATTAAAAGGGGCGTCACTATGGGAAGTCTTGAGAAAGTACTTTCGTCACACACACAAAGTTCACTCACAAACACTGAAGAAATACAAATTTATATGCTTTTACGGGGCGCCGGTCGACTCGTCGGCGCATTGTGTTCTTTTCATCCGGAAGAAATAACATTCTGCAATGTCAGGCAAAGCACAAAAGAAATCGAATTCTCTACGCTTCTGTCGGGCCTCGGTATTCTCGTCGGCACAACCCATTGTTATCTGCAATGTTATTGCAAACAATGCAATTTTATTCGAAATACAAATTTATATACTTTTACGGGGCGCCGGTCGACTCGTCGGCGCATCGTGTTCTTTTTATCCGGAAGAAATAAAATTCTGCAATGTCAGGCAAAGCACAAAAGAAATCGAATTCTCTATGCTTTTGTCGGGCCTCGGTATTCTCGTCGGCACAACCCATTGTTATTTGCAATGTTATTGCAAACAATGCAATTTTATTCGAAATACAAATTTATATGCTTTTACGGGGCGGCGGTCGACTCGTCGGCGCAGCGTGTTCTTTTTATCCGGAAGAAACAAAATTCTGCAATGTCAGGCAAAGCACATAAGAAATCGAATTCTCTATGCTTTTGTCGGGCCTCGGTATTCTCGTCGGCACAACCTATTGTTATTTGCAATGTTATTGCAAACAATGCAATTTTATTCGAAATACAAATTTATATGCTTTTACGGGGCGCCGGTCGACTCGTCGGCGCATCGTGTTCTTTTTATCCGGAAGAAATAAAATTCTGCAATGTCAGGCAAAGCACAAAGGAAATCGAATTCTTTATGCTTTTGTCGGGCCTCAGTATTCTCGTCGGCACTTGAGGTTCTTTTTGGGATCCCAAATCGTAAGTGGAGGGATATCTATGAGTTCGTAAGATTTGTCCGTCTGTCAGCATGATATCTCTCGAAGGGAATGAGATATTCCGACGAAACTTGGCGCGAGTATTCTTTAGGTCAAGGATGTTGAGTTCGTAGACTCGAACTCAAGAAGTAGGGCTCTGTAGCCCTACATTTAGGGGTGGGGGTTCAAATTAAGGGGCGAACAAAATATTTTTTAACAGCTAATGAGATAGTCGATTCAGGAGTAAGAAGAAATGCTGAATAAGTATATGAAAATAATTTTCTCGCCGGACAAGTAGTTCGCCCGGAATCCGGACAAAATCGGAAAATGTGTTAGAAGTTAAAGTATCATTTGACGTCGACTAGATGTTCGCCTTATGGGTAAGAAGACATGCTGAATCCACATATGACAATCATTTTCGACCCGGACATATAAAAACCCTGAAACCCGAAAATTTGTTATGAGTAAAAGTTTTATCTGAAGTTCATTAGAGGTTATATGTAGTGGTAAGGAATCATGCTGATTCCGTATATGGAAATTATTTTCTCGCTGGACAAGTCGTTCGCCCGGAATCTGGCCAAAACCTGAAAATTTGTTAAAAGTTAAAGTTTTATCTGAAATTGATTAGGAGATACGCTGAATTCATTTTGAACTTCAGTTTTTTGCCGAACAAGTAGTTTGCCCGGAATCCGTCCGAAACCGGAAATTTGGCAGTAGTAAGGTCGAAAATTTTGACGAATTTTGTCGAAGTAGATATGACGTCTAAGGGAAAACACATATGCTGTCTCCATATTTCAACTTGGTTTTCTCAGATGATTAGCCATTGACCTTTACCTGTTTTTGGGATCCCAAAACATAACTGGAGACCTATGGCATCGCAAAAGTTGTCCGTCTGTAAGCACGATAACTCACGAAGGGAATGAGATATTCTGATGAAACTTGGTGTGAGGATTCGTTGGGTCGTCGGACCAGTCAAGTTCGTAGAAGGGCTTTGTAGCCCTACATTTAGGGGTGGGGTTCAAATTAAGGGGCAAACAAAATATTTTGAAACAGCTAATGTGATAGTCGATTTTGGGATAAGAAGACATGCTGAGCACGATGGTGAAAACTATTTTGTCATCCGACGAGTAGTTGGCCCAGAATCAGGCCAAAACCGGAAAGTTTGTTAAAAGTAAAAGTTTTATTTGAAGTTGATTCGATGTTCGATTTAGGGGTAGGAAGACATGCTGAAGACGATGGTGAAAACCATTTTCTCGACGGACAAGTAGTTCGCCCGGAATCCTGCCGAAACCGGAAAGTTTGTTAAAATTAGAAGTTTTATTTCGAGTTGATTAGATGTTCGATTTAGAGCAAGAAGACATGTTGAACACTTATGTGAAAACGATTTTCTACCCGGACATGTAGTTCGCCCGGAATCCGGCGAAAACCGGAAAGTTGGTTAAAAGTAAAAGTTAAATCTGAAGTGATTAAATGTTTGATTTATTTGTAAAAAGACATGCCGAACACGATGATGAAAATCAATTTCTCGCTGGACAACTAGTTCGCCCGGAATCCGGCCAAAACCGGAAAATTTGTTAAAAGCAAAAGTTCGATTAGATGACAGATTAAGGGGTAAGAATAGAGGCTGAGTCGGTTTATGACAATGGTTTTTTTACCCGGACATATAATTATTCCGGAATCCGGTTGTAACCGGATTTTTTTTAAGTCAAAATTTTATTCGAAGTTGATTAGATGTTCTTTTATAGGGATAAGGAAATACGCTGGTTTTGTTTCTGTATTTTCGTTTTTGCTGGACTAGTAGTTCGCTCGGAAATCGGCAGGAAGTCTCGGTCAGTATCGTCAAAATAGATATGGCTTATAGAGGTATATCTGAACTTGGTTTTCTCTGATAATTAGCCTGTCCAAGACTGGATCTGGCGAAGACAAGACTCGATTGTCTGAATCAAATATTAGATTTTTGGGATCCCATCGACACCTTTGGTCTTGTTAAATTTTAACAGCAACAAGAGATGAAACCTCATATGACACATATAAGAACAGTTAGCATGCTCGTCAGACAAGGTTTGCAGTTGTCAAAGTAAAATCTCTCTCCCGATATTCCTTTCATCAGAAGACGGGGTTGACCTAGTAAATCTGAAATATTGTTCCAATCGTTGACAACTGTTTCAGAATGAAAGTTTTGTCGTACTCTGGTTCCGATTTGAGGAAGACTCAATTGGTGGTAGGAGCAAATACTCAAGCTGTGATAATTCTGTGCCTCAATTGGATCACACGACAAATTAGTCGGAAGGGATTTCGCAAGTTTTTCAGTGGCCCCTTCGAGCTCCGCACATTGTCATCGGAACTGGTCCGGAAAATGGTAATCTGAGACATTAGTTCTTGCCACTTGTCAAGTTCTATTCAGATCCGATAACCCATTCGAAATTTTCGGGATTCCGTTCCGGATTCCCCATCCATTCATACCACACGATGATCGAATCGAGGAAGTGACTATTTCCAAGTCAATCTGATCCGGTCCCTGATACGACTGCCTAGGATCATTATAACCTGGAAGTACACTAGGTTGTTATCACCGGCATTCCCGGGCAGCTCCACCCACAATGCCCCGACCCAGTCCTGCTCTGTCAATATATATCCCGGGTTATCCTTATTGTCCACACCAAGTTCCATCCCAATACACGGTTAAAAGGTCTTCAGTCACACCACATGATATTTTCGTGGATTTAATTAAAGCTTTCCCGAGTGAACTTTCGGCGCCTCTTCACAATATTTCTAATGCGATAACTGCGATGGGGCAATATCCAAAGATTTGGAAATTTGGGTTTGTAACCCCTATCCCCCAAAAAGGTGGAACAAATAATTTCTCCGGTGTGAGACCTATCACTTTAACGTCTGTTTTCAGCAAAATTTACGAGTCAATTGTTGCTGAGTGGCTGAAAGCTCATTTGTTACACCAGCTTGACCATAACCAGTTTGGTAATCTCCCAAGAACATCAACTGTACATTACCTAGTAAGCCTGATGGATTTTATTTTAAAGAATTTAGATGTACCTGATAAATAGATAAATTTAATTGCAGTTGATTTTAAGAAAGCTTTTGACCTTGTTGATCACAATATTTTAATTCGTAAATTGCATGAAAAAAATATATCGCATTTCATTATAGATATTCTTGTTGTTTTTTTAACGGATAATACAAGGGGGTTTATTCTCAGCCCAGTGCTGTATTTTGCGGTGTTCCCCAAGGCACTGTTTTGGGGCCTCTGTGTTTTTTGATGATATTTGACGACATTGCAAAAGGAACTGATGCAAGTTGGAAATGTGTGGACGATTTATCTTTTGTTGAAGTTGTTGGTCGAAATTTAAAAAGCAACGGAGTGATTATTCTTCAAGATATAGCCGACGAGGCCCTAACTGCTAATATGGTTGTAAATACAAATAAGTCAGCACAAATAAGTTTCTCCTTTTTAGAAAGAAGCCCAGAATTTGTCCCTGTCCCTGAAAATGGTTTAATTGTTGAACAAATTACCCTTCTTGGAGTTACGCTCTTTTCGGATTTAACTTTGAAGAAAAATACAAAAAATATAATAAAAAAAGCAAATTCATCCATGTCAATAGTTAAAACCGTGACTAAATTTGGGGTCAATCTATTTTGTATGTTTGTCCGAAGTCTACTTGAATATGCGTGTCCGGTTTGGCACTATGCTCTGACAAAAGAGGAAACAGATTCCATTGAAAGTGTACAGAAACGTGCTCTCAGAATTATATACAGAGGACCTACAATGCCTTATTGTTTTCTTTTAAATCATTTTGAACTTGAGACCCTCCATCATAGACGGAAGAGCAGAGATTTTGGTATGAAGTCCCTACAGAACCCCTCCTTCCGCTCCCTTCTGCCGCCTCTCTTCCAACCTCAACGTTTGCGTCCGCAAAGAGCGTGTGCGGAGCGAATAACCAAGCTAGAACCCCGTTACTACCGTACGGAGCGGTAACGAAATAGTTTTATCCCTAAATTTGTACATATTTTCAACAAAAAGGTTTAGTCATTCTTGTGTGTGTCTCACTTTTATGTTTTTGTGGTAGGCCATATTCAGTTTGAATTATTTATCTTGATATTATGACAGACATTATTGATTTGCCTTCATGTATATTGACGTATTCAACACGCCATTTTGCCCCAAGCCACGATATGTGTTGATATTTGAAATAAACTGAACAAAAAAAACAACTGAAACCCGTTCCAAAGTAATGAATGTTACCAGTTCCGGGTTCCCCATCCCTCTACTACCCCCACAATGATCGGATTGGGGAAGGGACTATTCTGAAGTCAAATATAGTCCTTAGTATGCCTGCCAAGTTTCATGGTCCTAGAAAGTCTGGAAGTACCCTTACTCGAGATCACCGGAATTCCGGGTAACCCCTTCCCAGGGGCGTCGCTAGCCTTTTACCTTTGGGGGGGGGGCTTCCGGTTTGTGCCGACGGACTCAAAAATGTGCCGACAAAAAACGTACATTTCCCGCCAGCAATGAATAGAACCGGGCTAAAACTAATTGTAATGCATCAGTTGAGATTATTCCTCTGATGTAATTTCGTATTTTAAGTTCACATATTTGGCTTTTCATTTTAACTTTCGCTAAGAAGCTAAGCTTCCAACGACTGTATCAAGAACAAGTAAATCAAGCGCCGCAGGCGAAATTTTTTAAATCTGCCTTTTTTCCGGAATAATTTGGCTATACCTACAATACAAGTTCTAGCTTTTAACGTGTTTCAGACCCCCACAGATTTCTATCCTAAAACGCCAACTAAACACCGTTCTTCCAAATAAAGAATACTACAAAATGCGGCGCACGCAAAATTTGTGTGTAAACTAACTGTAATACATCAATTGAGATTATTCCTTTGGTATATTTTGGTATATTAAAGTTCATATATTCGGCTTTCATTTTAGCTTTCGGTAAAAAGCGAAACTTCCGACGACTGTACTAAGACAAGTTAAACCAAGCGCCGCCGGTGAAATTCTTTTAATTTGCCCTTTTTCCGGAAAATTTTAGCTATACTACCGTACAATTTGCGGCTTTTAACGTGTTTCAAACCCCAAGAATTTCTGTCCAAAAACAAAACTCAATGATGCACCGTTCTTCCAACTAGAGAGTACTACAAAATGCGCCGCAGGCGAAATTTGGGTAAAACTAAGTGTAGTGCATCAGTTGAGATTGTTCCTCTAATATAAATTCATATATTAAAATTCACATACTCGGCTTTTCGTTTCAGCTTTCGCTAAAAAGCGAAGCTTCCAACGACTGTACCCAGAACAAGTTGAACTAAGCAACGCCAGCGAAATTTCCGGAAAAATTTGCGCCCGATAAATGTTTGCAGAATTTGATTTCTTACGTATAAAAAGGCCCGACGTGCCGACAAGAATACCGACGCCGAAAAGCATTCAGAATTCAATTTCATTTGTGTTTTGCCCGACAAGACAGTACAGAACTTTAATCTTTACGTTGTGCGAATTGTGCGATGTACCGACGAGGCTTGAACTTTTCGCATGCGCCCGATAAAAATTTACAGAATTTCGTGTTTGTGTAAAAAGAACCTGATATGCCGACGACAATACCGACGCCCGACACAGCCATGTGCCGACGAGAATACCGAGGCGCGACAAAAAAATTCGATTTCTGAAAGCATACAAAAAGAACGCGATGCTTTGCCCGACAAATGTTTGCAGGATTTCTTTTCTTGCGTATAAAAAGAAGCCGGTCTTCCAACTAGTCAACCGACGCCCGACAAAAACATAAAGAATTTATTTCTTCTGGATTTCTTATGTATAAAAAGAACCCGATGTGCCGACGAGACCACCGAGGCATGACAAAAGCATGCAGAATTCGATTTCTTCAGTGTTTTGCCCGACAAATGTTTGCAGGATTTCATTTCTTGCATATGAAAAGAACCCGGTGTGCCGACGAGTCGACCGACGCCTGACAAAAGCATACACAAATGTATTTCTTCTGTTCTTCCGGATTTCGTATGTATAAAAAGACCCGATGTGCCGACGAGACAACCGAGGCATGACAAAAGCATGCAGAATTCGATTTCTTCAGTGTTTTGCCCGACAAATTTTTGCAGGATTTCATTTCTAGCGTATAAAAAAAACACGATGTGCCGACGAGTCGACCGACGCCTGACAAAAGCATACAAAATTTTTGTCGCGACAAACAGGTGAACTTTCTCAAGACCTTTGGGGGGGGGGCCCCCTCCCCCCCCATAGTAACGCCCCTGCCCCTTCCAACTCGCCCCACTGTGACACAATCCGGTCCTTTTTTGTCAGAAATGTACCTGGGTTTTACACTTGTTCTTCCAACCAAGTCCAACTTCGATCCTCGACTCTGAGATTTCCCGTGCCCCCTCCAGCTGCCCCTCCCCCAGCGATGAGATTCGGTCCGAACTTGAAACTGAACATCCAAGATACTTGTAAAGTTTCGTGCACGTCCGATCACCCAATGTTATGAATGTTACTAGATTTCGGATCTCTCCCCCCTCTACTCCCCCACGATGATCGGATCGCGGAAGGGACTATTTGCAAGCTAATACGATAGAGTCCTGATACTGATACTGATACTTTATTGTAAAACGAGACTTTCACAGCATTGGATTGCCGAACTTGTCGTTTTCGTCAGGTACGTCATAATTACAAAACATTTAATAAGGCGGTTGTACATAATAAAGCAATAGTCAAAAAATGATCAAACGGAATAAAAACCCTAGACAATTAAAACATTAAAGGGAAATAGTTAATCAATTGTTCAAAACTTCAACAAAAGATGGTACAAAGCTCTTTCTGTAGCGATCGGTTCTTGTACAAACAGGGTTAAGAACCGGAACTTTTTGTGCTACAGCTCGAGGTAGTCGAGGTTTTGGCGGGCAATATGAGGTAGGAAACAGGTGCTCAAAACATGAGTGGGAACGCAGACTGTTCCCGAATCCAGTACAAAGAGTAAGACGTGCCTGCCAAGTCTCATGGTCCTAGCACATCTGGAAGTACCCCAACTCGAGATCATCCAAATTCCGGGAAACCCCCTCCAAAGTAACTCACCTAAGGTTGATGCTTGTTCTTCCTAACAAGTTCCATCCCGACCCAACGACTCTAAACTTTTCATAAGATTTCTGGTGCCCCCTTCCAGCCCCCACCCCACCAACCAGTTGTCGTATCTGGTCAGGATTTGAAGATGAACACCTGATGCACTTGTTAGTGACACTTGTCAAGTTTCATGCACGTCCAATTACCCATTCCAAAGTTATGCATGTTACTAATTTCCAGATTCCCCATCCCTCCATTCCCCCTACGTTGCCCGGATCGACTAAGTTGCTATTTCCAAGTTAATCTGGTCGGGTCCCTGATACGCTTGCCAAGTTTCATCGTCCTAGCTTATGCCTCGGCTTATGCGGAAGTGCCCAAACTAGCAAAATGCGGACAGACCGAGAGACAGTCATTACGCTTGCTATATGGCCCTTGAGTAAGCTCAAGTGCCATAAAAACGTTCACGAAGTCTGGCGAAGACCGGATATCTACAAGACCCAATTGTCTGGATCAAATATTAAGTTTCTGGGATCCCATCGAAACCTTTGGTCTTGTTGCACGTAAGATATCAAATTCTGCAAAAATTTGTCAGGCGCACCCGGGAAGTTCAAGTCTCATCGGCACATCGGGTTATTTTTACACGTAAGAAATCAAGTTCTCTACATTCAACAAGAGCTACGAGCTCATATGGCACTTGTACGAGTAGGCTGTACAAGAACGACACCTCACTAATCTTTGCATTTGCCATATTTCACTATTTTCCGTGTTCGTTATGCTCCGAAAGAGTTTTCGCGTCTCATGCTACAGATGCGTAAAACCGGTTATCTGGATCTGGATATTTAGTTTGACTCATTTGTGAGCAGTTCCGCATCGTCTCGATTGTCTGTAGCAAATGCACATGACTGTTCAAACTTTCATCCAAATAAATCCATTTGTTTGATCCCTAGACGTGCTACACGATTTCCGGTACTCACTCTATCTCCACCTACCGTGGCCGAGTCTGGTTCGGAATAAAAAAAATCGACCACCTAAAGCATCTTCTTTTATACCATCTATCAAGTTTCACTCGAATCTGAGCATTTTTGGAAAGTTCCGGTACCCCCCCCCCCCTCCCACCAACGTTGTCGGAGCCGGTTCGGGCCCAATCTCTTAATTCCCTGTTCCTGTCCATCAAGTTTTACTGAAATTGGAGCATAGCCTATCTGCAAGTTTCCAGTACCCCCCCCCCCCCCCCCCCTACCTTGGCCGAATCCGGCCCGGACGCCAAATAACAAATCTAGGCCGCATAAACTCGGCACTGTCGAATTTGCATCTCATTCGGTCCATCCGTTTGGTTTTTGTGCATGTCAAAAGTCCCCCCACCCCCAATTCCCCTAATCGTGGTCGCATATGGTTCGAACGCATGTTTTACCTGTCGAGGCCATCGATTCGTATCACCCATGAAGTTTCACTCGAATCAGACCACTCGTTTGCAATTTATAGAAGTCAATTTCCATATTTCTCTTCTCTTGCTCCACAAAAAATGGTCGGATCTAGGAACGGAAGTTTCCAGGGGTATGTTGTGTCAGGTTCTTAAGTCAAGATAATTCGGGTCGCTAATATGCCTGCAAAGTTTCGTTGTCGTTTTACATCTGGAACTATTCTAACTCACGACTACCGGAATTCCAGGAAACCCCATCCAACTCCCCCACAGAGCCCCGAAACCATCTAGCTCCGTCAATTTCATCTAGGCCTAATGCTTGTTCCATCTATTAAGTTTCGTCCCAATCCCTCTGCTTGTAGAGTTTCTTGAGTTCCCCCCCCCCCATCCCCACAGGTATCGAACCCGACCCGGACGTGACACTGAACGTCCGAGGCGATAGCTCACCAGACAAGTTTCATTCAAATCCGATCACCCGTTCAAAAGTTATGCACGCCACTAGATTCCGGACTCCCCATCCACCCACTCCCCCCACGATCGTCGGGTCGGGGAAACGGCTGTTCTCAAGTCAATCTGTTTGGATCCCTGACATACCTGCCAAGTTTCATCGACCTAGGACATCAGGAAGAATACCGAACTCGCGGGATCGCTAGAAATCCGGACCCCCACCCCAACTCCCCCACAGTGCCCTGATCCGGTCCGGTTATGTCAATGACGTGTCTAGGACTTGTGCTTGTTTTTCCCACCAAGTTTCATCCCGATCCCTCCACTCTAAGCGTTTCTCAACATTTCCGGTTCCCTCCTCCAACTCCCCCCAGTGTCATCGGATCCGGCCCGGATTTAAAGTGAGATGTCTGAGACACGAGGTCATCCTAAATATCAACTTTCATCAAGATCCGATCACCCGTTCGCAAGCTAAAAATACCTCAAATTTTGGCTTCACCCTCCCTCCACTCCCCCCCCCCCCCCAGATGGTCGAATCGGGGAATTGACGATTTCCTATTTAATCTGGTCGGGTCCCAGACATGCCTGTCAATTTCCATCATCCCAGCACATCAGGAAGCACGGAACTCGCGGGATCACTACAAATTCGGACTTCTCTCCCCCCCCCCAACTCCCCCAAAGTGAGCGGATCCGTTCCGGTTATATCAGTCACGTATCTAGGACTTTTGCTTGTACTTTCCACCAAGTTTCATCCGGATCCCTCCACTCTGAGTGTTTTCCAAGATTTCCGGTTTCCCTCTCCAACTCCCCCCAATGTCACCGGATCCGGTCTGGATTTAAAATGGAGGGTCTGAGACACGAAGTCTTTCCACATATCAAGTTTCATTAAGATCCGATCACCCGTTCGTAAGCTAAAAATATCTCATTTTTCCTATTTTTTCCGGATTCCCCCTCCCTCCACTCCCCTCCAGATGGTCGGATCGGGGAAGCGACCATTTCTAATTTAATCTGGTCCAGTTCCTGATACGCCTGCCAAGTTTCATCGTCCTAGCTTATCTGGAAGTGCCTGAACTAGCAAAACCGGGACCGACAGACCGACTGACGGACAGAAATTACAATCGCTATATGGCACTTGAGTAAGCTCAAGTGCCATAAGAACACAGATGAAATCAATCAAACGCTGTACGGTCTTGTCGGGCGTCGGTATTCTCGTCGGCACATCGGGTTCTTTTACACGTAAAAAATCAAAATCTGTAAAAGTTTACCGGGTGGATCCACGGCGCATCCCCAAAGTTTAAGTTCATCGGCAAATCGGCGTCTATTTAGACGAAAGAAATAAACTTTACAGTCTTGTCGGGCAAAACACAGAAGTTCACAAGAATTCTGAATGCTTTTGTCGGGTGTCAGTATTCTTGTCGGCACATCGGGTTGGTTCTACACGTAAGAAACCAAATTCTGCAAACATTTGTCGGCCCACCGGGAAAGTTTAAGCCACGACGGCCGATCAGCATCTCATTACACGCAATAATCAAAATTCCGTAAAATTTGTCAATCCCGAAAGTGCATGTCTCGTCGTAAAACTGAGATTTTTCTACACAAGAAATCAAATGACTGCAAAGTTTTATGGGATGAAGACGGAGAGTTCAACTTTAATTGGATTCTATTTTTATACATAAAGAAATCAAATTCTGCAGACTAGTTTAAGTCTCTTCGGCAAACCGGGATCTTTTCGCATACCGAAGAAATCAAATAAGATTCTGTTCATTTCTGTCGGGCCAAGACCAGAAGTCTGTCTCATCGTAATTTTTTTTTTTAATGCACCTTCAAACACTTTTTCGTTCCATTCTGTTCTTGAAAAAATTAGGCAAACCTGTTTTCCTTGTTTTGTTTGTGGGTGGTTTGCCTGTTTGTACCCACAATCTGCCTTTTGGTTGATCTGGCTGCACAACGATGATCGAAAAAAGACTTATTGTCAAATTGGGATTCTTTTCTTGATCGATTCTTGGTGTGGTCATAATCTCGAAAAGTAAATGACGGGATGCGGTGCAATGACGAGATTGCAGTACTCCAGCATTAAGCTGTCTTTTAACGTGAAAACTACCTCTTTTGTTGTAAATTTAGAACAAATCTACTTTGAAGGCTACCTTCTTTACTGATGATTGCCACTACTTTTCTGGTGGAAAGATCTGTGCTTCCACAAGTTGCCTTACTTTTATTTAGGATCGCAAAAAAGGCCCTCTGCTCATTAGTGTTTCCACAAATTTTTGCCTGTGGTGCATTTCGTAGTATTCTCTATTTGGAAGAACTTGTTTCATTTGGTTGGAGTTTTAAGCTTGAAATTCTGGGGGGTTTGAAACACATCAAAAGAACTGGTATGGTATGGTAGGTAGGCTACAGATTACATTTTTCCGGAAAAAAGATAGATTTAAAAATTTTTGCCTGCTGCGACTAGTTTAGCTTGTTCTGGGTAAAGTCGTTGGAAGCTTCGCTTTTAGCGAAAGCTTAAATGAAAAGCCTAAAGAAATGAATAACCTCAACTGACAGGTACTTCCCCCTCCTCCCAAAATGCAGATTAATTTTTTTTTTGTATTCTGGAATGCAAATCTTCGACAGGTGAGATCGGAAACAGTTTACTTCGTAAGATCTTCATTTTAGAATATAAACACGGCCCAGTACCCCCCCCCCCCGGTCTCCATGAAATGACACTCCTGGACACCACCGTCAGGAATGAACTGATTTTCGAAAAGAATGAACCAATGGATTAACACTTGGTTCAGCCATTGGTTCTTGTAAAAGCGATATCAGGCTTGGTTATACAAGATTAAATTATAATTATAATTGATTTGTAAAATGAGCAGCTGAAAACCATATACGAAAAAAAAGGAAAAAAAAATTGGACTAAACTTTGAGAAACTAACTGTTGATAAATCATAGCTACTATCCAAGAGTGGTGCTGATCAAGATAAAGGATATTTGAACAAAATGCAGAGCCTACATCCGCATTGCATCAGCATTGCATTGCCTAGGCAATCTGGGATTGAGGGCTGCTACTATATACATTTTGGAATCCCAAGATTTATGCTATGTGACCCCATGCTATAGGTTTAGCCTAATTAATAACAGGAAAGTGATGCACATAATAGGGTACGAGCGGCAGTACGCGGACGGCAGATAAACATGGGCACTACATTAACCAGTTCCTGCTAGCACCCCGCCAAGGGTTAATCTTGCGCACTTGGTTTAAGCAACCTGATTTTTCTTCCTCGTGAAGTAATTTCAGATATTGTGCTTCGTATATTATTTTCTTCTGCTGAAGCTCAATTTCCGTCCACTATTGCTGTATAAAAATCAGTAGCACAAACCACCAGAAGTGTCAAAACCCGAATGAAGCCACCCGAGTTTACGCGTGACCGCCTGTGATTATCTGAGCACAAAAAAGACCGCCCGTGAATATACTTTAGGGCAGAATATGTGAAAATCAACTGGAGCATTCTTGTTTGGCAACAGTGGTGTCAAGAAACGGCCAAAAGAAGCCTGATTTTCAAACAATTTTTTTAATACATAAATGAGATCTGTGAGTTGAGTGGTTTAGTTTTTAAGGTGATTCAAAGCTAAGCGAGGAGTTAACTGCCCAACTACTACCGCTCGTACCCTAACAATAAGAAGATATGAGAAGAAAAGTTTGGGAGGATTACCCTAGCAAAGCTGAAACTGGACAGTTTCAATGGTATCATGTTTAAAGTCTACTTTCACTATGAGACAGGCAGGAGATTAGAGATAAATGAGAGTTCTGCCAGAGTAAGTAAGTAAGTAACTTATTTATAACCCGCCGTTTTCAGAAAGCGGAGTAAATGAAGAAAGTAAATAAAACACATAAACATACACAAAAAGACACTTAATTTCAATCGGCGGGCAGGAAGCAGTGCAGAAGGTTGTGCGCTGGTTGGGTTCTTTTGTCAATGATTTTTGATAGCGAAGAAGAAACATCCAAAATGGTAACACTTGCATCTTCAATTTTGAACTTTTCCGTCAAAGTATGGTTACGGCATAATTTCGACAAGTGGAGCAGGTACTTTGCATATTTAAAATACCATGATCTCATCTTTTTTATCTCCTTCTTTTGCAGAACATGAGTGACACCAGAACGAAATAGTATAGAAGGAGCGCAGAAGGTGCTGTAAAATTTTCCCAAAGCTTTACGATTATAGCGCCCCCGTTTCGGGACGATGCGCCCATAGGCGGTACGGATTGATCTAGAAACTTTTTGAACAACCGAAGAGCAAAATTTTGACAATGAGGATTTGAATGTTATGCCAAGCCATTGTAGATATTCTGTTGATCTGACGACGAACGATGCAAGAGAGATAGAAGCTTTAGCATTCAAACAATTTGACTAAGGTTTGAAATGCAGGTACTCACATTTTGAGAGGTTAACTTCAAGACCGACTTTGAGAAGTTCCAACGACAGCTTACATACATTTTTGGTGAGTGTGGATCGGGTACGGCTTACTAAGAGCAAGTCATCCGTGTAAGCTATGTAGCTGAAGGCATGGTCTTTATAAAAGTAAGCAGGATGCAAAGAATCAAGACAAGAAGATATGGCTGATGTTGAAGATGTAGGGAGACAAGACTCCCCCTTGACGAACACCAGTTAAGACTGGAATAATCTCTGACAAGCTACCTTGCCATTTGAGCCTTACTGAAAATGACCATACCAAAATTTTAACAGAGAGACAACAGACAGATTCACGCCAGAAGTAATGTCTCCATAAAAATAAAGAATACCTTAGCCTAGTCCAGTGACATTCTGGCAGCTCGAATAGGGATCTGAAAATTTTCACTTACTGCTTCTCTAACTCCAGGCTCATCATATCCCTGATCAATATATGGCAAAGCATCAATAAACACAGAAGACTGAGATGATCCAGTAAGGGCCGGCATGCTGTATCACTTTCAAATCCTGGGTGTAATTTCCTGGGTCATAGAGTAAAAGCTAAGCGTCGGAAGTTACAGTCTAAAAGAGTCAAGGTGAGGCTTCATCTTCTAGATTTCTGAGATCCCAAAACGTAAGAGGAATCAGCTATGACATCGCAAAAGTTGTCATTCCGTCTGTAAGCACGATAACTATCGAAGGGAATGAGATATTTTGATGAAACTTGGTGTGAGAATTGTTTGGGTCAAGGGTAAGGTCGAATTCGTAGATGGGCTCTGTATTTGGGGGTGGGTGAGGGGGTTCAAATTAAAGGACAAACAAAATATTTTTAAACAGCTAATGTGATAGTCGGTTATGGGCTAAGACGACATGCTGAGCACGATGGTGAAAATATTTTCTCGCCGGACAAGTAGTCCGGAATCCGGCAAAAACCGGAAAGTTTGTTAAAGGTAAAAGTTTCATGTGAAGTTGATTAAATGCTCGATTCAGGGGTAAGAAGAGATGCTGAGCACGACGGTGAAAACCATTTTCTCGCTGGACGAGTAGTTCGTCCAGAATCCGGCAAAACCCGGAAAGTTGGTTAAAAGTAAAAGTTTAATTTGAAGTTGATTAAATGTTTGATTTATGGGTAAGAAGACATGCTGAGCATGAGGGTGAAAATCATTTTCTCGCCGGACAAGCAGTTCGTCCGGAATCCGGCCAAAACCGGAAAGTTGGTTCGAAGTAACAGTTTCATTTGAAGTTGATTAAATGTTTGATTTAGGGGTAAGAAGACATGCTGAACCCGATGGTGAAAACCATTTTCTCGCCGGACAACTAGTTCGCCTGTAATCCGGCCAAAACCGGAGAATATGTTAAAAGCAAAAGCTTTATCTCAAGTTGATTAGATGATAGATTTAGGGGTAAGGAGAGACGCTCATTCTGTACATGATGATGGTATTTACCCGGACATATAATTAGTCCGGAATCCTGTTGAACCCGCATTTTCTTTTAAGTCAAAGTTTTATTTAAAGTTGATTAGATGTTCTTTATAAGGATAAAAAGATATGCCGGTTTCGTTTCTGAATTTTCTTTTTTTGCTGGGCTAGTAGTTCGCTCGGAATTCGGCTGAAACCGCAAATTTGGCAGTAGTAAAGCAGGAAGTTTCGGTCAGTATCGTCAAAATATATATGGCTTATAGATAGATAGATAGGTAGATAGAATATCTGAGCTCGGTTCTCTCTGATGATTAGCCTGGCGAAGACAAGACCCAATTGTCTGGATCAAATCTTAGATTTTTGGGATCCCATCGACACCTATGGTCTTGTTCTTCCGGATTCTAGACAGCCGTTTTCGTTGTGACGGATCTGGAAGGTGAAGCCATGCCAAGAACGTCTGAAAGTCCAGGGTGTTGGACACCCCAGATTCCGGATGTCTGGAAGGTGCCATAGAGGCAACCCGTTCGAGAGACACAACAAATATGCAAATGGGGGAAGAAAAGAGAAAGTGATTGACAGTTGCGACTGGGATGCAAGAGATATTTGAAATGTAAAGGGGACATCTAGGAAATTTTGAAGAACAGCATATTTAGCTTTCATCATTATCATGAAAATCTGGAAGGGTTGGCTTGACTATGCGGAAGCCCCAGACGTCTGGGAATCTGGAAGGTGAAGCCTGGCTTTGATTCAATATCTGAACTTGGTTTTCTCAGATGATTAATCTCTTTTTTAATTTTAATGGAAAAATGTTCATGGAATCTACTTTTTACTTACTAGTGTATAATAAAATAATATTCGACTCTGTAAAAAGTTCCCAAACAACAAGAGCTACGAGCTCATATGGCACTTGTTACGAGTAGGCACGGCTCGGTTATGTCAATTATATATCTAGTGTTTGCTAGGTGTCTTCCCACCAAGTTTCATCTCGATCCCTCCACTCATAGCGTTTTCCAATATTTCCGGTTCTCCCCTCCAGCTCCCCCCAAAAGTCACCGGATCCGGTCCGGATTTTAAGTGGGTCGTCTGAGGCATGAGGTCTTTCCAAATATCAAGTTTCATTGAGATCCGGTCACCCGTTCAAAAGTTATAAATACCTCAAGATTCCGGATTCCCTCTCCCTCCACTCCCCCAACATTGCCCGAATCGGCTCGGTCATGTCAATGATGTATCTAGTGTTTGCTAGATGTTTTCCCACCAAGTTTCATCTCGATCCCTCCACTCATAGCGTTTCCCAAGATTTCCGGTTAACCCCTCCAACTCCCCCAAAAGTCACCGGATCCGGTCCGGATCTTAAGTGGGTCGTCTGAGGCATGAGGCCTTTCCAAATATCAAGTTCCATCGAGATCCGACCACCCGTTCAAAAGTTATAAATACCTCAAGATTCCGGATTCCCCCTCCCTCCACTCCCCCCACAGTGCCCGAATTAGCTCGGTTATGTCAATGATGTATCTTCACACCAAGTTTCATCTCGATCCCTCCACTCACAGCGTTTCTCAAGATTTCCGGTTGCCCCCTCCAGCTCCCCCCAAAAGTCACCGGATCCGGTCCGGATTTTAAGTGGGTCGTCTGAGGCATGAGGTCGTTGCAAATATCAAGTTTCATCGAGATCCGGTCACCCGTTAAAAAGTTATAAATACCTCAAGATTCCGGATTCCCCTCCCTCCACTCCCCCGACAGTGCCCGAATCGGCTCGGTCATGTCAATGATGTATCTAGTGTTTTCTAGGTGTCTTTCCACCAAGTTTCATCTCGACCCCTCCACTCATAGCGTTTCCCAAGATTTCCGGTTGCCTCCTCCAGCTCCCCCCAAAAGTCACCGGATCCGGTCCGGATTTTAAGTGGGTCGTCTGAGGCATGAGGTCTTTCCAAATATCAAGTTCCATCGAGATCCGATCACCCGTTCAAAAGTTATAAATACCTCAAGATTCCCCCTCCCTCCACTCTCCCCCCACAGTACCCGAATCGGCTCGATTATGTCAATGATGTATCTAGTGTTTGCTAGGTGTCTTCCCACCAAGTTTCATCTCGATCCCTCCACTCATAGCGTTTCCCAAGATTTCCGGTTGCCCCCTCCAGCTCCCCCCAAAAGTCACCGGATCCGGTTCGGATTTTAAGTACGTCGTCTGAGGCATGAGGCCTTTCCAAATATCAAGTTCCATCGAGATCCGATCACCCGTTCAAAAGTTATAAATACCTCAAGGTTCCGGATTCCCCCTCCCTCCACTCCCCCCCACAGTGCCCGAATCGGCTCGGTTATGTCAATGATGTATCTAGTGTTTGCTAGGTGTCTTCCCACCAAGTTTCATCTCGATCCCTTCACTCATAGCGTTTCCCAAGATTTTCGGTTGCCCCCTCCAGCTCCCCCCCCAAAAGTCACCGGATCCGGTCCGGATTTTAAGTGGGTCGTCTGAGGCAAGAGGTCTTTCCAAATATCAAGTTTCATCGAGATCCGATCACCCGTTCAAAAGTTATAAATACCTCAAGATTCCGGATTCCCCCTCCCTCCACTCCCCCCCCCACAGTACCCGAATCGGCTCGGTTATGTCAATGATGTATCTAGTGTTTGCTAGGTGTCTTCCCACTAAGTTTCATCTCGATCCCTCCACTCATAGCGTTTCCCAAGATTTCCGGTTGCCCCCTCCAGCTCCCCCCAAAAGTCACCGGATCCGGTCCGGATTTTAAGTGGGTCGTCTGAGGCATGAGGTCGTTCCAAATATCAAGTTTCATCGAGATCCGATCACCCGTTCAAAAGTTAAAAATACCTCAAGATTCCGGATTCCCCCTCCCTCCACTCCCCCCACGGTGCTTGGATCGGGGAAGTGACTATTTCCAACTTAATCATTTGGGGTCCCTGATACGCTTGCCAAGTTTTATCGTCCTAGCTTATCTGGAAGTGCCCGAACTAGCAAAACCTGGACAGACCGACAGACCGACGGACGGACAGAAATTGCGATCGCTATATGGCACTTGGCCGAAGGGCAAGTGCCATAAAAAACTCCTGCCAACATGTTGCCTATTCTTGCAAGTGCCATATGAGCTTTCAGCTTTTTTTTTCTTTTTTTTTTCAGTTGTATTATGGAACATATTTCCAGTTGTTAACAATCGTTAACAACTGAAAACAGTTGGACAAGACCAAAGGTTTTGATGGGATCCCAAAAATTCAATATCTGATCCAGACAACTGGGTCTTGTCTTAGCCAGATCCAGTCATCGCCAACCTCCTTGAACATTTACAATTAAAATCCAGAAACAGATTAATGCCAAATAGCTAGTCATCTGAGAAAAGCAAGTTCAGATATGGATTCAGTATGTGTGTTTACCCCTATAATTCATATCTGTTTTGAGGAAAACTTCCTGCCACTTCTGCCAATTTCCTGGTTTCGGCCGAACTCCAGAACTACTTGTCCGGCGAAAAAAGAAAGCTCAAAAACGAACTCAGGGTATCTTCTTTCCCCAATAATGAACATCTAATCAACTTCAAATAAAAACTTAACTTAGAACAAATTTTCCGACCCCAGCCGGATTCCGGTCGAACTAAATTTCCGGGTAAAATATGATTGTCAAACACGGATTCAGCATCTCTTCTTACCCTGAAATCGGTTATCTAATCAACTAGAAATAAAACTTAAGCTTCTAATAATTTTCCGGTTTTGGCCGGATTCGGGGGGAACTACGTGTCCAGGTAGAAAATGTTTTTACATAAGTGTTCAGCATGTCTTCTTGCCCTAAATCGAACATCCAATCAACTCAAAATAAAACTTTTAATTTTAACAAACTTTCCGGTTTGGGCCGGATTCCGGGCGAACTAGTTGTCCGGCGAGAAAATGGTTTTCCCCATCGGGTTCAGTATGTCTTCTTACCCCTAAATTAAACATTTGATCAACTTCAAATGAAACTGTTACTTCGAACCAACTTTCCGGTTTTGCCGGATTCCGGACGAACTACTCGTCCAGCGAGAAAATGGTTTTCACCGTCGTGCTCAGCATGTCTTCTTACCCTTACATCAAGCATTTAATCAACTTCACATGAAACTTTTACCTTACAAACTTTCCGGTTTTTGCCGGATTCCGGGCGAACTACTTGTCCGATGACAAAATAGTCTTTGACCATCGTGTTCAGCATGTCTTCTTACCTCATAATCCACTATCAAATTAGCTGTTTTAAAATAGTTTGTTTGTGCCTCAATTTGAACCCCCTCCCCCGCCCCTAAATGTAGGGCTACAAAGCCCATCTACGAACTTGACTGGTCCGACGACCCAACGAATCCTCACACCAAGTTTCATCAAAATATCTCATTCCCTTCGAGAGTTATCGTGCTTACAGACGGACAGACGGACAACCTTTGCGATGTCATAGGTATCCCTCCACTTACGTTTTGGGATCCCAAAAAGTCGTAAACAATTATTTTTTTCGACTGGAAACAGTTGTTTCCTATTGTCTACCGATCATATTTTTGGGATCCAAAAACGTAAGTGGAGGGAAACCTATGACAACGCAAAAGTTGTCCGTCTGTAAGCACGATAACTCTCGAAGGGAATGAGATATTTTGATGAAACTTGGTGTGGGGATTCGTTGGGTCATCGGACCAGTCGAGTTCGTAAATGGGTTTTGTAGCCCTACATTTAGGGGTGGGGGAGGGGGTTCAAATTAAGGGGCAAACAAACTATTTTAAAACAGCTAATTTGATAGTGGATTATGGGGTAAGACGACATGCTGAGCACGATGGTGGAAACCATTTTGTCATCAGACAAGTATGTTACGGATAGTATTAGGATATTAAATATCAAAGTTGACTCCGTTATCTGAAATAATGCGGGCTGAGAAAAGCAACTCCATATTTGGTAATAATTCAAGCCTCGGGACGATGGAAGTAGCCTTATCAGTTCCCTGTTGTTGAACATCCTCTTCCTGAGTTTTCAGGCACGTTTGATCAGGAGTTTGGTTTAATCTTTTGTAGCGACTGCGGTTAGCTCCTACGCAATAAGCAAGAATAGGAATTTGATGTGAAGCTCGAAGCGAGGAGATGATTCTGAGAGTTGACTGTAGCGAGACATGTGTCTGTATTATTAGATTACCTTACGTGTTAACAGAAGCAGGTTGTACTAAAGGAATAAATAAAGTAAGTGTTAAAGAAAAAGAACCGACCTCCCTAAACGAAAGACTACGATCCCTATACGTCTTCGAAGGGTGAATACTGCCGCCGCTCGAACGCTACCAGATAATGATCCCAAGTGGGACATAAACCGCCGGTCGGAGTATAAAGAGTAATAACATCAGGGCAAGAACCTCTCATCGGTTTACTGGTGACGCGTCGTCTTTCGTTTGGAGGGAAGGTGTAGGCTAGATATTATGGTATATAGTGTTTTAGTGTTTTGAGTGCATTTTTCTATTTTTTTTTTTTTTTTTTACCGGGTTACTGAGCGAACGTAAAATGTCTGTCGAAGACACAGCAAAAATGTCTCTTGACACGCTTTGTAAAATTGCATCTCAAGTCTCTACCTTTTCCGGTAGCGAGGACGTTTCGATATTTCTTGAGATGCTGGAAAATTTGAAATTCTGGGATAAGTCTATTCAGAGCGATGAACTTATCCGTTTGGCATTCATGAAAACAACGGGGCACGCGGCTAATTTCCTAACAAGCCACGCGGAATTCGAGTCGTTTGACGATTTGAAGAAGGCTTTGGCAAGCCAGTTTGAGCACACATCTCTTAGAGCAGGATTGATTCACGAAACTCTTCGTCTAGAGGATGGCGAAGACCCATTTCCATTTTTAGAAAAGCTGGAATTGAAGGTTTTAAAATTAATGGGCTTTGATCAAATGCCGTCGGCAACCGAAGAAAGTTCTGCCGGCTACTCAAATCTGTTGAAAAACCTCCTTCTTGACAGTCTTTCTCCTAGTCTGGGAATGAGGGTAGTCGCGAAGTGCCCCAAAGATTTTGAGGAGGCAAAACAGTTCTTGATCAACGATTTTCGCGCACGTGAATTTGCAAAAGCTAAATCGCATAATGTGCTTGCTGCTATCGTTCCTATTTCAGTTGAAACTAACCCTAGTGTAGCAGCAAATAGAACCTCACGAGATAGTATGGCTACAGAAAACATGCGAAATAAGGGTCGCGACGGCGCTATATTTGTGGGTTCAAGCCGCCAAACATTTCACCGTCGGGAGTCGTCACGAGATAACCGCCCGTCGAATAACACAAGCAGCTACAGGGATAGTTCTCGCGATAAGGGAGGGAATGAGAATGTTCTGGAAGGTCACCGTAGGAGGCCCGAGTTCCGAAAACCGGGTACATCGAGTCAGAATTGCTTCAACTGCAACAAACCGGGTCATTTTGCTCGCGAATGTCGCGCACCACGTACCATCCGTTGCTATAACTGCCAAAGGATCGGGCATATGGCAAGACAATGTCGCAGTCAGTCCGCCGGATCTAATCCGAAAAAGTGTTTTAATTGTGGGAAAATCGGACACTTCGCAAGGGAATGCCTGGTGTCTGAAAATAGCAGCCGTTTAAACTTGTAAGGGGACGCGCACTTCGTCACGTTTCAGTAAATTCTGATGCGCATCCTGTCCCGGCTTATTTGACTAAAAATATGGGTGGAAATTTTATTGCGTCGTATTTTGCTAATTGCAATGGAGTGAATTGCAATGCCTTGCCGTATTTTAATGCTTCAGTGTGTGATATTCCTGTACGCGCGCTTGGGGATACCGGCGCTTCGATTTCATTAATAAGCCATGATACGTTTTTGCAGTTGCCTGTTTTAGCTAGGTCAAAAATAGTTAAAAACCATAATGATGTTAGTAGTGCTACCGGCCATTCTATGGAAATTATTGGATGTATTTCAGAGAATGTAAAAATTGATGAACATGAATATTTTGAGACTTTTTTAATAAGTGACAAATTGAAGATACCAATGATTTTGGGGTATGGATTTTTAAAGAAGTACGACCTACTAGTTGATGCTAAAAATGACAAATTAATCCGTAGAGGCGGAAATGGGGGAGAGGTTCGGCCTGTTTGTAAATTTTCTGATCCGTCGGCAAATTGGGTTAACCTTAAAGGACAAAGGGAACAAAATTGTTGTTTTACTAGAAGTCAGTCTTGTAGTCCACAGTCGATCCCTTGTCACCCTGTGGGTCCTGTAGTTAATTTACCTACTCCCAATTACCCCCAACCAACCCCCCATGTTGAAAATATTGGTAAAAAGTCTGAAATCAGGTTGGTAAAAACGGAGGTGGAAGCTGTGAAACCACCGAAACGCATACACCGTCTTCAACTCGTTTCTAGGACTAGTGTTAATGCAAAGACCAGTAAACGTTGTGTTTTCAGTAGGGGGCCAATAGACACGGACGGACTATTTTTGGTTTCACCTACGAAGGAAATAAATGAACGATTCCCAGACTTGGTTTTACCAGAACAACTTGTAACTACACAGGACGGCATGTTTCAGGTATTCATAGAAAACTATTCGGACAAAGATATTAAAATTCCCTTGTTTTATATGGCGAATGCCGAAGCCTGGATTGCAGACGAAAATATTTGCATGAGTGTTACCGACTCATTAAAACCAACGGATGTTATTTCGGGTCCTGGTTTTCTGCCAGACAATGAAGTGGATGCGTTTCTTAAAATGTTCAAATTAGATCACCTCGCGAAAAACCCAGTTCGAAAACAAAAAGTAGAGAAGCTTTTAACTGATAATCATGACATTTTCGCGAAGGACGATTTTGATTTGGGAACTTGCAACATTGAGCCTTTTGTAATTGATGTGGGTAATGCACCCCCACAGAAAGTTCGTCCCTATCGCATTCCAGTCCACCTTGAACCCGTTGCAAAGGCAGAAATTGACCGTATGTTGGCTTGTAAGGTTATAGAGCCAGCCGCTTCGCCGTGGCTAGCTCCGTTATTGTTGGTCGGGAAAAAGGATGGAAGTTATCGTGCGGTTACCGATTTTCGTCGCCTAAATGATGTGATAGTGGGAGACGAGTTTCCGCTCCCTCATATCGCTGCTATTTTAGACAAATTGCATGGCAAAAAGATTTTCTCTGTTCTTGACTGTTTGAGTGGTTATTGGCAGATGGAAATCGATCCAGAAAGCCGCAAATATACGGGATTTTCAGCACCCGGATACGACCAGTTCGTATACGCGAAACTCGCGTTTGGTCTAAAAAACGCGCCTGCGGCTTATAGTAGAATTATGCATAGAATTTTGAAACATCTGTTTGATGAAGGGGTCGCCGTCTATCTGGATGACGTTATAAACGCCTCAGAAGACGACGATTCGCACATGTAGGCTAAAGTAATGTAGGCGCATTTGTAGGCTAAAGAGTAATTCGGAAAACACGGTTTGGATTAAATTGACGATTGGTCTTTTTCGGGTTGTTTTTTGTTGTGTGTATATTCCTCCCCAGTCTAGCTCGTATTCAAATGAGGATACGTGGAATATCTTAAGAAGTGATAAGGCTAGATTTAGTAGAGATTACCCTAATTATGGATTTATATTTACAGGAGACTTTAATGCGTATACAGGGTGTCATAGTGGAACGCCTAGGAATGATGTTTTCCAGTGGGGGAACTGGAGGGAGTCTACTCAGCCAGAGGATGGCCAAGGGGATGTGGAGTTTGGTGTGCGTAAAAGTAAGGACCAGGACCGTAAGAAAAACAAATGGGGTGAGAACCTTTTAGATTTTTGTAGTAATGAAAGTGTGATAATATTAAATGGGAGATTAGGAGAAGATGGAGGTAAAGGGGATTATACTTGTTTTTCGGGGGGGGCTCCAAGTGTTTTAGATTATTTTTTGGTTAGCCCGTCTCTTTGGTCAAGGTGCCTGAATTGTAGAGTTCTTCGGGTTGTGGGTTCTGACCACGTCCCTCTTGCTCTTTTTATGGTTTCTCCAAGATCTCAAGGGCCTGATATTATAGAGCAAGATAGGCAGACAAATGGTAGTAATATTCCAGTTCCAGAGGTAATAGTTAGACGACCAATTATGGTTTCTGAGGGATTGGATAAGAGAATTTTAGATAAGGTAACAGAGCAACGTTCTCAGGAAATGCTAGAAAATTGTATAGAGCTAGGTAAAGCGAATCGAGTTGAGGAGGCTATTTCTGATTTTTCATCGTTTATGTATGAGATTGCATGTGATCATGACCAGATAAAGAGGAAGGAGCGGATGGGTAGAGTGAAGGATTCTTTTTATGATTATGATTGTCGGATGTTGAAAAATAAGGTGGTGGAGGCACTAACACTGGTGAAAAATAGCGGTAGTCAGCAGCTAGAATTTAACCTCGGTAAGTATAGACAAATTAGAAGAGAGTACAAAGCTTTGGTGAAGGCTAAGAAAAAGCAGGAGGCTGAGGGCGTTAGGGAAAAGGTAAGAGATTCTTTAAAAAATAAAGATGGTAAGCAATTTTGGAAGTGGGTGAATAAGTCGCTAGTTGATAAGGGTGAGGTCCCTCAGTTGGGGCCACAATCTTGGGAGAGGTATTATGAGAGTAAAGGGTTTGAAGTTGGAAACGGTATTTAGTGAACAGTGGAAAGAGAAGGTAAGGGAGAAGGTATGTTACCCGTTGACAGAGGAAGATTCCAAATTACTAGCTCCAGTTGAGGAGGCTGAAGTTTGGAATGTTATGCGTAAAATGAAAGGAAATTCTGCTCCCGGTCCGGATGGTATTCCGTTGTCTGTGTGGCGATGGGGTAAGGTGGTGGTTGTGCAGGTGATGGTTGCTTTGTTTTCTAGTTTGATGGTGAATGCTACGTGGCCGATACAATGGACAACCTCTATAGCGATACCATTATTTAAGAAGGGTAGTAGACAGCTGCATGAAAACTATAGATGCATCCATTTGGGGAATGCTTATGCTAAAATATTTGCTAAATTTTTAGATTCTAGACTTTGTAGATGGTTGGATCACAAGGAATTAATGTCCTCTGTACAGGCTGGTTTTCGGAAGGGTTTTAGTACGATTGACCAAATGTTTATTTTGCATTGTTTAGTTAGTAAGTACACGGGGAAAGAAAGGGGTAGATTATACGTGGTATTTTTAGATTTGAAGGGAGCATTCGACAATGTTAAGAGAGATCTATTGATGGAGGAGTGATTGAAGATTGGTTTACCGAATGCGTTTGTACTAATTTTGGTTTCGATGTATGAAATGACTAAGTTTGTAGTGAAGGTGGCAGGTAAATTTTCTAGATCATTTTTTCTAAGCGTAGGGGTTAAACAAGGGTGTTGCTGATCTCCTAAATTGTTCTCGCTTTACATTAATGATTTTCATGAGTATTTGTTACATTCTGGTGCGGCGGTGGTAAGTCTGGATATTTGTCAGTTATGTGCCTTGTTGTTTGCGGACGATATGGTGCTATTTGCGGATTCGCCCGAAAAGTTGCAGTTTCTGTTGGATAGGACCCACGAATACCTCCGAATGAAAGGCTTGTGTTTGAATGTGAGTAAGTCTGTAATGATGGTGTTTAGAAAGGGTGGAAGAGTGAGTGAAAGTGAGAGTGTGAAGTTTAATGGAGAGAAAATAGGGATAACGGATGATTTTGTTTATTTAGGTGTTCGGTTTTCGTATAATGGTAAGTTTGGTAAACAAATAGAAGCTAGCGAGAGAAAAGGGAAGCGTTGTGCGTATGCGCTTGCTGGAAGCCATTTAGGGGATATTAAGGATATTAAAATGCATAAGCAGTTATTTTCAACTAAAGTAGTATCAGCTATGCATTATGGATCCGAGATTTGGGGCTTCCATAAGGGGGATAAGCTAGAGAGTGTACAGTTACAATATTTTAAGAGGGTATTAGGGGTTAGCGTGAGAACAAATAGCCTAGTAATTACAGGGGACTTAGGTTTAGGGTTGCTCCGGAATAGTAGGTTGGTAGCAATGATAAGATATTGGGAGAAAGTGACGAGTTTGCCAAGGGTGAGAGTTTTGAAAGCGGCGTATTTGGAAATACTTGGGGGCAAGAAAAGGGATTCTTGGCCTCAGCAAATTAAAAAAAATATTGGATGATTGTGGTTATGGTGGTTTGTGGTGTGATGGAGCGGGACCAGGTTACCCCCTAGGTAAGGTAGCTAAGTTAGTGAAAGATAGGCTAAGAGATCAGGAGATTCAGAGGTGGCATGGGGGCGTATCAGAGCACCACTCTCTGAAGTTGTATGGTATGGCTAAAGAGACATGGGGAGAAGAATTATATTTTAAGTTGGGATTGGGGGGGGGGCAGAATTGAGGTGGATGGTGAGTCTTAGGGCGGACGCTCTTCCAGTGGGGATGCGGAGAAAGTATATTGGTCGAGAGAGGAAAGGTACTGGTCCTTAATTTTGTCCGATGTGTGGTGTTGAGGGGGAGGATGCGGTACATTTGATGTGTTATTGCGAGGAGTTGAAAGGATTAAGAAAGGAAGTGTTTGGCCGGGAGGTTTGGGATGAAAGGGAATTGACTTCGATTATGGGAAGTAAGTGTTTTGGTGATCTCCGAAGGCTGGGTAGATTCCTGAAGATAGCTATGACCCACCGCGAACTATTTTTATAGAAGTTGATTTTTGGTTTGTTTCCGAGTGTACGATATTTTGTTTGTTGTTATTTTTTTTATGTTTTCCGCCATGGCCCTTGGGCTTTTTTGGAATTAAATTCATTCATTCATGGCTTTGTTGATTAAAGTTTTTACCGCTTTCCGCAAAGCCGGTCTGAAATTGAAAGCGCGGAAATGTGATTTTTTTAAGGAGGAAGTTATTTTCTTGGGTCATCGGGTCGATAAGAATGGAGTCCGTCCAGACCCCAATAAGCTAAGTGCGGTACGTAACATTGCATACCCAAAGGACGTCAGCGAACTGCGCTCATGTATAGGTCTGTTTTCGTATTTTTGCAAATTCGTCCCCCAGTTTTCGGCTATAGCGTCACCCCTAATTAAACTTACCAAAAAGGAGGTACCTTTTATTTTTGGGGATGAGGAGAAGATAGCTTTTGAACAGCTGCGATCTAAATTGTTAGAAGAACCTATACTTGGCCTTCCAGACCTTGGTCGGTCCGCGAAACCGATGAAAATTTTTTGCGATGCTAGCAAAAAGGCGTGTGGAGGGTTTTTGACCCAGGAACAGGGTGGGAGGCAAAAGGACTTACAGTATACGTCACGTACTTTCAACGACGCCGAGGTCAAACATGCGGCGGTTCAACAGGAGGCCTTAGCCATAATTCACTGCATCAGGTCATTTCGCCCTTATTTGCTCGGTAGAAAATTCATTGTTGCCTCGGATCATAAGCCTCTTCAGTGGTTGATGAAGAGTACAGGGAAGGATCTTACCGGAAAGTGGGCTAGAATGCAGATGGAACTGCAAGGGTACGAATTTGAGATTACGCACATCCCCGGGACTCAGAACGTCGTTGCAGACGCTTTAAGTAGGCTCCCTACGACTATTCCAACTCCCGCGATAATGGCAGTGGTACCAGGGGCGGATAACCAGTTTTCCTCAAAGGAACTGCGGGAATTGCAAGGGAAGGACGGGTTTTCTTCTGCAGTACGTAACTACCTTAAACATGGCAGTGGGTTGCCCTCTCAAATCGAAACTCAAGTCCTGCGTGAAATCGAAAATTTTGTTCTTGACGACGGCTTACTTTGTTACGTTTACACACCGTATCAAAACTGTCGCAGGCCTGGCCTGATTTGCGGGTAGTACCAGTTTTACCTCGTTCACTCATTCCGGAAGTTCTATTTGATTGCCATGATTCAAAAATATCGGGTCATTTTGGGTTTCTTAAGACATATGAGCGCGTGCGCAACCGTTTTTACTTTCGGAACATGTACAACGTTGTCAAACAATACGTGCAGTGTTGCCTTGATTGTTGTCAACGCAAAGGCCTTAACCACACACCCAGGGCTCCGTTGGGCACCATACCCGAATCCTCTAGACCACTCGATATGGTCGGTATCGATCTTCTCGGTCCATTACCCGTTTCTAGTCATGGGTCAAAATATATTGTTGTCATCACTGATCATTTTACGAAGTTCATTGTTCTTACGGCCATAGCAGATAAAACAGCGAAAGCTGTCGCGAGGGCGTTTGGTGAGCATTTTGTTTTGGTTTATGGGGCTTGCGAACGTTTGATAAGTGACCAGGGTACGGAATTCATAAATGCGGTATTCAAGGGTATACTTGAACTTCTTGACATTAAGCAGCTTCGTACATCTGCGTATCATCCTATGTGTAACGGGGCGGTCGAAAGGCGGAATAGGGATATAGCAAACATTTTAAGTCTATATGTCAAGGATAGGGGACATTCAGACTGGGAAGACCAACTTCCTTATGTACAGTTTGCTATGAATACGGCTTTTCACGAATCCATCTCAGATAACCCATTTTATGCTATGTTCCTTCGCGACGCCCGTTTTCCGACGGACACCGTCATTAACAGTAGGGTCTATTATAATCTGGATTTGGATTACAAATCGGAAATGATTACTCGGCAGAGAACTGCGTATCAAATGATCAGGGACAACTCCGATATCGCTCGGGAACGTCAGCGGTTCTACTACAATAGAACCGAAAATCAGAAACCCCTAAAGGTCGGTGACCTTGTACTTTTGCATACGACACCCGACGCGAGGTTGCGAAAATTGGACAAGATACGTTGGGTGGGACCTTATCGAATAAATGCAGTTTTAGAAAATGGCCTAAACTTTAAAATCACAAGGCTGTCAGACGGACGGGTGGAAATTGTCCATTACAATCGTTTGAGAACGTACATTCCCAGGAGTCTGTGGGAAAGGGACGTTATGCAAGATGAACTGATTATACCGCCTAATTTTGACGAAATTCCGGCACCCATTTCCTCTTCCGCAGAAAATCCGGCCGGAAATAAACCTGAAAGTTCGCGTACCGGAAAAACAGTTACTTGGTGGGACAGTCCACCTGCAGGTCAGAAAACTATCCCAGATTGCGACCCACCAAACCCACCCTCCGTTATACCAAACCCACTTACTGAAGACATGTATGATATTGGCGCGAGTGATTTTGCTTTTAGACCGGAGTCCTCGGTTCCGGGTCCGGAATCGATGGATGATTTTCCGAAATGTCGCCAACTTCCTCTATTTCACCGCCCTTTAACATTACAGCCGTATCATACGGATTAACCAAATGAACATGGGGATTGCAAAAGACGTTATTCTCTGGGCTCTGAAGATTTAGAATGGGATGACCCCTATACTGAAACACCTGTTCGCAGGCAGGGGTTGGGAAGCTCCTCGAGTCTCGAGAGCGAATTATTAGACGATGCGCTAATGGAAAGAGAACTTTTCACACCAAGGACAATTGTTAGATGCTCTACGCCAACTTTTGGCGAGGCACCAGTTTTGAGACAGGGTATCACACCATCTCATGATTTCTACGAAAATCTCGCTGGGGTGGGGATACCATCATTAGAAGCCCCGAATTACCGTCTCGAGTTCGAGGGCACAGTTGCGCAGGATCCGTTTAGTGATCCTGGGGGTATAAACGATTCATTCACGGGTAATAACTTTCCTCAGGCTAGTACGCGGGTTGACAGGTCCCCAGACCTATCACCTGTTCGATCAGAAGAAGAGACACCAAATCAAACGGTAATTGAGACACCTCAGTCTCGGGGGAGTAAAGCATCTCGGTTACCAGAATCAGAAGCAACCAGCCATCAGCAGGGAGGTGTTGGAAGGGGCACACTTGAGGAGACACCGGGTCATTCTGGGCTCGGGTCGAATTTTAGCGACGGGGTCAATGATGGGGTCGACAGTTCTGGTAGTATGCCAGAACTGAGAGGACCATTTGGGGAACTCGAATCTGATCACCCAGGGTCGGAATGCCCTATCGATCTTAATAGCCCCCCCACCAATTTTAATTCGTGATAGAGCTTTAAGCCACCCTACGGTTCGTTCAGAGGCGCTTAGATTACGTACTCAAGCCGCGCGCCGCGGTGCAATGCAAGGTGTTAGGTTTGATCTGGCTACGAGAGGTACTAGACAAACGTCCAGAGAAGTTCGCCGCCCGAATAGGTTAGGGTATGATAAGCTTGGAAGCCCTTATTTACCCGAAAATCAAAGGCAATAAATAGAGGGGTAAGTTACTAAAAGTAAATCACATGTCTAGTAGTTGTCAGTGTTTTATTACAGATGAAAGACAAATAAACACGATCAGACAAATATGGGAAATTAACGAGAGGAAAAAGATGGAGGCGCAGATAGGGTTTCAGAAGAAAAGCTGGAACACGCGCGAACAGAAGCTGTAGTTAGCAAAATAAGCAGAAAATCTTGAACTGCAGAAATAATAAACGTTACAACAGTTGAATTCCGGGGCGTCAAAGGTCACCTTGCAGACCTGCAAGATTTGCTCTTTGAAGCCCAGGATAAACTCGTCGAGCTATTGCGATTTTGTTCATATACAATATAATAGAATAGTCGTCGGTGGTCGCTAAATTAAATTTGTAATGTTGCTGTTTTACTGCGTACTCGCTTGGCTTTATCTTGCTTCATTTTATGTTTGGCGTAGCAAATAATACATGGACAAGAAAGTTTAGTTTAGTTCCCTTGTTTCAGAAAGATGGAAGAAATCATAAAGTTTAATAAATCAATAATAGACCCAGAGTTATAACCTTAAAGGCCAAATTATGTTTTAGCTATTGGTCTATTGTCATGCAATGCCCTCAAAAGCGCTTAAGACAGGCTCACACCGGCCGGAGCGACCTGTCTCGGCACTAAAAAGATGGTGTAGTTTCTAAATATCATTGTCTCAGCTTATAAAGACCTAAAAATATTATTAGAACAAGTAGATACTTTAAAATGCCAAGAATTAGTAGGTCAAATCCCTGTTAATCATTTGACATCAAGTTTTATCTGAGCCAACAAGTAAACAGAGAAGCGAAGGAGCAACATTTTGGTTGAAATTAAATCAGTGTGAGAAAATATTAGAGAATTAAGCAACTTAAAATGGGAAGTAACGTGTAGTGATGTCATGCACTGATAAACCTGGAGTGAGCTCGGTCAATGTTGGTCCCCTTGACCGAAACTACACGGTATTTTACCTGTCTATTATTTTGTTTTACTGCACAACGGCAGAGGGCTCAGTAATAATCAATCAGTTATAATCCCTAGATCGTACTATGATACTAGAATGATTGACTGTAGAAAATCACAATTGTATCAGATTGAATCCCTGAAATACTGAGTAAAGAAATTTTGTTCGATTTTTCTTTGTCCCAAAATCTTCCCTAAGTACTTTTGCCCTGAAAAGTAAGAGTTCGCTCCCCTTTGTTGAAAAGAGAAGGTCACGTAGCTCAACTAACAGATTATGCCTAAAAGCTATGACACAAATGAAAACCTGTAGAGACTATACAGCCACGATTTTTCAATTTTGCTTTTGCTGACTAGCTTTGCGGTTTTGCTTCACGCGAGTAGCTGACGTACTTTTGCAGTATAATTGAGTCACAGGATTTTTAAATAATTGCTGCTAGACACGTATTTCGATCGATAGACAAATCGAGTGAGGGTTTTACTAATTATTGTTTTGAGTCTTTCAGAGCTTAGAAGGACACACAGACAGTGTCAACCAATGGTCAATGGTCGGAGATATTAACCGGCATTTTATCCAGAAGCTTTTCATAATAGCAAGTATAGACAGATAGATAGATATAGACAGATATGGTTGAAGCATACGTCCAACTTCACTTTGTTACCGTGTGCCGTAGAAATCGCGCCAAATTTTGTTTTGCTGTACAGCTAAAAACTACCGTCAGAGGCCATCCAGCTTAAATGGATTAGCATACGTCGCGATTTGAAAGGTCAGAACTTGCGGTCAAGTTACCCTTAGCGTACTTTAAACGCTCAAAGAGAAGTCGTGGGAAATTTTAAAGAGCTCCCGTGATTTGCGGTTTTAGCATCTGATGTGCGTTAAACGTCAGAACTGAGGTGTTTTTAAATTTAAACAGCTCCCGTGATTTGCGGTTTTAGCAATCTGATGTGCGTTAAACGTCAGATTTGAGGTGATTTTAAATTTTCGCGAAGCACATATACAAATAACAAGAAACACGGAGAAGAAAGAAACATGAGAATGAGAGGACGCCAAAAGTAATCGTGTAAAGCGATTAAATAAGTATTCCAGATATACTGCGTTTATTTTATATTACAGGTCGAACCGAAGCCGAACCAACTTAGTCCTTACTACGAGTCTTCTCAGCAGAAATCCCGGTCATGGAGGAGCAGTTCGTCGAGCATTTGTTGAGGAGCCAGTCATCGCTCTCAAACATCAACCTTGCCAGTGGCGGGAAAGAAGAAACGATTGGAGCGCCAACTGTTTCCCGATTTAGAAGTCACGACGCAGACGACTTATGTCCGCATCAGCAGAAGTTGAACTAAGAAGCAAAGAAGAGCTTAGCTGACAACGGCCCTGCCTGGGTGCAGCATCAGAAGCCAACTAGTTCAACGCTTCGCTTCGATAACGCCAACAGAGGAACCGGTAGGGGACGTCAATATGAACCCCTATCTAGTATTCCGAATCAGAATGCTTTATATGGCATCCCGAGGAATAAAATGTCAACGAG
Organism: Branchinecta lynchi; assembly: GCA_023053575.1. Taxonomy (NCBI): domain Eukaryota; kingdom Metazoa; phylum Arthropoda; class Branchiopoda; order Anostraca; family Branchinectidae; genus Branchinecta; species Branchinecta lynchi. The sequence goes on along the minus strand of JAKZAP010000014.1, from coordinate 13,925,893 downwards.
CCATCATTCGTAACCGTTTCGGTCGAGTTTTCAGCAGAACGGCTGGACGCAGTTTTGCCATAAACCCAGCAGAAGTTATCGACGAGAAACGACTCAACAGAAGTCATCAAGTCAACCGAGTCAGCGTCGAGTCAACCAACCATCATTCGTAACCATTTCGGTCGAGTTTTCATCAGAACAGCTGAAGACGAGGAACTACTTAACAGAAGTTATGGACGAGGAACTATTCAACAGAAGTCATCGACGAGAAAGAATTCCGATGGAGGTCACCGTGGATCAGCTTAACGATATTTTTATGCGTCCCGCGAATGCCCGTGCAAGGCAAGAACTTATGGTCCGGTTGTACCGTTTCGGAGTTTTTCACGGTAGTGAGTGTACACAACAGTAACAGTGAAAATCGGAATAAGACAATTATAATTTTTAGTGCTGTTTTGCCGCTTTAACATGTGATTCATGTAAATTCAGGCCACAAATTGTAGTATTTTCCTTTTCAATAAGTGAAGCATGCTTGTTTTAAACTTTCAAACGTATTTGAAGGGCCGAAGGCCACGATTTTTCTATTGCTTTATTTGCTGAGCATGCTTATCACATTATCAAATGTATTCAAATGGCTGAAGAGCCAAGACTATAAATGTATATTAAAAAAAAAATATATATATATATGTAATAATAATAATAGTAATAAATTACTAGATAAAATGAAATAAAATAATTAGTTGTAAAATGTTGTGAGTACAATATGGTGATTTTTGCTTAAGTTGAAGTAGATAAAACGAGATAAAAATAATTAATTGTAGTATGTGGTGTTTATAATACTGTAAATTTTGCGTAAGTTAAAGTAAGAACCGATTTTCATTGGTTCCGATAAAACGAAATAAAAATAATTAATTGTTTTATGTCGGGTATATAATATGGAAAATTTTACTTGTTGTCGGTCTTGTAGTGTCGTCGCGAATTAACGTTTGTGTTAACGTAGTTTTCAGTTTGAGTCGTGACCGCAGTTAAACCAAGTTCCAGATGCGCGAGAATTAATTTAATTGGGAGAGGCATTATTTTTCTTTTAATTCAGATTTTCGCGGGTGTCTTAGTAATTTGAACTTCATATTGATTCCATTAAAGTAAAAAAAAAATTAAAGTTAAAATTAGAAATCAACTTACAATTGTAAAATTATAAGCTAATTGTGTTGCCATAAATTATAAATTTAACTTCTTTACGGGTGGGTTAGCCAAGTCAGAACTCGATATTGATTGTATAAAATTAGGTCCTACCCTGAACGAAATTTTCGAAAGAGGGAAGGGATGCAGACTTTTATTTAAATACTTCTATTTTATCAGTGCATAAAGTACCCTTTTGTCAGGAAAGTATTCAGCATACTATGCCGGGGAGCAAAAGGTTTCAGGTCTAAAAAACTTGCAAACCACCGCTCATGTAAACTTTCGGACAAAAGGAAGGGTAGAGGTTTTAAATGCTTCTATTTTATCAGTACATAAAGTACCCTGTTGTCGGGAAAGTATTCAGCATACTATGCCGGGAGCAAAAGGTTTCAGGTCTAAAAACTTGCAAACCACCGCTCATGTAAACTTTCGGACAAAAGGAAGGGTAGAGGCTTGTAAAGTTTTGTTTTCATTTTATTGAAAAGCCGATACTGGAAATGGAACATCTGTCGTAACTGAGTTAGACAGGTTGATCAAAAATTTTAGAATGCAAAAATAAAGTAAGCCAAGTAAAGAGAAGTTTATAAAAATCAAGTTCTGGCACTGGCATAGTTTGTTTTGTCGGGAGTCAAAACCTTGAAAGGGATAACGAGTGTTACGGATAGTATTAGGATATTAAATATCAAAGTTGATTCCGTTATCTGAAATAATGCGGGCTGAGAAAAGCAACTCCATATTTGGTAATAATTCAAGCCTCGGGACGATGGAAGTAGCCTTATCAGTTCCCTGTTGTTGAACATCCTCTTCCTGAGTTTTCAGGCACGTTTGATCAGGACTTTGGTTTAATCTTTTGTAGCGACTGCGGTTAGTTCCTACGCAATAAGCAAGAATAGGAATTTGATGTGAAGCTCGAAGCGAGGAGATGATTCTGAGAGTTGACTGTAGCGAGACATGTGTCTGTATTATTAGATTACCTTACGTGTTAACAGAAGCAGGTTGTACTAAAGGAATAAATAAAGTAAGTGTTAAAGAAAAAGAACCGACCTCCCTAAACGAAAGACTACGATCCCTATACGCCTTCGAAGGGTGAATACTGCCGCCGCTCGAACGCTACCAGATAATGATCCCAAGTGGGACATAAACCGCCGGTCGGAGTATAAAGAGTAATAACATCAGGGCAAGAACCTCTCATCGGTTTAAGTAGTTCGCCCCGAATCCGGCCAAAACCGGAAAGTTTGTTAAAAGTAAAAGTTTTATTTGAAGTTGATTCTATGTTCAATTTAGGGGTAGGAAGACTTGCTGAAGACGATGGTGAAAATCATTTTCTGGACGGACAAGCAGTTCGCCCGGAATCCGGCCGAAACCGGAAAGCTTGTTAAAATTAAAAGTTTTATTTCGAGTTGATTAGATGTTCGATTTAGGGCAAGAAGACATGCTGAACACTTATGTGAAAACAATTTTCTACCCGGACATGTAGTTCGGCCGGAACCCGGCCGAAACCGGAAAATTGTTAGATAACCGATTTAGGGGTAAGAAGAGATGCTTAATCCGAATGTGACAATCATCTTTTACCCGGACATATAGTTTGACCGGAATCCGGAATCCAGCTGGAGTCGGAAAATTTGTCATAAGTTAAATTTTTATTTGAAGTTGATTAGATGTTCAATATTGCGGAAAGAAAATACCCTGAGTTCGTTTTTCAACTTTCTTTTTTCGCTGGACAAGTAGTTCTGGAGTTTGGCCGAAACCGGGATATTGGCAGAAGTGGCAGGAAGTTTTCGTCAAAACAGATGTGACTTATAGGGGTAATCAAACATGCTTAATCCATATCTGAACTTGGTTTTCTCAGATTATTGGCTATTTGGCCTTAATCTGTTTCTGAATTTTAATGTAAAAATGTTCAAGGAGTCTGGCGATGACTGGATCTGACTTGGACAAGACCCAGTTGTCTGGATTAGATATTGAATTTTTGGGATCCCATCGAAACCTTTGGTCTTGTTACGATTGGAACCGATTGTTTCCAGTCGTATTTGCAAAGGTGTGCCGTTTTGAGGTATAATGTGTTTGTTTCGACGCTAGGGCAGGGGCGTCACGCATCATTTTTTCCTTGAAAACAGTCGTTTTTTCTGCATAAACAGTCGGTATAAATGATCAGCCAGTCGGTAAATACCTTGCCACTCCCCAAACATTTTGTCTAGTAATGCCTCTGGCGAGGGAAGCTTGATGGGTGGACGAAGCAACTACCTTAGATGTGATAATGATCTGTCTAAATCTTATCTGACCTCGTGCTAAAGCAGGGTACCGTACATTAGCCAGAAATTGTCCGATTCGGTTGGAAGCTGATGGGATGGGATATAGGAAAAGATGGCCTATACGTCGTTGATGTATCCTGACCGCATCTGGCCATGTTGGGATAGATGGAGAGATGCCCCAAAAGTTTTTAGCCATACCTAGGGACCAAACGAGTGGAGCGATTGGATTGAAACTTGGACGTTCATTTGGCCTCAATATGCCATTTTGGAATCGGGCCGGGATTCGACTTAGGTCGGTGTAATGGGAGAGGGTGGATAATATTCGATTAAACTTCGTGGGGGTAGAAAGAGATGCCCTAGATATGCAATTGGTGGGTCTAAACCTCATCCGGGCACGGTAGGAGATCCGACTGACCGACTCGACCGGAAACTTTTGTTTCGCTCTAAGCCTCTAGGAACCGAACCAGTGGAGCGTTTCCGGGACTGGAATACATTCTCCTTGTCAAATTTTCCGCACGCCGTCTGTGAGCTGTTGAAGGCACGTATCTACACCTGACAGGACGCATGTGTACTTATGAATTTAGGAAACAGTATAACGAAAAGAATTTTAATTTTTGCCTCGGTAGCCTGTTTCGAAATTTCGAAATAGCGTGTTCAGTCAGTAGCACTGTTTTTAATTTTGCATCGTATTGTTATATCTGTGCCATTTGGGGACTACTATGTCACGCAGGGATGGACTAATAGCGTAAAAGGAAAGGAAAAGCATGGTGCACGAGAAAACCAGGCAGGTATACTGCACCAGAACGCGAGGATTCCAAAGACTGGCAAGCTACCTTTCCTCTCTTTAGTATCCTGTGAGAAGTCGGCAACTTACATATTTAAAAGTCCCTATTTCTTTCCTTGGTTTAGTCTCCTGTCGGAAGGCAACTAAAACCCTCAAAGTCAAGTTAGGAGTCCGCGGTTAATATATTTCAGGCCACCGTTTCTTTCCTCGTTTTAGTATTATCTCAGGGGTACATTGTAGGCAATTAACATCGTTAAGAGTAGTAAAAGAAGGAAAGAAATGGTGAACTTGAATTATTAGTGTGATTTTCTCTTTGTTTTTTTCCTTTAGTTTTTGTGGTTCTTTCTGTTTTTCTCTATTTTCCTTTTTATTCTCCATCCTTTTCTCTTTCCTGTACGATGGATGAAAAATAAACGTTACATTAGTATTCTTTGAGGAGTCTGCAACTTACAAGTTTAAAGCTCATCACTTCTTTCCTCATTTTAGCATCCTGTCAAGTATAGGTTGCTAACGTATAGTTAACAGTACTAAAACGAGGAAACCAGGAAAGTACACTAAAACCAGGAAAGGCAAACTAAACCGAAGAAAGATGCATCGTGCCTTTCCTTCTTTTAGTCGCTCCCTATCACGTGGTGTCTACTCAGTAAAAAGTCGTATCTACTCTGTCGTGGCACACATTTTTTCAGATGTTATTTATTTGCTAGATCTATTGCCTTGCCACGGCAAAGCTAACCGCGAATCTACGAAAATGACGTTCTCAGTAAGCAGAACTTGAGTACCGGGGGCATATAGTTCGAAATGGGCGCATCAAAATGTCAGAATCGAACGTAAAAGCTGTTGCAGATTTCCCGCAACGTAAAACGAAAATAGAAAATATTCCCACGGGTTCATTCAAAATCGAGCTATGATCGCACGACCTTTGGTGCAGTTGACGCTCAAATCTGAACCTAACATTATAAAATGGAACCATGAAACCGAGTCGGCTTTTCAGGAACTGAAGCGTGTTCTCTCCAGAGATGCTGTGCTACGCTGCCCAGATTTAGAAAATCCAGTAACGATACACTGCGATCCCAGTGACGGACAACTTTTGCGATGTCATAGATATCCCTCCGCTTACGTTTTGGGATCCCAAAAAGTATCATCTGTTGGAATCGACGGGAAGATACTTGTAAGCAGATTTCATCCTTAGTCGTGTCAGATCACGATTCTTCTGGCCACGTGTCCAACAGGAGGTTGGGATGCTGGTCAGCAGCTGCAACTGCCGTCGATTGAATTCTGGAGCTACTGTTGAAGCACAAGGACACTCTTCAAAGAAGGCCTAGGGAACCGAGGAGACCGACGAGTATCTTATGGTTTAATTGTGTATTATTTGGTTTAGTATTTAGAGGGAGGGAGATCTAAGTTAAGAAGGAAGTGACTTCTGTTTATATTATTGTTTTACGCAACTATCATTATGAAATATCAGACCCCTGATAGCTAAATCCTTCGAACCGGTCTGATTGGTCGGGCTATTTCATTCAGCGACGCTAGGGGAAGAGTTACGTTATGAGATTTTTGTAGTTGAGGCTCAGAATACAGTTAGCTCTCGTGCAGCTCAGTTGAAACCCTGGCACAACGTATCATTGTTACCCCTTTGTCGAAAATCTAAACAAATTCAGATAAAACTTGAACTTTTAACAAATTTTCCAGTTTCAGACGGATTCTGGGCGAACTATTAGTCCGGGTAGAAAATAATTGCCGAAAGCGGAATCCGCATGTCTTCTTACCTCTAAATCGAACATCTAATCAACTTAAGATCAAACTTTACTTTTAGCAAATTTTCCGGTTTCGGCTGGATTCCGGGCGAACTACTTGTCTGACAAGAAAATGAGTTTCATATAAATGTTCTGCATGTCTTATTCCGGGCGAACTACTGTCCGGCGAGAATTTGGTATCCATATTCATGTTCAGCATGTCTTCTTCCCCCAAATTGATTATCTCATTAGCTGTTTAAAAAAAACTGTTCGCCCTTTAATTTGAAACCGCTCCCCCACCCCTAAATATTGAGCTACAGAGCCCATCTATGAACTCGACCCGTTCCTTGACCCAAAGAGTCCTCACACCAAGTTTCATCAAAATGTCTCGTTCCCTTCGAGAGCTATCGTGCTTACGACGGACAGACGGACAACGTTTGCGGTGTCACACGTATCCCTCCACTTACGTTTTGGGATCCAAAAATCGGTGTTAATGTTTCTTGAAATTCATAAAATCTTTCTCCCATGGGGCTGTGTTATTAGGGATCGACTAAAAGCAGGAAAGGAAAGGCAAGAGAAAAGCAGGAAAGAATACTAAAACCAGGAAAGGCAAACTAAAACGAGGAAAGAAATACCAGGAATCGAGGATTCGAAAAACTGGCAAGCCTTTCCTCTGTTTAGTATCCCGTGAGGGGTCTCCAGCTTCCTTTGTTAAAGTTCACCTTTTCCTCCTTTTAGTATTCGAAAAACTGGCAAACCTTTCCTCTGTTTAGCATCCCGTGAGGGGCCGGCAACTTACATTTGTTAAAGTTCACCTTTTCCTCCTTTTAGTATTCGAAAAAAAATGGAATGCTGTGCGGTGCTTTTCCTCTGTTTAGTTTCTCGTGAGGGGTGGGCAACTTAAATTTGTAAAAGTTCACCTTTTCCTCCTTTTAGTATTCAAAAAAAAAAAAATTGGCGCGCTGTGCCGTGCTTTTCCTCTGTTTAGTTTCTCGTGAGGGGTCGGCAACTTACGTTTGTAAAAGTTCACCTTTTAGCACTCTTTTGATAGGCGACTCAGATCATGAGTCCAGTGAGGGGTCGGCAACCAAGATATTTCAAGTCCACCGTTTCTTTCCTGGTTTCAGTAACTATTCACGGGTTGTACCTTAGAGTACCAAAACGAGGAATTCGAAAAAACTGGCAAGCCTTTCCTCTGTTCAGTATCCCGTGATGGGCCGGCAACTTACATTTGTAAAAGTTCACCTTTTCCTCCTTTTAGTATTCGAAAAAAAAAACTGGCGCGCTGTACCGTGCTTTTCCTCTGTTTCCTTTCTCGCGGGGGGTCGGCAACCTACGTTTGTAAAAGTTCACCTTTTCCTCCCTTTAGTATTCGAAAAAAAAACTGGCGCGCTGTACCGTGCTTTTCCTCTGTTTAGTTTCTCGTGAGGGATCGGCAACTTACGTTTGTAAAAGTTCACCTTTTCCTTCTTTTAGCATTATGTCGATAGGCGACTCAGATCATGAGTCCAGTGAGGGGTCGGCAACCAAGATATTTAAAGTCCACCGTTTCTTTCCTGGTTTCAGTGACTATTCACGGATTGTACTTTAGAGTACCCGTGCGGGGTCGGAAACTTACATTTGTAAAAGTTCACCTTTTCCTCGTTTTAGTATTCGAAAAAACTGGCACGCTCTGCCGTTCTTTTCCTCCGTTTCGTTCCTCGTGAAGGATCGGCAACTTACATTTGTAAAAGTTCACCTTTTCCTCCTTTTAGCACCCTGTCGGTAGACAACTAAGATCGAGTCCAGCGAGGGGTCGGCAACTAAGATATTTCAAATTCACCATTTCTTTCCTGGTATTAGTAACTTGTCACGGATAATACTAAAACGAGTGAAATCGGGAATTTAACATTTTTAGGGGACGGCAACTGAGGTTCCCTTCTTCGTCTCGACTCGTTTCTTTTAGTGTGATTCCAGAGGACATAATTTTAGAGAGGGAAACGCAGCTAATAGATTCAAATTACCATACCTTTCTTCGTTTGAAGCTGCGTTCGATGTGAGTGTTTCTTGTCTCGGTCTTGTCTTCGTATTACTGCCTTGTTACAGTTTAAAGCCTTTTTATTAGCCTTGTCAGCTGAATACAAAGGACAAGCATAAAAAATAAAACGCAGTCGAGAGCAGAAACGAAACTTGCTCCCATATCATGTCATCATTCACGGCGTCCTGTGACAGGGCATTGACAATTGTCAGCGGACAGGACAAATAAAACGACATTAAGCAGACACGGCAGTTAACTAAAACGGGATTTCGCTGACAGGGCCGAGACAATGGTAAATGGATTGCGGCTTTGGTATCCCCTTAACGTTAACTATTTCTTTTCCAGTGATTCTTCTTCCTATGATCTCGAGTAGCGTCATTCATCGATTTCTGCAAGCGGGACGACATCCGGGAAAAGGAACGAGCGATTGCAAACCTTTGAACTAGCATAAATCGCAAATGGTAATGTTAAAGCAACACTTCCAGAAGTTTTGTAGCGCATCAGTGTGTTAAACGTTATGAGACAATACATTTTATAAACTTTTTAAGTGCTGTGTCAATAGAACTTGGTTGAAGCCGGAACAGTTTTTGGGATCCCAAAACGTAAGTGGAGGGATACATATGACATCGCAAAAGTTGTCCGTCTGTCAGCACGTTAACTCTCGAAGGGAATGAGATATTTTGAAAAAACGTGGGTGTGAGAACTCATCGAGTCAAGGGATAGGTCGAGTTCGTAGATGGGCCCCATAGCTGCATATTTAGGGGAGGGGTTTCAAATTAAGGGGCGAACTAAATATTTTTTTAAAAGCTAATGAGGTAGTGGTGGTCTTGCAATTCCTCTTTTCACCTAACCGACTGAAGAGGACGATGATGGAAAAAGATAGTTCTTTCTAGTATGTTCAAGCTAGAAAGGATTCCGTGTCCGCGAAGAATTCCGTGTCCGCGTTTTGCCTGAAGATTCTGCTTCCGGCAAAGGCTATTTATTTTCCTCCTTTTCAATGGATTAATTAGCTACGGGATTAATTTCGCTAGAGGATAATGGAAGTGACGAGAGACCTAGAAGTGCCTATATTACGAAACTTATAATATGAGATTCATGTTTCCATTACTGTTTCGAATATCATTTCTCCCGCTCTCCTCCTTTTTCCACCCTCTTCCATTCGTCGATTCATGCAGCAGGACCACAGCCGACAGAGAATAAGCGGTTGCAAATCTTAAAGCAACTCTGCCAGTAGTTGCGGACTGTAAAGCGCATACGTGTTAAATGTTATGAGAATATACCTGGTATAGCCATTATAAGTGCTTTTCAATAACAGAGAGAGAGAGAGAGATAGGTATATTCAGAAACTATCGTAGCATAACTAAATTCAGTTTCTTACAAATTATAAATAAAGAACACATAAATAACAAACACACACTAAGGTTCTGCATTGAACATCGAAGTAAAACAAATGGCACAAACGAGCACGTTCTTTGCAAACGAGTTCCCGTAACGATTAGTGAGGACTTTACGGGGTAGAAGTTTATTTTGTAACCGAGCCCGATTACTGGGAGGGGCTGGTTCCGGTAGCAGTGACCGGTGGCTCGTATTGGCTAGGACGGATTTGCCAAACTGCAAAATCAGTTTTTCAAGCCGGACTTTAAGCGGTGGGAAGTTCAGTTTCTGAATGGCCTGTTCGTAGCGTATGTCGCGGTTTCGGCTGGTCGTAGCCGGAACAACGCGGTTTCAGCTGGTCGTAACGGGAACAATTTGTAAAATAGCTCTGAAACTTTTGCTCTTGTCACGCCTCTTTTCGCCTGACCGCTTGATGAGGACGATGACGGAAAACGAGTTCTTACTTGAAGGTTCATGCTAGAGATTATGGACGTGAACTGGAAGGAACAAGAAAGGAAATCTTAAGCCGCTGAAATTGGCTAGCTTGCCTCAGTTTCTTGTAATACTTTATTATGACCTAGTACCTTTTCATGCTGAATCTTTATTAACTTTCAAACTCTTATTTAATTTGTTTCTTTACTGACGTTCGCCGATGAATATAGGCGAATTAAAATGTGAATACCAATACAGTGCCATGACAAATATTTGCAATTAAACTTGTGTAACTTTACAAAAGTTATAAAACCTTCTTCCACAGCTTCTGTTCTTCCTCTTGCCGTAGTTCTCCCCCCGCCTCCTGTTAAAGAAAGGTAAATCTATTGGTCATGACGTCACAAGAAAACTCTTTTCCAAACCTTTACTTATTTTCTTAGTTCCATCTCCTGCTCTGTTTACTAAAGTCCACGATTTCCTGTGCTTAGTGGTTGCCGTTAACTGAAAAGTGCTGAGAAAAGACAATCTAGACACCCGTCACTTATTCATTTAAATAGCCTAGTAGACCAGATGGAACTACATTACTTCGTTGCTCCGCTGTTGACGAGTAATCGATTTTCGCATAGTGAATTTTCTCTTACCTCTGGTACCTCTATGTGCTTGTCCCTTTGTTTTACGCTTGACGAAAACGATTTACGAAAAAGATGTGTTCCTGCAGTCAGCCCCCTGCCGCGAGCTGATCACTTGCGGCTAAAATCGGCGTCAGTGTTTGGACTAAAATTTTCCTCGCCATAGTACTGTTTCGTTGAGGGGACGACCGTAGATATTCTAAACGTCACTACTGGAGCACATAAGGGAAAATAATTAAATTTCTGACCAAATCCAAATAATCTATTAAATTCCACCAAATCTAATTCTACTAAGTGATGTAACAATCAGTCTGTTTTCATTTAAATTTTAAGGCTTGAATATTTCCCATCTCAAATACTTAATATTTTTTTGCTCACGTGTAATAAAAATAAGAGGATATCAAAAATACTTTCAGTTGATCAGAAACAATTTCAACTGAAAGAAGTAAGACGTTCGTTTAGTTTTGTTTATGCAGGCCCACAAACCTGAAAGACGTCAAGGTAGCATTAAACAGGTGTGAAGACTGGCCTAGCTATCTGGTTCAAGAAACTTACCATGAGATAGTATTCTCTGCCACTTGTGCTCCAAGTCTATCTGTAATTGCATGGATTTTCAATCTTTGGACATTCAAATTTCAGTTAAGTACCTGCATTACAAAATATAACTGAGTACTAGGCAATTTACTAGAACTTTATATATAAATAACTAGTACTTGTCTATAATAATTATTCCGATACATTTTAAATAGTTTCAAAGTGTAAGGCTTGATGTGATTTAAATAACATAATGAAATTCTTTATCCAATCACGGAAATATTCATTCACAAAGAAAAGCTTCCATGCAATTCATTAAATTGTTGTTGTTCCATCGTCGATCAGTCGAAGACGTGACGGGTAACGCCTTTTTAGTACCTCGACCTGCAAATTGTGAATAGTCAGCCTTTGTCTGCCGTAACCACTACCATTTTTATATTGTTTCGTATGAGGTCAGATTCGATTAATTCCGTTTCATGTAGAGCTTCTCTTTTCTTATAACAACTAATACATTTCCTATTACTACACTGAATGTACATCTATCGTGAGTATTGACCTCACGTCTATTTTATTCTAGTATCTACTCTCTATGATAACGTTGACTATCCATTGACGGTGACAAGAGCCCTCATGCTCTGTCCTTTTTTCTTGCAAGTTCTACTCTCAGTGGGTCACTTAGCCTACTTCTGCATCCTAGTGTATTTGCCTTAAAACGAAAAGAGTGAGTATCCACTAATATTTGTCGCTTTTGTTCAACATTAAAATTTGCCAAGTCAATGTAAAGTACCAAATTTAGTTCCATTATAGAGCATATTTTTCTTCCCCTATAATTTTTGTTTCATAATAACATACGTCACTTCATTCAAACGGGCAACAGACAGTCCAAACACTATTCGTACCGCCAGCTATATTAATCTGCCATTCACATATTTTCCCATTTTATTTTATATATGGTTATAAACTTGGTGCTTTTTCTTATCTTGAGCTTAAGAATTTGCTTGTTAACCTAAGTCAACAATCCTGTATGTTTTCACTCATGGACATCACTTTTTCATTTTCAGGTTATTTTATCTAGCAACTAGGTCATCACGATGTGAAAGACATTTGCAAGTAAAATACACTGAAGTCTCAGGTGTAAACTCAACGGCAGAACCGATACAAACCTCACCCTTGACCTGGATCAACTGAACGAAAGTACTTATTTGAATTCTCAGGTGCACTGCACTAGGTACAGCCTCTCCTGAGACAAAAATGCAATTTCCTTTGTATTAAAATGAAGATGTACTTTCGTGCAGCATCATCCCGTAAACACAGACCTTAATCATAATAGGATTCTCGGTCGTTATAGTGTGATTCTTTGAACAAAAGAACGTCATCATCATAGTTCGCTTTCGGATCACTCCTCTGTTGCATTTTCATCATTCCTCAAATGTTGGTTGGTTTAGAAATGCCATGGAGCCCTTGCCAAGTTCTACTTTTAACGCGTTCTGTTTTCGATATTTTTCCGCTCTCATACTATCTTATATCGGAAAAATAAGGGAAGAACAAATAATCTAATAGAACCTCCGTCTTTGGTCTCATTAGCGACTATGGGTACCCCGCCAAAACTGGGCCGAGCTTTAAGTATTTCCTCTAGCTTTGAGTCATTGCACGTCTACTTCCCACTTTGCCGCTGGGCAAATCAAAGGAAACAATTCAGGAGGCGCGAAGAGCCGCGCGCTCGGCTTTTGCTTTTTAATTTTCTTCTCCGAGGCTCTACTGCGACATAGCTGTTTGTAGAGATAACGAATTGGGATATTCGGCGTAGCTCCTATCCACCGATCGTTTGTATCGCGCTGGAAATAAGGCGTTTCTACTCTGCATGGACGTATTACAGAGATCGTGAGACTGAGGTTCTCGTCCTTATTTGTTCTTGGGCTGAAATATCATTGGCTCGGGCTTGGCGGTTTTACTGCTAAAAATGTTTCACTTACATATGCTCCAAAGCAGCATTTCTAGTACTCCGTGGATGGACTGTGTAATGTATTTGTGTCCGCAAAAGACATCGAAAATCAAAATGGCCTCTCGCAGCTGTATGCTAAATATCGGTCATCCGTCCTGAAACAGAATAGTTGCTTTATAACATTTTCCTCGAACAGGTATGTAATAAGATTGAAAATATCCACAAAGGTTTATATTGGAAAATAACACCGATACTACAACTGAAAATAACTTATCCGAGCAGAAGCCCAGGTAGGTTATGAAAAATATCTTCCAAGCGAAGCGAGGTTGACAGGGGAATCGAGGTTGCTATTCCGATATTCACCTATATGGATGTACGTTAACTATTATGACTTTTTTCCAACAAAATTTTTTGTTTGTAAGTAGTACCAGTTTTTCTTTGGTACAGCTTTGTTTCTTTAAAAGTCCAAATACTCTGTATGACTAAGTCAAGAAACACATAAGCGAATGTCGGGAAGAACGAGAAACGCCGCCCAAAAGATGACTCAACTTTTGTGGCAAGCAATCAACGGCGTTGGCTTGGAGTCCTGCGGTGACGCTATTGCCGAATTAACTAGACTAGGAATTTTGTATCTTTAAAAGGGCGCAAGTCCCAAAACACGCCAGTGAATCTCGTGAAGAAGAAGAAACGTCGTCTAAACAATGACTCAAATTCTGTGTCAACCAATCAACGGTGTTGGCTGGGGAGAGCCGTGGGGATGCTATTCGAGCTGGTTATCAAGAGGACTAACTAAACTCGGAATTTTGTATCTCAAATTCTGTGTCAAGGTCCGGCTTTTTGGCTACCTTGGTAGTGAATTTATTTTAAGGTAAGTGTCAGCGAAGCTTACTGTATATATGTGAGAATGGGCACTTGCTTTTTTTAAACAATGGCACTTGTGCATACTCAAGTGCCATATAGCGATCGTAATTTCTGTCGGTCTGTCTGTCTGTCGTTCTGTCCAGGTTTTGCTAGTTTGGGCACTTCCACACAAGCTAGGGCGATGAAACTTCACAGGCATATCACGGACTCGACCAGATCAACTTACAAATAATCATTTCCCCAATCCATCTTTCCCCGGATCCGGGAGTCCGGAAACTATAAAGTAAAACGGGAGACGGTAAGACGGGAGACCACTGAGCCATGCGACTATGTACAGAAAAGCGAATGCGCGAATAGATACGGTTTAAAGATGGTCAGTCCAAGTCAAACAAATCTAGTGAAACGCTTGGCAGGAATATCAGGGAACCGACCAGATTAACTTGGATATAATCATATTCCGGATCCGATCATAGTGGGGGGAGTGGAGGGATGGGAAATCCGGAAACTGTTAACATGCATAACTTTGGAAAGGGTAATCGGACATACGTGAAACTTGACCTTTGTGTTGCCCGTCCAGTGTTCTAGCACTGAGCCATGCCATGATGTATAAAAAAGCGAACGCGACAATAGATACGGTTTAAAGATGGTCAGTCCAAGTCAAACAAATCTAGTGAAACGCTTGGCAGGAATATCGGGGAACCGACCAGATTAACTTGGATATAATCATATTCCAGATCCGATCATTGTGGGGGAGTGGAGGGATGGGAAATCCGGAAACTACGGTCTGTCCCGGTTTTGCTAGTTTGGGCACTTCCACATAAGCTAGGACGATGAAACTTGACAGGCGGATAAGGGACCGAACCAGGTTAACATGGAAACAATCACTTCCCCGATCCGGCCATCGTGGGGGGTGGAGGAACAGGAAATCCGGAAACTAGTAACACGCATGACTTTAGAACTGGTAATCGGACTTGCATGAAACTCATATGTCAAGAATAAGTGCTTCAGATGCTCAGTTTCAAATCCGGACCAGATCCGATAACTGGGGGGGGGGGGGGAGCTGGAGGGGGAACCGGAAATCTGGTGAAACGCTTCCAAATAAGCTAGCACATTAAAACTTGACAGGCATATGAGGGAACCAACCAGACTAACATAGAAATAATCGCTTCCCCGATCCTGCTACCGCGGGGGGGGGGGGGGGGGGGGCGGAGGGAAGGGGAATCCAGAAACTAGAAACATAACTCTGGAATGGATAATCGGACATGAATAAACTTGACAATTGTGGAGAACAAGTGTATCAGATTTTCAGTTTCAAATCTGGACAGAATCTGGAGAGGGGGGGGGGGGTTAGAGGGGGAACCGGAAATGTCGTGAAATGCCTAGGGTCGAGGGATAGGGATGTCACAGTAGAGGGGTTGGAGGGGGTTTCCCCGGATTTCCGGTGATCACGAGTTAGAGTACTTCCACATGAACTAGGACCATGAAACTTGGCAGACATATTAGGTGCTCTTCCAGGTCAACTTGAAAATAGTTCTTTTCCCGATCCGATGATCATGGGGGGGATTCTATTGACATGCAAAACTCTGGAACAGGTGATCAGACGTGCATGAAACTTGTCAAGTGTCAAGAACAAGTGACTCAGATGATCAATTTCAAGTCTGGAACGGATCCGATAACATCGGGAGAAGCTGGAGGCGGGGGGGGGGGGGGGGAGAAATCTCTTGAAACGCTTAAAAGTCGAGGGATCGGGATGGGACTTGGAGGGAAGAACAAGCATAAGCCATAGATACATTGTAGAAGCTTAACGGCCTGCCATTCAATTTGCAAATATATTATTATTATTGACTAAACAGAACCGATCGTGTCACAGTGGGGGGAGTTAGAGGGGGTTTTCCCTAATTCCGATGATCACGAGTTAGGGTACTTCCAGATGTGCTATGACCGTGAAACTTTGCAGGCATGTTAGGTACTCTATTAGATTGGCTTGAAAATAGTCCCTCCCCCGATCCGATCATCGTTGTAGGAAGATACAGTTGTCAATGAGTGATATAACCCTTCATATTTCCTAGGTCAAGCCCATTTTTTTATGAAATGAATATCGGGAGAAAGATCCAGCCTTGAAAACTGCAAACCGTATCTGACAAACATGCTAACTGTTGTTACAAGTGCCATATGAGCTTTCAGCTCTTGTTTAAACAAAGTAGAATGGCATCACGAACTACACCTGGCACCCAAAAAGGCTGTTCCGACCTAGGAATGGGTTATGTAGTTTCAAATTTCCTGTTAGTCAGTTATTAAGTCAATTAGGTTGGTAACTAATATGCTTGCTAAGTTTCATCGTCTTAGCACATCTGTAACTATTCTAACTCGCAATCACCAGAATTCCAGGAACCCCTCCAAGCCCTTCTTGGCAAGAGTCCTCTTCGGACTGGAGTAGGACCCTTGCCAAGAAATATAGTTCTAATACAATGTAGCTGACTTCATCTGTTTTGCACCGTCAAATATGAGTCAGCTTTATCTACACATCCAACTCCCCCCACAGAGCTCCGATACGATCTGTCTCCATCAATTAAGGCCTAATGCGTGTTTTCCTTACCAAGTTCCATCCAATCCTTAGACCTTAATCATTTCAGAAATTTTCCGGCGTCCCCCTCCCCCACAAGTACTGAATCCGATCCGCATTTGACATTGAGCAGATGAGACGGTAGCTGTTTCCACTCGTCAAGTTTCATTGTCATCCAATTACCCCTTCAAAGGCTGTTCATGCCCCTAGATTCCGAATTCCCTATCCAACCACTGCTCCCACGATGGTTGGATTGAGAAACGACTATTTGTTTTGGTCCCTAAAATGATGACTTAACTTCTGTGTCAACCAATCAACGGCGTTGGCTGTGGAGAACTGCAGTGACGCTATTTCCGAATTAATTAAACTCGTAATTTTGTATATAAAATTTTGTTTCAACCACTCAACGGTGTTGGCTGGGTATAGGTGCGGTGATGCCAACAAAAAAATACAATCTGTCAACCGTTGGAAGTTTCTCTTGGAAATTATTTATGGCACTTCCAGGTTTGCTAAGAAGCTTGGACGGCCAATCAGGGACCGGAATAAAATTACTTTGAAATATTCACTAACACAGTTCGACCATCACGAGGGAGTGGTGGGAAAAGGATGCCCGAATATTCGCGCATGCGCAACTTTCTAGCGGGTGATTGGATCTAGCACATTTCTGACTGAATCATGCATTAATTTTCGTGATCCTGAAGGGCCCATAATCATTCATACCTTAGAACAGCGCGAATCTTAGCTGATATCCTTAGGTACTACGTATGCTTCCAATTGCCTTATGTGCTTACAGCTTTAGTTTGTTGAACCTACAGCTTAAAATTAGAAACTGTTTTCGCAGCGAGTTACCCTTTTCTTTGACCCCGTGGATTTTTTGACTTACCGAAAAGAAATGTCTGTGTCGCCATTCCTTGCTTCAATCATTTCAAGGGTTCAAGCCCGTTTCCACGCCACCAACTGAGGTAGGGCTGCCAGCGCGCTTAGTTTAACGAACTATCCCACAGAGCTGCTACAGAATGGCTACAGAGGTACTTAGCAGTCCCCCATTTCTGTCTTGGGGCTAAGATCGTAAAGATTGGGAGTGCTGAGTATAGGTGCTCATGTACTGAATCTGTAGCCACCAAAGACATCAAAATGGCATCTCAGAGTCGTACGGTAGATGTCGGTTACTCGTACTGAAACAGAATATTTACTTTATAACAATTTTCCTGAAACAGGTATGTAATAAGCTTGAAAATATCCACAAAGGCACTGGGCAGTAAGAGTGGCACCCTTACTGCCAAAAGTCTTGACATATTCGGGTCATCCGAATATCTACAAATTTTAATGCAGGTGGTTATTTGGTGGGTGTTTCTCCAATTTTGAGCATTCCAAGCACTTGATTCCCAATGCTCAATAGCTGCGTTCGTTGCACTCCGGGCTGTCTCTGGTGTTTAGTCACCAGTGTCCGGTTCTTCCCTTAAAACGCGTTTTTTTGGTTCACCTGTGAGTTGATGAAAACCGGCTAACTCCTCGCTGCAGCCGGGCTCACGAGCAGGTTCTGGTTAGTCCGCACCGGTGAGATAAAACCGGACACTGGTTAGTTCAAAAACGCGTTATAAGACTGGTGAGAAGTCACCGGTGGATGCAAAAACGGCTTATAAGAAAAACCGGAGACCACCAGTGAGAACTCCCGTGACAAAGAACGCAGCTAATGTGTCAGCATTGGGCATTCTCGGGTGGCTTTGGGCGGTGGACAAGTCATTCAAGATGGTGACGGAGGGGTATCAGGGCTATCAGACTATCTACCTAAATAAAGCAATCTAGGCTCCTCTGCTAAGCCAGTCTCGCTTCCTGTAATGACAAATCTTCATCTATTATAGTACCGATACCACGATTGTCCTGCAGTCTGTTCTTCCACTGGAGTTAAAAAAAAAAGACACATATCAGTCCTAAGTGAGTAGTTAGTTCCTGATAAAGCATTATATGAGCAATCACTTACCTAGTCTCAATGTTCACAAGCATTAATCATCCTCCAATTCCACATTTCTTGGTGTTTTCTCAATAACCGTATCGACGATCAGCAGAGATAATGCCGATAAAATGATTTCTTATTATTCAGGACAAGCCATTTCTTCTTTTCTTTCGAATTTCGGTGGCTGAACGGCTGTGTTGCCAGCTATTTTGGTTCTTATTACCAATTAACTATGGAGATAGCTCCAGGGTATCCAGAATATATATTCTTTAGCTTCATAATTATATAAAATTGCTTGATTTTGGTATTTCTTATAATCTTACCGATCGCAAAATTCTTTGTGAATGAAATCAGTTTTATTTCACAAATCAAATAATCCGAAGGACCATGGCAACAGTGTCAGGCGGCAGCAATCAAAAGCAAATTTCTGAATCCGTCTGTTGAATTGGTTGAATTGAATTGGTTATCTGTGCTTATTTAGTATCTAAATGTTCCTTTTGCTAATTTTTTCAAACAAGATGTCGCAGCAAAAATGATGTCTTTTTCCTCAAGCCGACAGGAGAAGTATAGTAGAGGTATGCTTATTTGAACACTTCTTCAACTGTTTCACTACCTTGAATTTCTTCCTTGCATTTAAAACAGTCAAATGGAAAGGAAAATAACAAACTTAATATCAACTTGTTTAAAAGACAGGCAAATTTGAAAGGAAAAATAACGATCTTCATAAAACTTACAATTATTAGGCCATAACGACATAGCCAACTAACCCCAGTCTACCACAAATCCCTGATTTTTGGATACCCTATGCCAAACGCTGGGTATATCTAGCATTTAGCATAGCCTATGCCTAACGCTGGATACCTGTTGACAACCTAACCCTGACCTACCTCAATAGAAAGGAGTTCTGATTGGTTGATTTTTTAGAGCGTGCTCCATCCTACTTACCGTAGTTACTACGCATGAGTCACGAATTCTGTTTTTTTTGCCGTCAAGGCTGGAAGATTTTTCTATTTTCCAGCAGGAGTTCACGCCAAGGACGAAACCGACCAATCACGTTACAGAGATGCATAGTTACTATGCTCCCGAGCATGGTAAGCAAATAGTAACTATTAGTTACTATTCCGACAAGGTTGGAACGGTCAGCGTAGTAACTTTTCGTGGGGATGGAATGGAAATAGTAACTAATAGCAAATATTGTTAGAAGGGTGGAACACGCTCTTAGCTTCACATCAATATTTTACTGGGTTACCGTATCCAGCACCTGGCATAGTGTATCCAGCGTTATGCACAGGGTATGCCAAACGCTAGACATATCCGGCGTCTGGCATAGGGTATCCAAAAATCAGGGGTTTGTGGTCTTCATCTTCAACTGTACATCAACCCACCCTAAATTGAGTTTTAGTCAATGTTGTCCTGACTCCTGGTCGTAAACTTCAGATCTGGTAATTCAGATTTTCTGATCGTTTTCAACCCTACTTACATTAGTTACTGCGCTTGAAGTCACAAATTCTTGCTTTTTGCCATGAAGGCTGGAATGATTTTTCTATTCTCCAGCAGAATATCATGCCATGTTTGAATCTGACGAATCATGTTACAGATATGCATAGTTACCATGCTTACTACGCTCCAGAGCATGGTAAGCAAATGGTATTTTACGAGGTTGGAACGAAACTAATAGTTACTATTGTTAGAAGGGTGGACACGCTCTTTATTATCAATTTTGTAATGTTCCATGTCTTCCTTTGGGTGCATTTGTTGGTTTGAGCACCATCTCTTTGGTTAAGTTTGGTTGCGCTTTGAAGTATGAAAGAAATACCAGGTAACCAGTTGGCAGTTAGCAGCAAACTGACATCCAAATTTTCTAATAACAAGAGCTACGAGCTCATATGGCACTTCTCCGAGTAGGCTGTACAAGAAAGTAAATGAAAACGTCACAAAATACACCCGCCATCCAAAAAGGCGGTTCGGAAATAGAAATAGGATATTTAGTTTCACTCATTTCTGAGCAGTTCCGGCATCGTCTCGATTGCAAATGCAAATGAATGTTCAAACTTTCATCCCAATAAATCCATTTGTTTGATCCCTAGACGTGCTACACGATTTCCGGTACTCACTGTATTTCCACCTACCGTGGCCGAATCTGGTTCGGAATAAAAAAAAATCGACCACCTAAAGCATCTTCGTTTATACCATCTACCAAGTTTCACTCGAATCTGAGCATTTTTGGAAAGTTCCGGTACCCCCCCCCCCCTTCCCACCAACGTTGTCGGAGCCGGTTCGGGCCCAATCTCTTAATTCCCTCATCAAGTTTGACTGAAATTGGAGCATAGCCTATCTGCAAGTTTCCAGTACCCCCTCCCCCCTACCTTGGCCGAATCCGGCCCAGACGCCAAATAACAAATCTAGGCCGCATAAACTCGGCACTGTCGAATTGCATCTCATTCGGTCCATCCGTTTGGTTTTTGTGCATGTCAAAAGTCCCCCCCCATCCCCAATTCCCCTAATCGTGGTCGCATATGGTTCGAACGCATGTTTTACATGTCGAGGCCATCGATTCGTATCACCCATGAAGTTTCACTCGAATCAGACCACTCGTTCGCAATTTATAGAAGTCCATATTTCTCTTCTCTTGCTCCCCCAAAAATGCTCGGATCTAGGAACGGAAGTTTCCGGGGGTATGTTGTGTCAGGTTTTTAAGTCAAGATAATTCGGGTCGCTAATATGCCTGCAAAGTTTCGTTGTCGTTTTACATCTGGAACTATTCTAACTCACGACTACCGGAATTCCAGGAAACCACCTCCAACTCCCCCCACAGAGCCCCGAAACCATCTGGCTCCGTCAATTTCATCTAGGCCTAATGCTTGTTCCATCCATTAAGTTTCGTCCCAATCCCTCTACTTTTAGAGTTTCTTGAGTTTTCCACACACACACCCCATCCCCACAGGTATCGGACCCGACTCGGACGTGACACTGAACGTCCGAGGCGATAGCTCACCAGACAAGTTTCATTTAAATCCGATCACCCGTTCAAAAGTTATGCACGCCACTAGATTCCGGACTCCCCATCCACCCACTCCCCCCACGATGGTCGGGTCGGGGAAACGGCTGTTCTCAAGTCGATCTGTTCGGATCCCTGACATACCTGCCAAGTTTCATCGCCCTAGGACATCAGGAAGTATGCCGAACTCGCGGGATCGCTAGAAATCCGGACCCCCACCCCAACTCCCCCACAGTGCCCTGATCCGGTCCAGTTATGTCAATGACGTGTCGAGGACCTGTGCTTGTTTTTCCCACCAAGTTTCATCCCGATCCCTCCACTTTAAGCGTTTCTCAAAATTTCCGGTTCCCTCCTCCAACTCCTCCCAGTGTCATCGGATCCGGTCCGGTTATGTCAATGACGTGTCTAGGACCTGTGCTTGTTTTTCCCACCAAGTTTCATCCCGATCCCTCCACTTTAAGCGTTTCTCAAAATTTCCGGTTACCTCCTCCAACTCCCCCCAGTGTCATCGGATCCGGCCCGGATTTAAAGTGAGGTGTCTGAGACACAAGGTCATCCTAAATATCAATTTTCATCAAGATCCGATCACCCGTTCAAAAGTTATGCACGCCACTAGATTCCGGACTCCCCATCCACCGACTCCCCCCACGATGGTCGGGTCGGGGAAACGGCTGTTCTCAAGTCAATCTGTTCGGATCCTTGACATACCTGCCAAGTTTCATCGCCCTAGGACACCAGGAAGTATGCCGAACTCGCGGGATCGCTAGAAATCCGGACCCCCATCCCAACTCCCCCACAGTGCCCTGATCCGGTCCGGTTATGTCAATGACGTGTCTAGGACCTGTGCTTGTTTTTCCCACCAAGTTTCATCCCGATCCCTCCACTTCAAGCGTTTCTCAAAATTTCCGGTTCCCCACCCCAACTCCCCCACAGTGCCCTGATCCGGTCCGGTTATGTCAATGACGTTTCTAGGACCTGTGGTTGTTTTTCCCACCAAGTTTCATCCCGATCCCTCCACTTTAAGCGTTTCTCAAAATTTCCGGTTCCCTCCTCCAACTCCCCACAGTGTCATCGGATCCGGCCCGGATTTAAAGTGAGGTGTCTGAGACACGAGGTCCTCCTAAATATCAATTTTCATCAAGATCCGATCACCCGTTCGCAAGCTAAAAATACCTCAAATTTTGGCTTCACCCTCCCTCCACTCCCCCCCCCAGATGGTCGAATCGGGGAATTGATGATTTCCTATTTAAGCTGGTCGGGTCCCAGACATGCCTGTCAATTTCCATCGTCCCAGCACATCAGGAAGCACGGAACTCGCGGGATCACTACAAATTCGGACTTCTCCCCCCCCCCCAACTCCCCCAAAGTGATCGGATCCGTTCCAGTTATATCAGTCACGTATCTAGGACTTTTGCTTGTACTTTCCACCAAGTTTCATTCGGATCCCTCCACTCTAAGTGTTTTCCAAGATTTCCGGTTTCCCCCTCTTAACTCCCCCCAGTGTCACCGGATCCGGTCTGGATTTAAAATGGAGGGTCTGAGACACGAAGTCCTTCCATGTATTAAGTTTCATTAAGATCCGATCACCCGTTCGTAAGCTAAAAATATCTCATTTTTCCTATTTTTTCCGGATTCCCCCTCCCTCCACTCCCCTCCAGATGGTCGGATCGAGGAAGCGACAATTTCTAATTTAATCTGGTCCAGTTCCTGATATGCTTGCCAAGTTTCATCGTCCTAGCTTATCTGGAAGTGCCCGAACTAGCAAAACCGGGACCGACAGACGGACTGACGGACAGAAATAACAATCGCTATACGGCACTTGAGTAAGCTCAAGTGCCATAAAAAGTAGTAGGCTATGTTAGAAAATTTGTTGCAAGTATTTGTAACAAATGAAGAGTAACATCCGTATCCATTGAAACTTGTTTAAGAGTTAGCTTCCTGACTGTTTGAACCCTTCCTGTGTGGTAAGCAAACTGTTTGTCCGAGTAAAAAGCTTAAAACCTTTCAGGGATGTCATCTAACAGCCCACTTTTAGCACTGAAAAAAAAAATCTTAGTAGACTAAGGGCTCACTGTCTGATAGATCAGTGTGCCTTGCCAACAAATAAGATGAGGAGAAAAATAATACTTGAAAGTAGGTTGTAACACAATAGGCTACTCGACATTGATTTGGCATGGTTTAGTATATAATAAATGGCAGTAGGCTACTTTATTGTACAAATTAAATTACTTAACATTGTTATATGATGACTCTCAAAGTAGCTTATATTAGACTATGGTATTGCTCAAACAATGAGAGATCAAAAACAGTAAAATTGAGCACTGTTGTTTTCTGGTTCCTCCTTCCTCCCCTACACCACCTAGTAGACCAACTACTTTAAAAAAAAAAAATAGTAACATAAGAGTTGTTAAGTGAGTCTAAGCAATACTTCTTCATTCTGACCAGTAGTAGAATCACTGGTTATGAATTGCTTGCTCTTTTTCCTACTTGCAATCTCTCTGATGTGTTGTTTTACTTCCTGATATTGGTTGTAGCCTGGGTCATTGTCTGATAGATTTTCATTGTGAAGTTTTTATGTAGTATTTTGAAATATTCAAGCAGCAGTAGCCTAACCATTAGCATCAGTCTTGATATAGCAGCATCAATTATGCTGAAAGCTACTATAACTTACATCATACAACTAATTTTCGAGAAAGCCTTTTCATTGGGTGGTTCCCGATGACAAATTTGTAGCCTGCGTAGTAGTACGAAAACGTTGCATGTAATACTATGTAGTAGCAAAGAATACTATCATTTAATATGCCTCAGACTGGTCCAATCTTATGTAGTAGTATCCAGTAGCATCCTATCTTGCCATAGTAACACTAACATCCAGTCTTGCTAATAGTACCATATAGTATTATGCAGTAACACGGTAGCCTTGAAGTAGAAGCATGTAGTAGCATCGTTAGTACTGCATGCAACTTTTTCGTACTACTTCGTAATACTATTTTGAGAAAAAATTTTCATCGGGTTCACAAGGTGTCATAAAGAAATTGGAGATATTGGTAGACCTGGCTTTTTACTGTGTTAATGTTTTGGGGCAATAATCTGTCCTGCCGAGTACAAAACAAGCTTTCAGATGAGACTAGAGCTCACTCTTCTAAATCACAAAATCGGGCATGAGCATGACCAAACAACTATATTATTGCTTTAAACAATACTTTTACATTTCAGTTTCTGGATTTGGTGAGAATTCTACAGCGAAAAGAGAGGAATAGCAATAACAAACAAACTGAGAGAACAACAACAGGTAAGAAATAAAAGTACTTTATGCCAGAAAGTGTAGTTTGAAACGAAAGTCCGTCCATCCCTTTCCTATAACTGTAACTCTCCACCAGATTCGGCGAATTGGGGGGGAGTTCTAGGGATAACCGGAATTCTTGTGACAAGCTTAGACTGGAGGGATCTGGATAAAACTTGGTGGGAAGAATAGACACAAGATCTAGATACACTGTTGACAGAACCGGACCGGATCAGGGCACTGTGGGGGCAGTTGGAATTGAGGGAGAAAAATCCGGAAACTTGAGGCATGCATAACTTTCGAACCGGCGATCAGATCTGAATGAAACTTGATAACTGGGAAGTAGCCTCTGGCTGTTCATTTCTGCTCCCTATTGGATCCGACAACTACTGAAAGGGGGGGGGGGGGCCCGAAATCCCAAGGCCTGCTTATAATGAATTGACCTAGACCCGATTTGAGGGGGGGGGTAAAGTATAATCCCTAGGACTCGCCAGTTTATATAACTGTTGCGGTTCCGGGTATTATAGGGAGATTTGGAGGGAGAGGGGGCGTAAATCTGATTCTGACGGAACTTGAAAACCTCTTAAAGTGCATATTATGTTACGAAGTGCTTATCATCTTTGCTCACTTCAGCGCAAAGTGCCAAAAAATAACGTTGTCCAAACTATAAATCTCGTAATTACCAAGGATCCATGATATGTTTTGCCTCGAGGGTTTTGCATAAAAATGAATTCCTTAAAGTGCTCTTCTCAGCTACGAAGTACAAAAAAACATTTGTGTGCAAACGATACATATTCATGATCTACAAGGGCCCATGATCATTTGCGCCTCCAGGATTTTGCTTACTCATGAATTGCTATACCTCTTAAAGTGAGCTTCGTAACTGCCAAGTGCAAAAAATATTGTTGATCAAAGGATAAATTTGTGTGTACCCAAGGGCCCATGATCATTTTTGCCTCCAAGTTTTTTATTACAAGTTAATGCTTTATAACATTCATCCTAACCGCAAAAAATATAAAGAATACTTTAGATCAAATTATACATTTTCATTATTCCCAAGGGCCCATGATCATTTTTAATCACTTTTACTTTACTTAGAGCTTTACTTACAATTGAATATCTAGTGCCGTTAAGTCCGCATCTAAACTGCAATGTGAAAATATACTTTTGACCAAACAATACATTTTCATGAGATCCAAGGGCACCAGGGGCGTCACGACTAGGGGGAGGGGGGGAGGCTCCCGCCCCCAATGCTGTCGACCAGCCGGTAAAAAAAAAACCTAGGCGGCGCCAAGCGCCGTAATTTTTTGTCAAGACAGTTGATTTTTGCCATGAAAACAGTCGTTTTTTTCCGAAAATTGGTCGATTTATCGTCAAAATAGCCGGTTTTTCGGAGAATCAGTGGATTTTTCTGAAAGTCAGTCGATTTTTTTCAAAACTCATTTTTGTTTACCAGTTAGTCGGTAAATGCCTCTTCCCTCTCCCCCCAAGGATTTTGGCTAGTAACGCCTCTGAAGGGCACATGATTGTCACAACGAAATTCCTAGCCCTTTTCTTTAGAGTGCGCATCATTACGGCTGGGTGCAACAAATAATTTTGGCTAAACGACTCATTCTCATGATCCCTAGGGGCGCGTGATCGTTCTGGCCTCATGGGTTTGATCACAATAAAACAACGAATCGACAAATTTCTACTTTCATCCTCTCAACCAGCCTTGCAAGTGCCATGTGTTCTAACTCTTGTTTATCCTTATTTTCTTGCCTGACAAGTTGTTGGCCCGGAATCTGACTGAATGGGAAGTCGGTTGAAAATTCGACGGAGGTATTAGCTTGGTATTAGTCACTGAGTCCATATCTGAACATAATTTTTTTCATCCGAATTCCGTAATTCTCCCGGCATTCGGCAAACCATGGTAATTTGGTAGAAGTAAAAAAAAAAAATCGGAAGTCGATAAGCTTTGAAATATGGCTATAGAACCGTGGTGATTTCAAATCTATTCTTGGTTTGTGAACTGACTGTCGTTCTTTAGCCTTAAAAGGGAACTTCGAGGTGAGGTTCATTTTTCTGACTTTGAGCTTAAGAGGAACTTAACCAAGAAGAGCTGAAATATCGCTCAAATAAAATCAGGTGTCGTATCCGTTTAGTTCCGTCAGCGGTTTAGGCGTAGTCCGCGAAACCACAAGAATATCCTTTCTTGAATATTTTTTTTGTGGCTGATTAAGGAGCTTATAAATAACATGCATACTCGTCTAGCGAAAACGGGAAATTTACAAGAACAGATTTTCTGGATCAAGAAGTTCAGTAAATATTCTATTTTTGGGATCCTATCAAAACTTTGGTATTGTGAAAATAAGACTACCTAGTTTCCCGTTTCTTGGTCCCAGTCGCATCCGTCGACAGTGGGGGGGGGGGGGGGGTGATGACTCATTTTTTTTGTTAATTATTACCTTTACATTTCAGTGCCTTGGAGACTACATTGACATGAAAAGAGCAAAAGCGAGGAAAAAATAAAGAAAACGAAGCAGACGAGATTCCGAAGAAAGTTGAGAAAAGAAGTAGAATTGGGAAGGGGATGAATGATTTATATAAGCATAAAAATTTCTAAGTGAAATCAAAATGTATTATTTTTTGTGGTAGAGCAGGAGGGCTGCAGGACTGACACCCGGAGTAACTGCTGACTTGTAAGGATTCGCACTTTAAGGGACCCAACCCCCTAGCTGGTCACACCCCACAGGCTACTGAAGAGAAATTTGGCCTGTGCCCTGCCCACTTCCTAGTTTAGTCGTCCGGAAGAATGTGGCTGAACAACTACTGAAAACAGTAAAGTTGCAGCCACCGACCTAGAAGTGGGGCTCTTCACCGCCTGGGATCATCCGGAAACTGTTTCGCAGGAACTGGGAAATATATTTAGTATCAGACTATTATTGATCATGTTGGTGAAGAGTCCCAGTTTTAAGGCAGTGTTGCTTTCGATTTGCAATCACGACTTAAGGTGGCTTCAAAGGTTTACAATCGCATATTCTCTGTCCCGGATGTGGTACTGCTTGCATGAATCGACGATTCACGTCACTCGAGATCATAGGAAGAAGAATCACCGGAAAAGAAATAGTGATCGTTAAAGGGGATACTAAAGCCGCATTGGATTTACCCTTGTCTCGGCCCCGTCAAACAAATACCGTTTTATTTAACTACCATGTCTGCTTAATGCCGTTTTATTTGTCCTTGTTAGCTGACAATTTTCAGTGCCGTGTCACAGGACGCCATGAATGATGACATAATCTGGAAGCAAGTTTTGGTTCTGTCTGGTGTAGAGTTTCTCAGCTGCGTTTTATTTGTTATGCTTGTCCGTTATATTCATCTGACAATGCTAATAAAACGGCTTTAAACCGTGACAAGGCAGTAACGCGAAGAAGAAATACTCAAATCGAAAATTTACTAGAGGTGGAATCCCTAAAAGATTTATTTACCCCTTGACTAAGAATTCGAGTTGCCGACCCCTCAAAGTTACTATAGTTGGTGAAGATACCTTTGTTTCCCACCCCTCTCTTCGCTGATAATTCTAGTTGCCGACCCCTCAAAGCTACTAAAATCAGGAAGGGAACCGTGAACTATGAATGTCGATAGTTGCCGACCCCTCAAAGAAGAAAAAGTTTGAATTCGTAATTTTTTTCCTCGTTTCAGTACTCTAAGGTACGATCCGTGCCAAGGTAATAAAATGAGGAAAGAAATGGAGGACTTGAAATATCTTAGTTGCTCACCCCTCGAAGCTACTATAACGAGGAAGGGAACGGCCAACTATGACTTTTGATAGTTGTCGACCCCGCAAAGGAGAAAAATTTTGAATCCCTAATTTTTCCTCGTTTTACTTCAGGGTACCAACATGAGGAAAAGGTGAACTTTTACAAATGTATGTTCCGACCCCTCACGAGGTACAAACAGAGGAAAAGCACGGCACAGCTTGCTAGTTTTCGAATCCTAAAAGGAGGAAAAGGTGAAATTTTACAAATGTATGTTGCCAAGCCCTCACGAGAAACTAAACAGGAAAAGCACGATGCATCTTGCCATTTGAATACTAAAAGGTGAACTTTTACAAATGTAAGTTGCTGACCCCTCACGGGATACTAAACAGAGCAAAGCCTTGCCAGTTTTTTTAGAATTCCGAATTTCTTTCCTAGTTTTAGTACTCTAAGGTACTATGCATCAAAAGTTACTATAGTTGCCGACCCCTCAAAATTTAGAATTCCCAATTTCTTCCCTCATTTTAGTAACATAAGGTGTCACCATCCGTGACAAGTTACTAAAACCAGGAAAGAAATGGCGGACTTGAAATATCTTAGTTTCCGACCCCTCACTGGACTCATGATCTGAGTCGCCTATCAACAGAGTGCTAAAAGGAGGAAAAGGTGAACTTTTACAAATGTAAGTTGCCGACCCCTCACGAGAAACTAAACAGAGGAAAAGCACGGCACAGCGCGCCAGTTTTTTTTTCGAATACTAAAAGGAGGAAAAGGTGAACTTTTACAAATGTAAGTTGCCGACCCCTCACGAGAAACTAAACAGAGGAAAAGCACGGCACATCATTCGATTTTTTTCGAATACTAAAAGGAGGAAAAGGTGAACGTGAACTTTTACAAAAGTAAGTTGCCGGCCCCTCACGGGATACTAAACAGAGGAAAGGCTTGCCAGTTTTTTCGAATTCCTCGTTTTGGTACTCTAAGGTACAACCCGTGAATAGTTACTGAAACCAGGAAAGAAACGGTGGACTTGAAATATCTTGGTTGCCGACCCCTCACTGGACTCATGATCCGAGTCGCCTATCAAAAGAGTGCTAAAAGGTGAACTTTTACAAACGTAAGTTGCCGACCCCTCACGAGAAACTAAACAGAGGAAAAGCACGGCACAGCGCGCCAATTTTTTTTTCGAATACTAAAAGGAGGAAAAGGTGAACTTTTACAAATGTAAGTTGCCGACCCCTCACGAGAAACTAAACAGAGGAAAAGCACGGCACAGCGCGCCAGTTTTTTTTTCGAATACTAAAAGGAGGAAAAGGTGAACTTTTACAAATGTCAGTTGCCGACCCCTCACGAGAAACTAAACAGAGGAAAAGCACGGCACATCATTCGATTCTTTTCGAATACTAAAAGGAGGAAAAGGTGAACGTGAACTTTTACAAAAGTAAGTTGCCGGCCCCTCACGGGATACTAAACAGAGGAAAGGCTTGCCAGTTTTTTCGAATTCCTCGTTTTGGTACTCTAAGGTACAACCCGTGAATAGTTACTGAAACCAGGAAAGAAACGGTGGACTTGAAATATCTTGGTTGCCGACCCCTCACTGGACTCATGATCCGAGTCGCCTATCAAAAGAGTGCTAAAAGGTGAACTTTTACAAACGTAAGTTGCCGACCCCTCACGAGAAACTAAACAGAGGAAAAGCACGGCACAGCGCGCCAATTTTTTTTTTTCGAATACTAAAAGGAGGAAAAGGTGAACTTTTACAAATGTAAGTTGCCGACCCCTCACGAGAAACTAAACAGAGGAAAAGCACGGCACAGCGCGCCAGTTTTTTTTTCGAATACTAAAAGGAGGAAAAGGTGAACTTTTACAAATGTAAGTTGCCGACCCCTCACGAGAAACTAAACAGAGGAAAAGCACGGCACATCATTCGATTCTTTTCGAATACTAAAAGGAGGAAAAGGTGAACGTGAACTTTTACAAAAGTAAGTTGCCGGCCCCTCACGGGATACTAAACAGAGGAAAGGCTTGCCAGTTTTTTCGAATTCCTCGTTTTGGTACTCTAAGGTACAACCCGTGAATAGTTACTGAAACCAGGAAAGAAACGGTGGACTTGAAATATCTTGGTTGCCGACCCCTCACTGGACTCATGATCTGAGTCGCCTATCAAAAGAGTGCTAAAAGGTGAACTTTTACAAACGTAAGTTGCCGACCCCTCACGAGAAACTAAACAGAGGAAAAGCACGGCACAGCGCGCCAATTTTTTTTTTTCGAATACTAAAAGGAGGAAAAGGTGAACTTTTACAAATGTAAGTTGCCGACCCCTCACGAGAAACTAAACAGAGGAAAAGCACCGCACAGCATTCCATTTTTTTTCGAATACTAAAAGGAGGAAAAGGTGAACTTTAACAAATGTAAGTTGCCGGCCCCTCACGGGATGCTAAACAGAGGAAAGGTTTGCCAGTTTTTCGAATACTAAAAGGAGGAAAAGGTGAACTTTAACAAAGGAAGCTGGAGACCCCTCACGGGATACTAAACAGAGGAAAGGCTTGCCAGTTTTCGAATCCTCGATTCCTGGTATTTCTTTCCTCGTTTTAGTTTGCCTTTCCTGGTTTTAGTATTCTTTCCTGCTTTTCTCTTGCCTTTCCTTTCCTGCTTTTAGTCGATCCGGTGTTATTATCGTGTCTATTGTTTCTATCGGCTATAACTCCTTAAGGCTTGCCGAGCATTAGCCAATCGTATGTTTAGAGGTTGCTCCCGCCCGCAATTCCCAGCACTTGGAACTGACCCTGTCTTTAGGCTGTAGTGTAGACCAAGAAAATACCAAATAACGGACACTGCAGGAAGTAACTATAAACGTGATGGTACGATAGACAGGCAGATAAGAGGAGTAAAACAGGTTTATACGATTTATCAAAAATAAATTCTACGAAAAGAAACTTCTTCACCAAAAAGCAGGCGGATAGACAGTATAATCGCAATCTATGTAGACGAGGAATGCTTACGCGATAGCTGGAACATTGCTATTAAGCCAGGCACTGATGACGTCGAAGTACTGTGCAATCCAATTGATGTTACCCTGTGTTTTTTCAATCGCTTGGTCTAGGTTTAAAGTTGTCCCAAGTTGTGGAGCTTTCTCGTCCCGAAACGCTTTCAGCTAATCAAATTATAAACATTAGTGTAATTCTTAGCCTCCTTAACCGGAATCCCCCGGACCATGTAAAAAACAATATTGGGCTTAACTCAGACACTACTTCTTCGCTGATCTCCTCACTTGTGAATCTACCTCTCCAATGTGGTTGATCGGTCGGTAAAGTGACTACAAGGGTATCAAGTTCACAATTTTAACACTCTGACTCAAACTGGCCAACCATTTAATATAAAATACGGGGTGAGGTGAGGTGAGGTGTGCTAAAAAAGCGTATTCTTGACTGTATGGTTCTGATACTTCGTCGCACAGTATCAAGGGTCACGATTAACCTTGCTAGGATTGGCTTTTCCTCACTGCATACTCCCACCTATAAGTTGTTGGGACGGGATATATACTGGTTACAATTATATTGTCTTCTGAAAATCCTTACTTATTTGGTCATTCCCATCTTGTCGAAAGCCCTGCTTGCCCCACGCAGCGGTAAATGGGTGGGCGGCACACAGATCCGGCAAACATTTTTGACATGAAAGGCACACGCAGGCCCATCTATTGCTCAGACAATAGCTGCGTTTTTGATTGCCGTTCCTGATCTCAGTTCTTCTTATTTCTCGTTTTCGATCACCTTCCGAGTTCGTAGTTTGTTTAATTGTCTTTTTTACTGAAACGGAGACCGTGTCAGTTCTCGGTTCTACAACACCTGCGAGTGAAACGGCGAACTGTGACACAGACACAGTTCCCGGTCCGAATTCGCCTGTCACGAACAAATTAACCCAACAAAAGTCCTGGATAGTGTGTTTGGAAACGGATGATGAAAACTACTACAAGAATTGCCTTTTCAGTCTTATTTAGGCGATTTTATGAACGATTTGCCGGGATGCTTATTTTCCGTTTTTATTCCCCTGCGTTTTGAAACGGCGAAGGCGTGAGGCGTCAGGCGAGCTGAGTATAAAAACATAAGCTTCAACGGCGAACTCACAGGAGAACTTACACAGGCGATCAAAACGCAACTAATTGCACCGGGTTCCCAGTAGGCCTACACTACTGGCAATGGGAGACAGTTGGTCATGTGCCAGGGTCGTCACTTCTTTCTCAAATTATGTCGGAAACCGTAAGTGAGGACGATTCGAGTTTATAGATATTCCTTCAGCCCAAGCTGACTGCGAATGATATTTGACTGTTCAAAACGGGTAAGTCCGCTACCTTTTATTACAGCTATATCAAGCTTGAGCGGCTTGAGCCTGAAAAGGACCCTTGCCAAGAAGGGCCGAAATATATCTCTAATGAAATGTAGCTGACTTATCTGGTTTGTACAGTCAAATACGATTCGAGTTTATTTGAAGTTCGCCCGTGAAACGAGATAAAGAGACGACCCTACCTGAGCTGAAACAATTGCATGAGTTTTTATGTGAATATCCGCCGATTTCGTTATGAATTTGTCCACAGCAGCTGACTTTGAAACATTCGTTCCAAAATGCGACAGTACAGATGAGACTAAACATGGGCACTGTTTCTGTTTTCTGTTCTTTTTTTTCTTCCTGTTTTACTGTTTCCTGTTTTCTTTCTTACTATTTCCTGTTTCTGGTCTTACAAGACCCGCTTCTGCCTGTTCATTTTTGAATGACAAAACAGAACAGTGCCCATGTATAGATGAGACACAGTAGGAACCTGAAGATGAATATCTCTTACCTCTTCAAGTTCACTTTGTTTGTTGAAGTACTTTGTTAATGCCTGGATCCAGTATACTCCTGTTGAGTAGCCACCATTACTGTAACAGACAAAATGCGTGAACGGCAAAGAACTTGTGAGTATGATAAATTGCAATTAAAGGCTTAGGGGTTTCTCACGGATCACCCGATGTTCGCGACAAGCCTGCTGCGCTAGGTGCTGTCACATGATCCACCTTAGCGGTCTTAATTTTTCTTCGACTATATTGCTATATTTTAAGTGTCGTATTTAGAAAATATGAGTACTCTTAATTATTGTTTGAACCCTTAATACAGGAACCCGATGAAAAATTCGTAGTCTGTGTAGATGTATGGTAATTGCACGGTGTATTTAAATGCAGTAGTACAAAATACTTTTAATTTTAAGTTAAGCAGTAGTACTGAGTAGCATCCCGCCTTGCTCCAGTAGCACGTATTAGTATCAGTTGGTATTGCATGCCACTTTTTCGTACAACTTCAAACTACTATTTTCAGATAATTTCTCATTGGCAAGGTTTGACTGTCCTAAAGTGATACGGGAAACAATTCCTAGAATTTTCACGAACTCTAGTGGGTCCTGTTTTGTCTTACCGTAGTTACTACGCATGACGTCATGAGTTCTGTTTTTTTTCGTCAAGGCTGGAACAATTTTCTATTTTCCAGCAGAATATCATGCCACGGGCGAATCCTACCAATCACGCTACAGCCATGCGTAGTTACCACGTACTACGCTTCCGAGCATGGTAAGCAAATAGTTACTATTTCGAGAAGGTTAACGGTCAGCATAGTAACTTTTTACGAGGTTGAAACGAAAATAGTAAACTAATAATTACTATTGTTAGAAGGGTGGAACACGCTCTTAAAATCGCCTTACATCGTCCTCCTTATTAACAGAAGAGTAGCCTACATATTCATGTATTTGACTGTGTCTAACAACTATTCTTCATCCTTGTTACAAACTTGACCAAACCATTCCTTTTCTAGCTTTTAGCTATTCGGAGTAAACTTGATTGATCGATTGATTGATTGATTCTCTGAAGTCACGTTCCTTCAATCTTGAATTTCTTCTCTTGAAACTTTACCGAAGAAGCAAGTAAGCGATACGTGACTCTTAGGGCTTGATTTTCAAGATGCTACAGAAAAGGGGCCCCATGTTTTAAACAAACAAACAATCAGGGTTCCTCCAGCTCCGAGCTATGAACTTTAACGGCAATTACTAGGGTGTCATCATACCTCTACTCAACTAAGTGACTACCATATTTCAAACCCATGCATAGACCCCTCTATACTAATTGGAACGGGTTTTCGTCCCTCGTCAAACTACCCTGCACAATCCGGCTTATGACCTTCCCTGGTACGGTCATATGCTTCGTATGCCAGCCACCACACCAGTAGGGATCGTACAGGATTACGTCCCAGCGCCAGGGTTGGAGACAGTAAAAAGCAGACCATCCCCAGATGAAAATACGCCATTTACAGTCGACTATTCGAGAGAAGCACCGACAGCTCGAACGCTCCGGCGCTGGCGCTAGACCACGCTCAGCGGAGGTAGCTAACGAGGACTCACTCCTGACTCTAGTTCTCTCTACGCCGGAAGTAAGTCGTATTCTTCCATACAACTGTACTCGAAACGACAGGGTGATTATGTTCGTCAGAAAGCTCCGCTGGCTTTTCCGCCGTATGTTCTATGCATCCAAAACGCGCTTCGCTTTCCAACCATGAACTTGTGTTCCGTTAGTTTTGAAAAGTGAGGTAGAATGTGATTGGCCACACCAACAGAAGTAGTAAAGGCGCAACGACTTTCTCTTTGTTTCTGCGCTTGCTGGATTCTCGCTGTACCTTTTAGAAAGCAAATCCGTGAGAACGGCAGAACCGCCCATTAGTAACTATTGCTAGGAAGCTTAAAATGCCCTCGGTCTTCGCCTAAAACGAGACGCTATGCTTGAGATTACTTCCGCAACACTGTGATACTTATAGTCTAAAAGGGACAAACTGTAGCAAAACGCATTATGTATGAATAGTCTTCAGTTCCACTTACTACTCCTTTATTTGTTCCCAATTGTCCTGCACGAATCCAAACCCAATGGACCGACCGACGGCATTAACTGCCAGATCGGCATAAACTGTGTTTGCATCCTGCTTCCGAA
The DNA here is from genome assembly GCA_023053575.1 of Branchinecta lynchi. Lineage (NCBI taxonomy): Eukaryota > Metazoa > Arthropoda > Branchiopoda > Anostraca > Branchinectidae > Branchinecta > Branchinecta lynchi. The sequence goes on along the minus strand of JAKZAP010000014.1, from coordinate 13,890,650 downwards.
TAACTGATCCAGGCAAGATGGTCCACTTCAGAAGTCTGAGAAAAAAAGTAAACGTTTAAAGTGTAACCGAAAGGGCTGAGATAGTGCAATCTAGTTACCCGTCATTTCTTCATTTAAAAAGGGTTGAAGACCCGATGAAAATGCGTTACTTGTTTGCTCCGTTATTCACGAATAATCGATTTTTGTTTATTGAAATTTTCCTGTCGGATTCAGGGTACCTCTATGCGTTTATACCTCTGTTGTATGCTTGACGAAAACGTTTGGAGAAAAGTAAATGTTCGCACAGTGAGCTACCTTCCGCGAGATGATCACTGGCAGCTAAAGCCACGTTTGTATTAAGAATCAAATTTCCCGCGTCTTAGTAGAATTTTGCTTGTGAGGAAGGCCGTAGATATTCTGACGTCATACTAGGTCAAATAGTGAAAAAAAGAATCTCTTAAAACAATCAAAAAAAGGCGCTTCAGAAGGGAAAGAGAAAAGGGAAATAGTGCGGTGCAAGAAATTCCGTTTGAACATTTGTGTTGCTAAGCATATTACTTATCGACCATGCTTAAAGCACAAGTCACTGTAACATATTTAATTTATAATTTAAGATTCAAATTTACGTGGCCTATTTGAAACTCTGTTGTGTTTCAAAAGACTACGAACCGGTTCCGGCAATTTTCAGCCTCGCAGCTTGGTTTTGATACGAAACACGGAACACTTGCACAATCTATCTGACCAATGAGCTCCTCGGAAGCGGGACCCTGATCTGCCTCGAAAGGGTAAAAGACATGAAATGCAATAACCAGCGTAGCATCTGATGGCGCTAAAATTAGTCAGCTAAGATTTATAATTACTATTTTATTTAAACTAAGATACGACCAACTAGGGTCAAACAAGGATTTACTTTAGTGATACTTCGGCCCTTCTTGGCAAGTGTCTCGTCAGGCGGCAGCAAGAAGGAACGAGCCTGCTCTCACTTTTCGTTTAGCTACAATGTGACGAACCATCCAAATATGATTCGCAGTTTGAGTTGAAAGAGTAATTAATCAGCGACGTGAAGTTAAGATTGATAAACCAAAGATTGATAAACCAAAGACTTATTCAAAAGCTGGCTAAGTACGGCCTCGGCTCGCCACAAACATCAAGCCTTGCTCGGTGGATAGGGAATTTTCTAACCAGTAGAACTCAGACAGTCTCGGTAGAAGGACATCTTAGCGACTTAGAGATAGATGTACTTAGTGGTGTCCCACAAGGCTCCGTTCTGGGCCCGTTGCTTTTCAACCTATACATCAATGACCTTACAGATGGAATCAATTCCACAGCGCTTCTCTACGCGGATGATACGAAACTTTATAGAGTCATAACTTGTCAGGAAGACTCAGATACACTCCAGGCTGACATCAAGCGGGTTGAGCTGTGGATGAGAAATTGGCTGATGGAGCTAAACATTCCTAAGAGTCACCACCTTGCACTTGGAAATCCATCGTTTTCCACATCATACTGCCTGGGAGAGGAAATTATTTCCAAGAGTGAGTCGGAGCGAGATCTAGGGATAATTGTGGACACAAGAATCGATTTTAGCCAGCATTATGCCTCGATCATAGCGAAGGCGAGCAGAGTTGCGGGCCTGATACGTCGTTCATTCAGGCTCACTGATGAGAAAATGCTGGTAGCTTTATACAAGTCACTGGTTCGACCAATATTAGAATATGGCCACTGCTCAACGCGTCCGTTCTATAACAAAGACCTGGACTCCTTAGAAAAGGTACAACGAAGAATAACAAAATTTCCAGCAGGCCTTTGCTTACTCTCCTACGAAGAGCGTCTCAAGCGTCTTGGTCTACCGGCACTTGCATACCGATTCCTGCGAGGCGACCTGATTGAGCTCTATAAACTTTGCCACAATTTTTACGATAATGTTTCAGCCGAGCAAATCGTACAGTTCAATCAGAGCCACCTTCGTGGTCATTCACTCAAGCTGAAGGGACAGCGATTTGTCAAAGACATTGGTCGCTGGATGTTCCAGAACCGAATAGTGGAAGAATGGAATGCTTTGCCGGAAGAGGTCATCAGTTCCCCGTCCATTGACGCTTTCAAATCCAGGCTCGACAGCTACTATGGCCTAAGGGCATTTAGCCCAGAAATGTTTAGAAGAGAAATTTAGTTTATAATTTGTTGTTCATTTTTGTAGAGGCCATGTGCCTTATTTTTGCATTATATTATTATTATTATTATTATAAAAATAACATAGGAATTGCGATATCTCCGAAAATACAATATAAATGGAACAAATAGGAACATGGAGTGAAGGATCAATCAAGGGAAGCCTAAGGTAAAACGTTCTGTCTAGAGCACTACTAAGCCCACTACCTATATGTTTCTGCGTTGTGTTATCTTAATTGCTGTATCAGAAAAAACAAGAGCTACGAGGTCATATAGAACTAGCTACGATGAGGTGGTACAATGAAGTAGAAGGCAACGTCAAAATAGCCCCTTCAGTCCCTAGGCTCGGACCTAGAAATATTATATATATACTTGCTCGAGTCTGAGCATTTCCGGCGTCACATCGGGTCATCTAGGGCAAATGAATTGTCTACCTTCCGAGCTTGGATCCACAAGTTCGATCCCTAAACATGCCACACTGTTTCCGGTACCCCCCCCCTCCAACTCTCTCTACCGCGACAAAATCTGGTTAGACACATACATGGATCATCTAAAGCATCTTCTCTTACCGCCTATCAAGTTTCACTCAAATCTGAAAATTTTCGGGAAATAAATATAGTGTCGGGTCCTTAAGCCTATTTGATCTTGTCACTAATTTGTCTGCCAAGTTTCATCGTCCTTGGCACATCTGGAGGTATCCGATCGCGCGATCATCGGAATTTTGGCCCCCCCCCACCCCACACTCAAAGAGCGCTGATACGATCTTGTCCTGTCAAGAACGTCTCTACGGCACATGCTTCACACCAAATTCCATCCCGACCCCTCGACTCTAAGCATTTCAAGAGATTTCCAGTGCCCCCCCTCCAATAACCCACCTACAAGTATCTGATCCGAACCACCCGTTCAAAAGTTATGCATTTCACTATTCCGGATTCCCCATCCCACCACTCCCACCACGACGATCGGGTCGAGAAACGACTAAGCTCAAGTCAGTCTGTTCGGGTCCCTGTTCTGCCTACCAGGTTTTATTATTTTAGTACATCGGAAAGGACGGATGATCACGGAATTCCTCCCCCCCCCACACACACAGCGACCGAATCCGGTCCGGTTCTGTCAACGATGTATTTAGGACTTGTGCTTTTTATGGCACTTGAGCTTACTCAAGTGCCATATAGCGATTGTAATTTCTGTCCGTCAGTCGGTCTGTCGGTCCCGGTTTTGCTAGTTCGGGCACTTCCAGATAAGCTAGGACGATGAAACTTGGAAGGCATATCAGGAACTGGACCAGATTAAATTATAAATGGTCGCTTCCCCGATCCGACCATCTGGAGGGGAGTGGAGGGAGGGGGAATCCGGAAAAAATAGGAAAAATGAGATATTTTTAGCTTACGAACGGGTGATCGGATCTTAATGAAACTTGATATATGGAAGGACTTCGTGTCTCAGACCCTCCATTTTAAATCCAAACCGGATCCGGTGACATTGGGGGGAGTTGGAGGGGGAAACCGGAAATCTTGGAAAAAACTTAGAGTGGAGGGATCCGGATGAAACTTGGTGGAAAGTACAAGCGAAAGTCCTAGATACGTGACTGATATAACCGGAACGGATCCACTCACTTCGGGGGAGTTGGGGGGGGGAGAAGTCCGAATTTGTAGTGATCCCGCGAGTTCCGTGCTTCCTGATGTGCTGGGACGATGGAAATTGACAGGCATGTCTGGGACCCGACCAGATTAAATAGGAAATCGTCAATTCCCCAATTGGACCATCTGGGGGGGGGGGGGGGGTGAGGGAGGGTGAAGCCAAAATTTGAGGTATTTTTAGCTTGCGAACGGGTGATCGGATCTTGATGAAAGTTGATATTTAAGATGACCTCGTGTCTCAGACATCTCACTTTAAATCCGGGCCGGATCCGATGACACTGGTGGGAGCTGGAGGAAGGAACCGGAAATTTTGAGAAACGCTTAGAGTGGAGGGATCGGGATGAAACTTGGTGGGAAAAACAAGCACAAGTCCTAGACACGTCATTGACATAACCGGACCGGATCAGGGCACTGTGGGGGAGTTGGGGTGGGGGTCCGGATTTCTAGCGATCCCGCGAGTTCGGCATACTTCCTGATGTCCTAGGGCGATGAAATTTGGCAGGTATGTCAGGGATCCGAACAGATTGACTTGAGAACAGCCGTTTCCCCGACCCGACCATCGTGGGGGGAGTGGGTGGATGGGGAGTCCGGAATCTAGTGGCGTGCATAACTTTTGAACGGGTGATCGGATTTGAATGAAACTTGTCTGGTGAGGTATCGCCTCGGACGTTCAGTGTCACGTCCGGGTCGGGTCTGATACCTGTGGGGATGGGGGGGGGGGTGGAAAACTCAAGAAACTCTAAAAACAGAGGGATTGGGACGAAACTTAATGGATGGAACAAGCATTAGGCCTAGATGAAACTGACGGAGCCAGATGGTTTTGGGGCTCTTTGGGGGGAGTTGGAGGGGGTTTCCTGGAATTCCGGTAGTCATGAGTTAGAATAGTTCCAGATGTAAAACGACAACGAAACTTTGCAGGCATAATAGCGACCCGAATTATCTTGACTTAAGAACCTGACACAGCATACCCCCGGAAATTTCCGTTCCTAGATCCGAGCATTTTTGGGGGAGCAAGAGAAGAGAAATATGGAAATTGACTTCTATAAATTGCAAACGAGTGGTCTGATTCGAGTGAAACTTCATGGGTGATACGAATCGATGGCCTCGACATGTAAAACATGCGTTCGAACCATATGCGACCACGATTAGGAGAATTGGGGGTGGGGGACTTTTGAAATGCACAAAAACCAAACGGATGGACCGAATGAAATGCAAATTCGACAGTGCCGAGTTTATGCGGCCTAGATTTGTTATTTGGCGTCCGGGCCGGATTCGGCCAAGGTAGGGGGGGTACTTGAAACTTGCAGATAGGCTATGGTCCAATTTCAGTAAAACTTTATGGACAGGAACAGGGAATTAAGATATTGGGCCCGAACCGGCTCCGACAACGTTGCTGGGAGGGGGGGGGGGGGATACCGGAACTTTCCAAAAATGCTCAGATTCGAGTGAAACTTGATAGATGGTATAAAAAAAGATGGTGGTAGGTGGAGATAGAGTGAGTACCGGAAATCGTGTAGCACGTCTAGGGATCAAACAAATGGATTTATTGGGATGAAAGTTTGAACAGTCATGTGCATTTGCTACAGACAATCGAGACGATGCCGGAACTGCTCAGAAATGAGTGAAACTAAATATCCTATTTCTATTTCCGAACCGCATTTTTGGATGGCGGGTGTATTTTGTGACGTTCTCATCTACTTTCTTGTACAACCTACTCGTACAAGTGCCATATGAGCTCGTAGCTCTTGTTCTTCCTGCCAAGGTTCATCCCAATCCTTCCGCTCTACGCGTTTCTGAAGATTTTCGGTTCCCCCCTCCAGCTCCCTCCAAAGTCACGGGATCCGCTCCGGCTTTGAAGTCGATCATCTCAGAGACGAGAAGTTTTCAAATCAAGATTCACTAAGATCCGATAACCCTTTCAAAAATTACACATACCTGAATTTTACGGATTCCCCCTCCCTCGCCTCCCCCTCAGAAGGTCGGATCGGGGAAGTGACTATTTCCAAGTTAATCTGGTCGGGTCCCTGATATTTCTGCCAAGTTTATTCGCCCTAGCTTACATGGAAGTGCCAGAACTAGCAAAACCCGGACCGACCGACCAACCAACGGATGGACAGAACTCCGATAGCTGTATGGCTATCGAAGGGCAAGTGCCATAAAAACTATCAGTCAATTCAATAAAAATAAATATTCCGCTCGTTTTCTAGGATAGTTCCAGAAGAACCTAAAATCAGCTGTTTGGCATCCCACCGAAACCTTTCGTCTTGTTTAAAAAGTGAGAATGGGGTTAAAGGAGTCGACTACGGAAAGAAACAGTACTTAAAGAGGGTTTTCTTAACATTATGAAAGATTCGAAGGAGATCGTTCAGGTTGTTTCCCGAAAATACCATTATTTCATCTGAAATTAGCGATTTTCTTGTTAGAAGTTGTCGACTCCTCCAGTCCTCCTGCTCTACGACGCGGCGACTGGGCGCAAAAGTTTTTGCCACGCGCCGTGGTTCAAAAGTTGGAAAACTAAGCAAATAAAAGACATCAAAAACAGAAGATTCTCATATCAGATGCGACTAGATCAAGAATACTGTGGAGTTGGAAGCGAAGCTCACCGTCTGAGGAGGATCACATCGCGCGTGCACGTCATCGCAGAAAGCATCTCTTCCTTTTCCGACGAAACGATAGATTCGTTGTATCGTTTGACCAGGAAGTCGAAAATGGCAACGTCCCCACGGCGAACGATTGTACAAAAGACGGTCTTTTTCAGGTCTGGAGAAATGCTAGAAAAAAATGACCTTTAACTTTCGAATATAAAATACCATTCCCCTCTTCCCCAATCAATCGTTCCTTTATTTTTATTCCACTGAATCCGGATTACATCGATTTTTCCAACTTAATCTGGCCTATTCCAACCTTGAGTATGGGTTTAATTGGCCATAATCCTGTTCAGCGCTTCCAAGCGGACTAGTTTCTGTTAATCCCCCCATGCCTCACCGTCATTATTTGGATCAGACATGGTAAACTAGATCCACAGGTTAGTAAGTGGAAAACCTGTCATCTGTGTCCCAGGTATTGGAGGTTTTGCATATGTTTCAGCAGCAGAAAGTGGAAGTGACCCACGAACCTATGGATTCGAATTTTTTACTATGTCTTAACCAACACTTGTGTAGACATAGTAAAAAGTCGAATCCATAGGGTAGTGGGTCACTTTCCCTTTCTGCTGCTAAAACAATGTAAAACCTCCATTACCTGGGACACAGATGGAAGGTTTTCCACTCACTAGCCTGTGGATCTATTTTGCCATGTCTGATCCAAGTAATGACGGTGAGGCATGGGGAGATTAACAGGAACCAGTCCGCTTGGAAGCGCTGAACAGGAATATGGCCAATTGCTGTTTAACGAACCATGCTCCCAAAGTACTGTCCACCGGAAAGCCCATCGGTCAAGAAGACTCAGTACGCCAATTTTGCCGGGTCTCTGAGGCCCAGAGTGTGAGAAAACACAATCAAAGTTCTTTGTAATACGGTATTCAATTACGTAAGAATACTGGAAGTAGTCTACATACTACGTTATCGTTTCCAACTGTTCACTAAAGGAAGGATACCTATGACATCGCAAAATTTATCCGTACATTCGTCTGTCCGTCCGTCCGTTTGTAAGCACGATAACTCTCGAAGGGAATGAGATATTTCGATGAAACTTGGCGGTAGGATCATTTAGGTCAAGGGAAAGGTCGGTTTAGTAGATGGAATCTGTAGCCCGACATTTAGGGGTGGGGGATGGGGTTCAAATACTGGGACAAACAAAATATTTTTGCTAATGAAGTAGTCCACTAAGGGGTAAGAAGACATGATGAACACATGCAGACATGCCGAAACCGGAAAGTTTGTTAAAAGTAAGAGTTGTAGTTGATTAGACGTTTGATTTAGGGGTAATAAGAAACGCTGAATCCATTTATGATGATCCTTTTTTACCCGGACATACAGTTCACCCGGAATCCGGCCGAAACCGAAAAATTTGTTATAAGTTAAATTTTATATGAAGTTCATTAGATGTTGGGTATAGGAGTAAGGAGATACGCTGAATTGTTTCTTTTTGCTTTATTTTTTCGCCGGAAAAGTAGTTCCGGAATTCCGCCGAAACCGGAAAATTGGCAGAAGTAAGGCAGGAAGTTTCAATCGGTTACGTCTAAATGGACATGACTTGTAGGGGTAAACACACACGCTGAATCCATATCTGAACTTCATTTTCTCAGATTTACCAGTTATTGTACTGTCTTTTGAAAATGTACAAATAACGATTTTTTTTTAAGTTTCGAATGTATTTCAACCACCACTATAAGCCTTGATCTGTTACTAAATTTTGTAAATACAACTATTTAATAGTCTGGAACAAATATTAAATTTTGGGATCCCATCGAAACCTTTGGTCTTGTTTGACATGCCAAAGACACTTAGATTCATTTACAGTGGAATCGGAGTGATCCGTTCTGTTAGACATTTTATATTTATTATATTTATCTTTATATTTATTTTATATTTATCCACCGACCCTGCTAAGAAGGGCCTTACAGCTGACTTGTTAAATAAGATCCTATCTGTACGAGAAATGATGAACAAAAAAAAAAATCTCTTCCCACTAATGCACCGACAGTATTGAAAAATGGACAGAAAGGATGAGATTCAGCTACTCTCTTTTTTAGGAGCCTCTCGAGGGATCGACTAAAACCAGGCACGGCACGGCACGACATAGAGCGTGTTCCACCCTTCTAACAATAGTTACTATTAGTTACTATTTCCGTTCCATCCTCACGAAAAGTTACTACGCTGACCGTTCCAACCTTGTCGGAATAGTAACTTATAGTTACTTTTTGCTTACCATACTCGGGAGCGTAGTAAGCGTAGTAACTACGCATCTCTGTAACGTGATTGGTCGGATTCGCCCGTGGCGTGAGATCCTGCTGGAAAATAGAATAATCGTTCCAGCCTTGACGGCAAAAAGCCAGAATTCGTGACGTCATGCGTAGTAACTACGGTAAGTAGGATGGAACACGCTCATAGTGTAGGAGGCACAAGTACTAAAAGAGCCCTTTCAGACTTCAGAGTGAGGGGCAGGAACAGGAACTTCTTTTAGGCTCTGTAGTTACCAACTCTCACTTACTTGTCTACGTCTACTACCTTCTAATCTCTTTTTATTACTAGTGCCTCCTGCAGGGGCGTCACTAGCCTTTTACCTTTGGGGGGGGGGGCCTCTGGTTTGTGCCGACGGACTTAGAAATGTGTCGACAAAACGCGCCATTGCGCACATTTCCCGCCAGCACAGAAAACAACCGGGGTAAAACTAACTATAATGCATCCGTAGAGATTATTCCTTTGATGTAATTTCGTATATTAAAGTTCAAATACTTGGCTTTTCATTTTAGCTTTCGCTAAAAAGCGAAGCTCCCACCGACTGTACCAACAAGAAGTTAAACTAAGCGCCGCAAGCGAATTTTTTTAAATCTGCCTTTTTTCCGGAAGAATTTGGCTATACCTACCATACAAGTTCTAGCTTTTAACGTGTTTCTGACCCCCACGCATTTCAATCCTAAAACGCCAATCAAATGGAACATCGTTCTTCCAATCAAAGAATACTACAAAATGCGCCACAGGCAAACTTTTTTGTAAATTAACTGTAACGCATCCCTTGAGATTATTCCTTTGATATAATTTCGTATTTAAAGTTCACATGCTGTTCATTTTAACTTTCCCTAAAATCGGTGCTTCTAACGCCTGTACCAAGACAAGATGAAGCAAGCGCTGCAGGCGAAATTTTTTAGATCTGCTTTTTTCCGAAAAAATTTAGCTATAGTGCCATACAGTTTCCGGCTTTTAACGTTATTCAAACCACAAGTATTTATATCCTAAAACGAAAACTAAATGATACACTGTTCTTCCAGATAGAGAATACTACAAAATGCGCCGCAGGCGAAATTTTGTGTAAAACTATCTGTAATGCATCAGTTGAGAATTGAGATTGTTCTTTTGATGTAAATTCATATATTTAAATTCAAATATTCGGCTTATCGTTTCAACTTTCGCTAAAAAGCGAAGCTTCCAACGACTGTGCCCCAGTTGAACTCAGCAACGCCGGCGAACATTTTTGAAATCCGTACTTTTTCCTGAAAAATTTGCTCCCGACAAATGTTTGCAGAATTTGATTTCTTACGTATAAAGAGACCCCATGACCCCAAGACCCACACAAGGATACCGACGCCCGACAAAAGCATTTAGAATTCGATTTCTTCAGTATTTTGCCCGACAAGACTGTAAGGAACTATATTTTGTTTACGTGTAAGTAGAAGCCGAAGTACCGAAGAGACTTGAACTTTTGGCATGTGCCTGATAAAAGTTCAAAGAATTTGATTTTTTTTTTTTCTTGTAAAAAGAACCCGATGTGCCGACGAGAATACCGACGCCCGGCGGTAAAATACGAAAAAATACGCAAAATACGCTGTCCTAGACGAAACCACATCTACTCCGTAATAGCTTTTTCTTTTCTATCAAAGTACCCCTAACAATGACAAAACTGCCCACACATTTACGTTCTTCAGATTCTTAGTATCAGAGTCTCTAACCCTTTGCTCTTTACCTGCAACTTTACTCCATAGCTCTGCAAGCCAGGATTCTAAAATTCTGAAAGCGGAATGAGTCGACTTCAGAGTCGTGTTCGAATAATATTAGCGTTATAATAACGAATAATTATATCATATTAATATTAGTTTTGAATTTCTTGTTTCATTTTTATTATTTCTCTTACGGCATTAATTGCTATTAAAAATAACAATGTCTGATGACTTGTCAAAAAGTTTCATAACAGACAACAGAAGGATGCACATTTTCAACAGACAGTGTGTAACAGACAACACTTGGGATGTTATCTGCTGTGTCGGACAACGTTCTGCAGAACAAGCATTTGGAAGAGCAAAAAACAGCCAAAAAGCATCTACTAACTTTTTTGTCTGTCGTCATGATGTCAGAAAATTCAGCAGATGCTTTTTGGCGATTTTCCGGCTCTTTCTGATGGCAACGCTTGTCATGCATAGCATTTTCAAACACAATAGACAACATCCGAAGTGTTATCTGTTACGCATTGTCTGTCGCAACCGCTCATCCTTCTGTTGTCTGTTATGAAACTTCTGGCACTGTGGTCGTGAAGGAACAACAGCAGAGTTGATGTGAAGTCGAGGGTGAAAACGAGATTAGGGTCAAGAAGTTCAGAGGTTGATCGGAATATATTATTTTACACTTTAAAAATGAGATAAGGTCATCTCTAATCTGGATTTTCCCGGTAGCAAATACTGCAGTTAACTTTAATTCTTACTCGGAGAAACTTTTTACAGTTTAAATTGCACCATAGGGTCGGGGGCTGTTGAGACGACGGTGAAAAGCGAACCTACCTTCTTGTGTTCATGGGATTCGCTCTCCAGGTGTCAAATTTGGATTTGGCTTTCACCACGCAATCACGGTATTCACCCCCACAAGCTGAGCTGATCGCTGAGGATCGTAGGAGGAGATCTAGATGCTTGTCCGTCCGTTTCTCTTCAAAACCAACATTATTGTAGAGTGGTACAACCAACGTCTGAATGTATTTCTGCAAAGGGAAACTAGTTTAAACGAATCCGTTTGCCATCTTCGTTGAGCGTTCAGTCTAACGATCACAACCTCTTTCGCTGTTACACAGTAAGCTACCAGAGTGTGGTGTAATACCGGCCAAAAGGTAATTTACGAAACAAGTCCAGGATCCTAGCGTTGACAAAACGGTAAGTTCAGGACCGCTACACCAGGTGTAAGATGGATATTTACTCTTTAGTCATTTCTAGGAGGACGGGCGCTCGAGCGTCAGACAAGGAAGCGACAACAAATAAAAAAGATTGTAGGGGGTAAGACCTAGCTGTTATATTCTGCTAGTCGACAGACTAATGAAATACTGCATTATTATATGAAATATGAATGAACTTAAAGGGATCATTGGAGCGTCAGACAAGGTAGCGGATAAAAACACGGCCATAGCTTTCGATTTGATCCCAAATACAAGAATAATATAATTTCAATAATAAGGCATTCGCCTCTATACATTTCTCGGGAAACACTAAATTGAATTTCAGCCAGGTGGTAGTCGACACCTGCTTTTAATTGGTTGATATTTTCGGCATTCACAACACTTTCTGGGAGATTATTCCAATATTCTACTATTCAAAGGGGATATTTACGTGACTTCTTTGTCCACAATATCGAGTCCAGTAATTTCCGATCTCGGGCAGATCTGCTTATCTGCTTAACCACAAGGAATTAGGTAGTTCCTTTCTGTCTTTGATTTCAGGTCTAGTTATTAAGACTGGAATATCAACACGAGCCGAAAACTCGTACAATGTTCCAACATGCTATTTTTACGGAATATTTTGTTCTTTCCGAAACTTCCGGTTCACATCGAAAACTTAGCGTACTATTTATACTTACAAAGAAGGTAGGTGGATTCAGTGTTCTCTTCTCTATACCGACAAAAGCAGTATATGAACTGATGAGTTTTCCCGTTTTCACCAAATTCAGGCGAATCCGGCCGAACTGTCACTAGATCAAAAGTCCAAGCACCCCATAAAGACATAACATGAAGCCTACCGAATTTCGGGTTTTCGCTAGATTCCACTGGTAGTATCAACCAAACAGGAATGAAAAGCAGATGGATTGATTCAACATGGTCAGCTTATAACCACTATCGACATTCTAAATCTTACGATTCAGAAATTAAAAGCCCCACCGAAATTCCGGGTTTAACCTGATTCCGACCGAAAATCGGTCAAAAAGCAACATAAATGGAAGTATACTGGTCTACCTTCTTTTCTTAACCCTATTGGGACACTCTAACAGACTTCAGACTGAATTTTTATTCCTCATAAATTTCCTTTTTTGCTTCCGTCAACGTCCGTCCAAAAACGTCCGGATAACACACACTTCAAAAATGGATTTGGCAGGTTCCCTTACCTCCAGATCTAGTCACTTCAGAAAGAAATAGAAAACCGTGATTTTCGGGGTTTTTTCTTGATCAGCTAATTTTCCCTCTAGGATGATGTGCGAGGGATAAATATAAATTCAAATATTTCGGTTGAACTTCCGGCAAACCGTCCTCAGCGAAAAACAACACAAAAACTAAATCATAAAATCCACCACAATCACAACAGGAGAACGATGCGGAACCAACAAAAAGCAGGTGAAAGCTTCTGCGCTTTCCCAGACGGATGGTAAATTGTAAATATACACAGAGCTCAGAATTGTAAATAATCACAGATTTGTACATATACACTTTTAACACGCACATTTTATCTTTCGTTATTTTATTTTTATCTGCATCCGCACCGTTTTCTTCTGGATTTTAGTTACATCTCGTCTTATTGTTTGTTGGTTCCGCATCGTTCTCCTGTTGTGATTGTGGTGGATTTTATGATTTAGTTTTTGTGTTGTTTTTTGCTGAGGACGGTTTGCCGGAAGTGCAACAGAAATATCCGAATTTATATTTATCCCTCACACATCATCCTAGAGGGAAAATTAGCTGATCAAGAAAAAAAAAAAACCCTGAAAATCACGGTTTTCTATTTCTTTCGTAATGAATGGTCAGCTTGGCTTCAAACCTTATATTAGTCACTTTAGCTTGAACAAAACATTTATGTCACCCCTTAATTTGAAATCCATTCCCCGATCACTATATGTAAGGTTACGGGGCCCATCGCCGAAAAGCATTTTACCCTTACGCCTTACACCAAGCACCCTTCCTCTGAAAGTTATCGTGCTAGTAGACAAGACAGACGGACGGACAAACTTTCCGAATCCACGGGCGTCAGGTATGGTATGGGGTGGGAAGGGAGGGACGCCTCCCCCCCCCCCAATATTGTTGCCCAGTCGCTAAAAAAAAATGACGGAGTCTGCGCGCGGATTTTTTCTCGAATAGCCTACAGTCGTTTTTTCTGAAAATCAGTCGATTTTTCGTCAAAACTATCGTTGTTTTCTTGAAAACAGTATTTATTTCTGCAGAAGACAAAAACAGTCGGTAAAAACACTGACAAAAACAGTCGGTAAAAACGAATCCCCCCAAACATTTTGGCTAGTAAAGACTCTGGTCCCATCACTAAATTTTGGGATTCCGCAACCAAATGCTCTGGGTAAGATACAACAATAGATCATAATAGATGAAGATTAAACCACAGGCTTTTTTCATCCGAAACTGACAAAATCAGACTCACCTTTAATAGCGGTTCCACTTCAGTTCCAGCAAGGAGGTTACTCAACTTTTCGAAGTTTTTCTCCGCAATCCTCCATGGCACATACTCCGTTTCTTTCCTTAAGTATCTGGTAACTTCAAGAGGTAGCGAATAGTGTACATGACCCGCGCTCGCCAGATTCATCGTATCGTCTATGATTTGAGCGCGGTTCATCAGGCCGATCTTGGTGTGATCCGCACTCAGCTGAGCCAGAATCAGGTCCCAGTTGTACTTATCATAATTCACTCGGTAAAAACCTAGCAAAAATGAAGAACTTATAAGGCTGCGACGGAATGAACCAACTGCAGAAAATCTTATCGACGAAGCATGTCAGTGTAGACTGCACCATTTCCTCTCCTGAATTGAATGAAAATCGGCTGCTAGATAACCGGTTACACCGTAAAGCGTGGGGACAGATTATCAAGTTTTCCCTTTTTTTTTGTTTTTACTTTTATCTTGTTCTGAAGGTCCTATTCCTCTCCTATTCTTCAGCAACCGAGCTGTATCTTTATGTAATAGCCTGTCGGAATCAACTGTTACCAGTGAAACACCTGAGGGTTTCAAAAAGCGACTCGACGAGGACTGGCATTCGCAGCCGTGGAGAGAGGACTGGAGTGCCCCAGAAACAGTAACCAGGAAATAGCCAGCATCATCAACTACAAGCTACTCATCGGGATACAACATCCTTATTGCTTGCTGTATACAATTTAAGGTGATTTTCGACAGCGGAAGTCATAAAAAGGCTCAACACTTTCATTCCGTGATGATGATGCTGAAAATCCTCGCGTGAATCTAAGTCCATGTCCACGACACCATGATCGTCTGTCCCTATCATACTGGAGCTTGCTGGGGAGCAAGACAAGCGCGAAGGAGATTCAGAACACACGAGTCATTTCTATCTCATCAATTCGTGGTCCAACACCAGGTACCCCAGCCCAGATTACCAACTGGCAAGGAGACAAGGGTCAATCAGAGGAGTCACTTTATGTGGGGGGAGGGGGACGGGGACTTCCCCCAAAAAAGCCTTGAGAAAGTACTTTCATAAGGCGAAGCCCGGAGAGAGTTCACTTGTTTGTCGGCCTGGAGCGCCGGCAAACACAGAAGAAATAAAAAAATTTACGCTTCTGTCAACATCGGGTTCTGTTTATCAGCAAGAAATAAAATTCCGCAAACATTTGTCTGGCAAAGCACAGAAGAAATCAAATTATGTATGCTTTTGTCGGGAGTCGATCAACTCGTCGGTACATCGGGTTCTTTTTATAGATACGTAAGAACATAGAAGAAATATAATTTTGTACGCTTTTGTCAGGTTCTTTTTATCCGCAAGAAATAAAATTCTGAAAACGTTTGTCGGGAAAAACACTGAAGAAATCGAATTCTGTAAGCTTTGGTCGGGCGTCTGTCGACTTGTCGCTACATCGGGTTCTTTTATGAGTGAAAAATCAAATACTGCAAGCATTTGTCGGGCACACTCGGGAAGCTCAAGTCTCGTCACAAGATGGGGTTATTCTTAGACATAAGAAATCAAATTCTGTACAGTCTAGTCCGGCAAAACACAGAAGAAAACAAATGCTGTATGGTTTTGTCGGTTGTCGGCATTCTCGTCGGCATATCGGGTTCGTTTTAAAGGTAAGAAATCAAAATTCTGCAAACGGTTTTTGATCGCATCCCGAAAGTTTAAGTTTCGTTGGCACATTTACACGTAGGAAGTAAACTTTACAGTCTTGTCGGGCAAAAGAAAGAAGATACCGAATTCTGAACGCTTGTATCGGGCGTCGGTACATCGGGTTCTTTTTATACGTAAGAACATAGAAGAAATAAAATTTTGAGACTATTTTGTCGTTTTTATGGCACTTGAGCTTACTCAAGTGCCATATAGCGATTGTTATTTCTGTCCGTCAGTCGGTCTGTCGGTCTGTCGGTCCCGGTTTTGCTAGTTCGGGCACTTCCAGATAAGCTAGGACGATGAAACTTGGCAAGCATATCAGGAACTGGACCAGATTAAATTAGAAATTGTCGCTTCCTCGATCCGACCATCTGGAGGGGAGTGGAGGGAGGGGGAATCCGGAAAAAATAGGAAAAATGAGATATTTTTAGCTTACGAACGGGTGATCGGATCTTAATGAAACTTAATACATGGAAGGACTTCGTGTCTAAGACCCTCCATTTTAAATCCAGACCGGATCCGGTGACACTGGGGGGAGTTAGAGGGGGAAACCGGAAATCTTGGAAAACACTTAGAGTGGAGGGATCCGAATGAAACTTGGTGGAAAGTACAAGCAAAAGTCCTAGATACGTGACTGATATAACCGGAACGGATCCGCTCACTTTTGGGGAGTTGGGGGGGGGGGAGAAGTCCGAATTTGTAGTGATCCCGCGAGTTCCATGCTTCCTGATGTGCTGGGACGATGGAAATTGACAGGCATGTCTGGGACCCGACCAGCTTAAATAGGAAATCATCAATTCCCCGATTCGACCATCTGGGGGGGGGGGAGTGGAGGGAGGGTGAAGCCAAAATTTGAGGTATTTTTAGCTTGCGAACGGGTGATCGGATCTTGATGAAAATTGATATTTAGGATGACCTCGTGTCTCAGACACCTCACTTTAAATCCGGGCCGGATCCGATGACACTGGGGGGAGTTGGAGGAGGGAACCGGAAATTTTGAGAAACGCTTAAAGTGGAGGGATCGGGATGAAACTTGGTGGGAAAAACAACCACAGGTCCTAGAAACGTCATTGACATAACCGGACCGGATCAGGGCACTGTGGGGGAGTTGGGGTGGGGAACCGGAAATTTTGAGAAACACTTAAAGTGGAGGGATCGGGATGAAACTTGGTGGGAAAAACAAGCACAGGTCCTAGACACGTCATTGACATAACCGGACCGGATCAGGGCACTGTGGGGGAGTTGGGATGGGGGTCCGGATTTCTAGCGATCCCGCGAGTTCGGCATACTTCCTGGTGTCCTAGGGCGATGAAACTTGACAGGTATGTCAAGGATCCGAACAGATTGACTTGAGAACAGCCGTTTCCCCGACCCGACCATCGTGGGGGGAGTGGGTGGATGGGGAGTCCGGAATCTAGTGGCGTGCATAACTTTTGAACGGGTGATCGGATCTTGATGAAAATTGATATTTAGGATAACCTTGTGTCTCAGACACCTCACTTTAAATCCGGGCCGGATCCGATGACACTGGGGGGAGTTGGAGGAGGTAACCGGAAATTTTGAGAAACGCTTAAAGTGGAGGGATCGGGATGAAACTTGGTGGGAAAAACAAGCACAGGTCCTAGACACGTCATTGACATAACCGGACCGGATCCGATGACACTGGGAGGAGTTGGAGGAGGGAACCGGAAATTTTGAGAAACGCTTAAAGTGGAGGGATAGGGATGAAACTTGGTGGGAAAAACAAGCACAGGTCCTCGACACGTCATTGACATAACCGGACCGGATCAAGGCACTGTGAGGGAGTTGGGGTGGGGGTCCGGATTTCTAGCGATCCCGCGAGTTCGGCATACTTCCTGATGTCCTAGGGCGATGAAACTTGGCAGGTATGTCAGGGATCCGAACAGATTGACTTGAGAACAGCCGTTTCCCCGACCCGACCATCGTGGGGGGAGTGGGTGGATGGGGAGTCCGGAATCTAGTGGCGTGCATAACTTTTGAACGGGTGATCGGATTTGAATGAAAGTTGTCTGGTGAGCTATCGCCTCGGACGTTCAGTGTCACGTCCGGGTCGGGTCCGATACCTGTGGGGATGGGGGGGGGGGGGGGGGTGGAAAACTCAAGAAACTCTAAAAGTAGAGGGATTGGGACGAAACTTAATGGATGGAACAAGCATTAGGCCTAGATGAAATTGACGGAGCCAGATGGTTTCGGGGCTCTGTGGGGGGAGTTGGAGGGGGTTTCCTGGAATTCCGGTAGTCGTGAGTTAGAATAGTTCCAGATGTAAAACGACAACGAAACTTTGCAGGCATATTAGCGACCCGAATTATCTTGACTTAAAAACCTGACACAACATACCCCCGGAAACTTCCGTTCCTAGATCCGAGCATTTTTGGGGGAGCAAGAGAAGAGAAATATGGACTTCTATAAATTGCGAACGAGTGGTCTGATTCGAGTGAAACTTCATGGGTGATACGAATCGATGGCCTCGACATGTAAAACATGCGTTCGAACCATATGCGACCACGATTAGGGGAATTGGGGGTGGGGGGACTTTTGACATGCACAAAAACCAAACGGATGGACCGAATGAGATGCAATTCGACAGTGCCGAGTTTATGCGGCCTAGATTTGTTATTTGGCGTCTGGGCCGGATTCGGCCAAGGTGGGGGGGGGGGGGGGTACTGGAAACTTGCAGATAGGCTATGCTCCAATTTCAGTCAAACTTGATGAGGGAATTAAGAGATTGGGCCCGAACCGGCTCCGACAACGTTGGTGGGAAGGGGGGGGGGTACCGGAACTTTCCAAAAATGCTCAGATTCGAGTGAAACTTGGTAGATGGTATAAACGAAGATGCTTTAGGTGGTCGATTTTTTTTTATTCCGAACCAGATTCGGCCACGGTAGGTGGAAATAGAGTGAGTACCGGAAATCGTGTAGCACGTCTAGGGATCAAACAAATGGATTTATTGGGATGAAAGTTTGAACAGTCATGTGCATTTGCAATCGAGACGATGCCGGAACTGCTCAGAAATGAGTGAAACTAAATATCCTATTTCTATTTCCGAATCGCCTTTTTGGATGGCGGGTGTATTTTGTGACGTTTTCATCTACTTTCCAGTACAGCCTACTCGTACAAGTGCCATATGAGCTCGTAGCTCTTGTTTTTATGGCACTTGCCCTTCGGCCAAGTGCCATATAGCGATCGCAATTTCTGTCCGTCCGTCGGTCTGTCGGTCTGTCGGTCTGTCGGTCTGTCCAGGTTTTGCTAGTTCGGGCACTTCCACATAAGCTAGAACGATAAAACTTGGCAGGCGTATCAGGGACCCCAAATGATTAAGTTGGAAATAGTCACTTCCCCGATCCGAGCACCGTGGGGGGAGTGGAGGGAGGGGGAATCCGGAATCTTGAGGTATTTTTAACTTTTGAACGGGTGATCGGATCTCGATGAAACTTGATATTTGGAACGACCTCATGCCTCAGACGACCCACTTAAAATCCGGACCGGATCCGGTGACTTTTGGGGGGAGCTGGAGGGGGCAACCGGAAATCTTGGGAAACGCTATGAGTGGAGGGACCGAGATGAAACTTGGTGGGAAGACACCTAGCAAACACTAGATACATCATTGACATAACCGAGCCGATTCGGGCACTGTGGGGGGAGTGGAGGGAGGGGGAATCCGGAATCTTGAGGTATTTATAACTTTTGAACGGGTGATCGGATCTCGTTGGAACTTGATATTTGGAAAGACCTCATGCCTCAGACGACCTACTTAAAATCCGGACCGGATCCGGTGACTTTTGGGGGGAGCTGGAGGGGGCAACCGGAAATCTTGGGAAACGCTATGAGTGGAGGGATCGAGATGAAACTTGGTGGGAAGACACCTGGCAAACACTAGATACATCATTGACATAACCAAGCCGATTCGGGTACTGTGGGGGGAGTGGAGGGAGGGGGAATCCGGAATCTTGAGGTATTTATAACTTTTGAACGGGTGATCGGATCTCGATGGAACTTGATATTTGGAAAGACGTCATACCTCAGACGACCCACTTATAATCTGGACCGGATCCGGTGACTTTTGGGGGGAGCTGGAGGAGGCAACCGGAAATCTTGGGAAATGCTATGAGTGGAGGGGTCGAGATGAAACTTGGTGGGAAGACACCTAGCAAACACTAGATACATCATTGACATGACCGAACCGATTCGGGCACTGTCGGGGGAGTGGAGGGAGGGGGAATCCGGAATCTTGAGGTATTTATAACTTTTGAACGGGTGACCGGATCTCGATGAAACTTGATATTTGGAACGACCTCATGCCTCAGACGACCCACTTAAAATTCGGACCGGATCCGGGGACTTTTGGGGGGAGCTGGAGGGGGCAACCGGAAATCTTGGGAACCGCTATGAGTGGAGGGATCGAGATGAAACTTGGTGTGCAGACACCTAGCAAATACTAGATACATCATTGACATAACCGAGCCAATTCGGGCACTGTGGGGGGTGTGGAAGGAGGGGGAATCCGGAATCTTGAGGTATTTATAACTTTTGAACGGGTGATCGGATCTCGATGGAACTTGATATTTGGAAAGGCCTCGTGCCTCAGACGACCCACTTAAAATCCGGACCGGATCCGGTGACTTTTGGGGGAGCTGGAGGGGTCAACCGGAAATCTTGGGAAACGCTATGAGTGGAGGGATCGAGATGAAACTTGGTGGGAAGACACCTAGCAAACACTAGATACATCATTGACATGACCGAGCCGATTCGGGCACTGTCGGGGGAGTGGAGGGAGGGGGAATCCGGAATCTTGAGGTATTTATAACTTTTGAACGGGTGACCGGATCTCGATGAAACTTGATATTTGGAAAGACCTCATGCCTCAGACGACCCACTTAAAATCCGGACCGGATCCGGTGACTTTTGGGCGGAGCTGGAGGGGAGAACCGGAAATATTGGAAAACGCTAAGAGTGGATGGATCGAGATGAAACTTGGTGGGAAGACACCTAGCAAACACTAGATATATCATTGACATAACCGAGCCGTGCTTACTCGTAACAAGTGCCATATGAGCTCGTAGCTCTTGTTTTTTAAATTTCTACAAACATTTGTCGGTCAAAACACATAAGAAATCGAATTCTTTATGCTTTGGTCGGGCGTCGTAAGAAATCAAATTCTGCGAACATTTGTCGGGCGCACTCAGGAAGTACAAGTCTCGTCGGCAGATGATGTTATTTTTAGACGAAAGAAATCAAGTTCTGTACAGTCTAGTCGGGCAAAACACAGAAGAAATCAAATGCTGTATGGTTCTGTCGGCCGTTGGCATTCTCTTCGGCTTGTTCTGGGTACAATCGTTGGAAGATTCGCTTTTTTGTGAAAGCTGAAATGAAAAGCCGAATACGTAAATTAAAACATACGAATTTACATTAAGGGAATATTCTCCACTACGCATTACAGTTATTTTTACACCGATTCTATTCTGTGCTGGCGGGAAATGTAGCGGCAACGGCATGTTTTGTCGACAAAATTTCGAGTCCTTCGGCACAAATCCAGTACCCCCCACCCCCAAAAGGTAAAAGACTAGTGACGCCCCTGGGGGCCGAAATTCCACCGTATATACAGGGAAGGGCCCTCAAAGCCTTTTTTTTAATAACACGAATACAAACAAATTTCTTCCATATGTCTAATTTACTGAGTGCGATCAGAAAAATCAAGAGCCCGAAGAGAGGCTGTAAGAAAAAAAATTGAAAGAGAGGAAGGGAACGTGGCAAAAAAAAATAGTTACCAAAAACTTTATAGTTGCAAATGACCCAGCTATCCGGCTCAGTCAGTACAGCCGGAAAAGTCTGAGATACGTTCGTATTCGGCAACCACCTTCGTATGATGCTGGGCCTCTCCTCGAAGTTTTGCGTAAATGACAGCGGAATGTACCAGTAGTATTCTTCTGAATTCTCGTAAGGTATGGCCGTAAAACGTCTCTAGAAGGAAGAGATAACCTCACCTAAACATGTATTATCGAACACGTGCGAGACAGCTACATACCCCTGGAGTGCGTCACCTGTATTGCTTTTCAACGCAGCAACCAAACGTTTGCACTTGGCACTACGAAAAGGTTCCAACCAATTGTAGAGTATGCTTGCCCTATTTGGGGGCCTCAAGTCAATAACACAGGATACTTAAGTGATCAACTTGAGTCAATACAGAAAAGAGCGCTAAAGTAATATTGTGTGAAGCATTTACTGATTTATGAATCAGCATTATCAACCTTACAACTACCGTCCCTTTACGACCGTCGGTTCAGTTTGATATGCAAATTTGGTCAATTCCTTCTACGAAGTGACAAACATAAAGCCATACTACCACCGGTGATGTCGAATCGAGTTGACACTAGGTTTAAAAAACAAGGAAAAACGGGTACCGCCTACCACACGAACAAATCGGTTTTCAAACACGTTCGTTCCGTTCCGTTCCGTATTAATAAGTGCTGAAGTTTCTGTTCTTATTTGTGTCCTCTTTTAACTTGTAAGCCCAAGCGCCATTTAGTTGAGTTCTCTTCTTGACTATAGCTTGTGTAAATGAATGATTCTGATTCTGAATTTCAGTCACTAGTTTCGAAGTCAACGAACCCAGCTCATATCGCTAGAATTTATTCAGGATGTTCAAGTTCAGTTCAAGTTCTTTTTACTGGCAAACTTAGGTATACAAAACTAATATAATACTAAAATATGCAATAAGCAAAATCTATTTATTAAACACAATCCCAAGGGCTCTATGGCCTCGTGTTTTTTGTAAGAAAGAGTTAACATTTTTTTTTATTCAAAGTGGATGTGGACAACATCATTTGGAATGCAAAAATACTTTCGTTTTCAAGGGATATTGCTGTAAGGATTTCCGCAATCGTACGGTAATAGTGAGATTTGTCAAATTCACAGAGAAAGCTGAAAATGGGGCTGGGAAAAACCTGCACGTCAAGCTTCAGAACACATATAAAAATCCATCTCCGCCATTTTGAAACGTATCTTTGGAGTGTTTAGACCAATCACAGACCAGAGTCGCTGACTTTTAGCCAGTTTTGTTTACGTTTGAGTGGTAATATATCTTGAATTCTTCGTTCCAGGTGTGACATGGATGAAACTTAAGAGTGGCTAATAACCAAATTAACGAACCAAATTACGAACAGATGTGACTGAATGTGGCCCGGGCATTAATCTACCCAGAACCACAATCGGTCGGCTACGTCTTCACTCTACACGTTGGTAAACGGACAAGAAATCCCGCCGAGTAGAAAGGAATTTCGGTCGAATCGAAAGGATTCCGTCCGTGAAGACGACTAGAAAAAAAAGTCGAGCCGGACGAGAATCCTTTCATGATGAAAAGAATTCCGGTCTATCTGAAGGGAATCTCGTCGGCCGTGCTGGTAAAAAGACAAAAAAAAGTCTAACTATCTTTTGAGAGCAGGAGTCATCAGTACCGATGTCATAAATGCTCTCAAAACATTTTTTGTATTGGCTATTGAATTTATTTTTGTCAGATTTTCTGGTTTGAAGAATTTAGATTTTTCCCTCTGCGTGTAGACATAATCTTGTCACCAAGATCGGATTCTGCTCAAGTTTTCTTGTACTTGTAAACGCTGCATTAACCAGAGCAAGGGAGTACTTACTTGCGAGACAACAAGGTCGCTTCTGTCAGTCCCTCGTCTTACCATCACGACTGGAAAATTCTTCTGAAGCGTCCACGTATCAAGAATTTCCTTCACAGTTCTGCCATCTAGGTCAACACTATGCCTACAAGCTGCTTTATCCAGAAACTTCCAGAGTATGTCCGAGTTGGCGGTATCGTAGGACCTGAAAGCAAGTATCAATACACTTGATGACTATCTCTCCCTTCCGATGCAGAATCTCCGGGTACCTGCAGAAGAACGGAAGAAACGGTGTCACAGCTGCGCTGACTCAGGATTTGAGTCATTGAGTTTGAGTCGTTACGGACACGTTTGCTCCTTCTTCCTGAGAATCACTGGCGTTTTTTGGTAGTCATATAGAGTATATTCCGGTTTAGCGCTTCCAAGCGGACTAGTTTCTGTTAATCCCCCTATGCCTCACCATCAGCACTTGGATCAGACATGGTAAAAACAGACCCACAAGTTAGTGAGTGGAAATCCTGCTATCTGCGCGACAGGTAATGGGAGTTTTGCATATTTCAGCAGTGAAAGTGACCCACTACCCTGTGGAACCAACTTTTCGCCATGTCTACACAAATGATGGTTATGAGACAATGGGGGACTGACAGAAACTAGTCCAATTGGAGCGCTGAACTGTAATCAGGCCAGTTTGTGACAACTGCTGATGTGTCAAGCGTGACGACTATAGTGGTTCCGGTTTAAATAAACTACCCAAATTGTAAATATTCGTTCAGCCTAAGCTGACTGTGAATCATATTTGAAAGTGCGAAACGGATACGTCAGCTGAATTTTCTTAGAGCCATATTTCGGCCCTTCTTGGCAATTGGGTCCTCTGCAGGCTCAAAGCCGCTCAAGTTGGAATAAAGAACTTGTGGTTGAACTTCACAAGTTCGTTTTTCCAACTTGAGCGGCTGTGTTTTCCTAATCGCTACATCCATCCATTTTCCGAAAACTCTGAACTTGTTTTTCTTTTTTCTTTTTTTTTATCCGCTCAGACTCTTGAGTCTTGACTGATTTTTGCCTTTACCACGATCACCTCTCTTTGAGATCATTTGGTTCCTCGATCATTATTTCAGGCAAATTTAACATAAAAGGGTCAGACTGAAACGAAAACTGATTTTTGACAATAATACTTTCCCATCGAAACCAAGCGTAGCATTCTCATGCCACTTGCCCTTCGGCCAAGTGCCATATAGCGATTGCAATTTCTGTCCGTCCGTCGGTCTGTCGGTCCGGGTTTTGCTAGTTCGGGCACTTCCACGTAAGCTAGGAGGATGAAACTTCGCAGGCATATCAGGGACCCCAAATTATTAAGTTGGAAACAGTCACTTTCCCGATCCAAATATCGTGGGGGGAATGGAGGGAGGAGGAATCCGGAATATTGAGGAATTTATAACTTTTAAACAGGTGGTCGGATCTTAATGAAACTTGATACTAGGAAAGACCTCGCCCCACAGACGACCCGATTAAAATCCAGACCGGATCCGATGACTTTGGGGAAGCTGGAGGGGGGGGGGAGTGGAAATCTTAGGAAACGCTTAGGGGACGGAATCCGGAAATCACTGACTTCCGTAGGTTGCCAGCAAATGGTTCGATTCAAGTGAAACTTTATGGGTGATAAGAACTGATGATCTA
The DNA here is from genome assembly GCA_023053575.1 of Branchinecta lynchi. Classification (NCBI taxonomy): domain Eukaryota; kingdom Metazoa; phylum Arthropoda; class Branchiopoda; order Anostraca; family Branchinectidae; genus Branchinecta; species Branchinecta lynchi. The sequence continues at coordinate 13,865,600 of JAKZAP010000014.1, read as the reverse complement.
AATATACAAAGCATGTTTCGGAACACGTTCGGCCATGGTTGGGGAGTTTTTTTTTGGGGGGGGGGGGGGGGGGGGTGGCGGGAACTTTGTGACATGCTCAAAATCAAACGGATTGGTCTAACGGGATGCAAGTTGTACAGTACCAAATTTCTGCGGCCTAGATTTGTCATTTGCGTCCGAGCCGGTTCAGACCAAGGTAAAGGATGATGAAGCGGGAACCGGAAATTTGCAGATATGTTCCGATTCGAGTTAAACTTGATGGACGGGAAGTCGAGATGTTAGAGATGCGAAAGTTTGCGTGGCAAAGTCGTTTTCGGCCACAGAGGGGGGAGATGGAGTCCTGGAAATGTTGTTGCTCGCATAGGGATTGAACGAGTCTAGTGATTTGAATGAAACTTGGAGAGTAGAGAGATTGTGTGCCTTAAATGATATATTTTAGGGTACAGATTGGATCCGAGCACGGTGGCGAGGAGTACTAGAATTTCCGGCAGCATGCTTAGATTTACTTTCTCGCTTCTCACACCATCTACTTGTGCCAAGTGCCATATGAGCTCGTAGCTCTTGTTTTGAACAGGAAAGGTGCTGTGGATTTTTTTTCTGACGCAGTAGCAGTTTCATGGAGTCAAGAATCTCCGGAAAATGAGAAAGGTATAGTTAATGTGACATGTAAATCAAGGATACGGAAACTCACCTGTCTTTAAGGTATTCCGTCAGTCCCTCCCTCATAACGCGAAGACTTAAAAAGTCTTCAGTCATTCGGAGGATGGAAGGACCTACAAGAAAATTAACCAATGAAAAAAAAAAAAAATCAAATTTGTTATTGTTGTTGCAATTGGTAGATTTTTTTTTTTTGTAGTTTTTGTTAATTTATTGGGCGTCCCAGTTCTGGAAAGTCAAGCTCCTTTCTTTCTCTCTCTCTTTCTTTTTTTCTTCATTTTTGTCGGAGTCTTTATTGCTGATGATCTTTTGTTTTGAGGGTAATTTCACTGTAAAAAGTTTCTTCGAATAAGGATGCAGTATTTGCTACTGGGATTAATCTTATCTCTATTGGGACAAAATTAATCTGAAAAGGGATAATCTAATCTCAGTAAAGACAAGATTAGTCCCAGTAGCAAATACTGCAAGATTTTTTTTTTTTAAGTGTAGTCCCTTTGGGCATTAAGAATTCTATTTTTTTTTTTTTTAAGAAATCCTTTATTCCCTCTCTCATAACTGTCTAGTAAGAGCAGCTGTTAGCCATGGCTTGTGTGTTTCGCGTTGAGGATAAATATTCCTTCAGCCCAAGCTGACTGCGAGTCATTTTGACCGCACTAAACGGAGACGTCAGCTGAAGTTTATTCTAAAGAAATTTTGGCCCTTCTTAAAGTTTAACTGAACAGGCAACTTATTTTTACATCTTAGATTCAAATACATTGAATTATTACAACACCTATTGGGGATTTTCATTCTGTCCACAGTAGTCTTCAGTAGGGACGTTGGGAATGCGGACGCTTTCCCATGGTGAATCCGTCCACAATTCGCCCGCGAAAATCACTGCACTATCACTATCACTAGCTAGCACTAGTTTTTGGCACTGCAGACTGCAGACACTTCTTTGTTTATTTGATACACAATTTATTTACTCGTTTGCTGCTGGTATTGTTGCCAAATGTTCCAGGCACCATAGAGATATCACAAAAACGGGAAGAGCGGCAAGCACAATGGGATAATCGATTATTTGGAAATATCAGAAAAATAAACTAACGCTTTTTCATCGGGTTTTCAAGATTATTTAAGCGAACAAGTGATGGGTAACTAGACTGTCGTATTCTAGCCCTTTTCGGTTAAACTTTAAAGAATTCAAACTGATCAGGCCCATGAACAGGACAAAATATTCCTTCAGACTGCGAATCACATTTGAGAGAGCAAAACGGAGAGTTCCAACGAATTTTATTAGAGCTATGTTTCAGCCCTTCTTGGAAAGGATCCTTCACGCTCAAGCTGGAAAATGAACTTTATTTTTCCTTCATTTTCCCTTCTCCAATGAATCGAGTTCATTTTCCAGCTTGAGCGGCTTGAGATTTGAAGCCCGCTGCTATCAGCTGCCTATCGCAATGCTAAGCAGGTTGTATTGGGGGGGGGGGGGGGGGGCGGGGAGGGCTTCAGGGTTTTAGAATTAAAAGATGATATTCGACGTTAAAATAGAAAATAACTCGAAGGTAAAACAAAAATTAGAGAACACCAGAAGAAGTCTTGAAAATCCAAAACACGATAATTTATATTTGACGGTGCAAAACGGATAGCCTACGTCAGCTAAATTTTATTAGAGCTATATTTCGGACCTTCTCGGCAAGCTGCTCAAATTGCACATTAACAACACATAATCAACAGATTCATCACAGATTCGAAAATTGTCGAAATTGTTTCTGGAAAAAAAAAAACGTGCTAAACCCAGTGCCCTGTGAGGGTAAAGTGGCGAACAAGACGTTCTTAATTTAGAAACGTGTAAACAAGGACAAGAACAAATTCGTGAATTCGCCTAATTCCTCTCCTTCTATATAGGTCTTACAATTTCTGTCTACAGTTTTCTTACTTTTCTCATAACTGACTGAGTCGAACAAACCCAGTACTTCCTCTGGGTTGTTAACATCCATGATCATCGGGCGGGAACTGTCAAGGCCATCGGATTCCATGGCATTGACGAAAGCTTCTGATATAAACTGTTCATCCATTCGCATATCCGGTTCAACCTGAGGATACATTTTTTTTAAAGGACCTGTCAATACTAACGCAACTTACTTCCATAGTCACTCCATCTATTTCTAAACCCGGAGACCTCAGTTTCGTACGGTACATTTTAACTCTTCTAACAAAACCACACTAGTTTTCTCACTTGCCATGTTTTGCTATCTTCGATGTGTATCACGCTGTCGACGATTGTCTGCGAGAAGTTTTTCCATCAGAAAAACCGGTTAGATTAATCTTCCCTGTTTTCGCTACAAGTCAACAGGTCTCGGAAAAGGCTTAGAATAGCCAAAACCGTGGGGTATTTGTTGAAAGCACAGCCTTGTTTTCAAGTATTCAATTGTTTTAAAATACTGTAAGTTGAAGAGTAAATAGTGCAAGGGGTCCTTTAAAGTTTAACTGATAAGCCAACTTATTTTTGTATCATTTAACTGAATACACTGCATTTTTTAGATTGTGTTAAGGGATTTTTTTATTTTTCACTATTTGCTCTAGAATGTCGTCCAGAGTATCTACGCTTGTCCTTACAACACAAATTTTTACTATGACGCAGCAAAACTGAATCTCAATACATACTCGCCATTTCACTGGCCTACGTACAGAAGTTATGTATGATTCTAGTTTCCGGATTCCCCATCCCTCCACTCCCGCCGGATGGCTGGATCGGGGAAGTGATTACTTCCAAGTTAACCTGGTCGGTTCCCTCATATGCCTTCCAAATTTTATTGTCCTAGCTTATGTGGAAGCGTTTCAGGAGGTTTCTGGTGCTCCCTCTAGCCCCATCACTGCGTGAACACTTATTTTTCGTAGACTGTTTTCGTCGAGCATATAGCACAGAGCGCATAGAGTATACAAATCAGACAAGGAAATTCCACTGTTTGAAAATCGGTTGTTCGTGAATAGTGGAGCAACGAAGTAACGCATTTTCGTCTGGTTTTCAATCTTCTTTAAGTGAATGAGCGATAGATAACTAGATTATCCCATCTACGACGATTTCAGTTAAACTTTAAGGAATGCGAGCATAAGCCACATATTTTTTTTTTCCTACAAGTGCTCGATTGTTGTTGAATTGTATTTGGCCGCTCCCTAATGTTTTTCTAAAAAAAAATATCGGGTACAAGTTTTTCTTGTCTTACAGGGTCATGCTATTCAGGACCGAACTTTTACCTCGGGCTTATACGAGTCGTCTTGCCAATCAAGGTGTATACAAACTTACCACCAGCCGCAAAAACAAATAGTATTTCATAAAGCTGATAAACGTTTTGACAATAAAACTTCTCTCTTCCAACGTTTCTGACCGGCATCCAATAATCTAGGAGCGTGTTCCAACCTGCTTACCGTAGTTTACTACGCATGACGTCGCATATTTTGGTTTCTTTTGCTTCAAGGCTGGAACAACATATCGTGCCACGGGCTAATAGACCAACTACGTCACAGAGATCGTAATGACCAAGCTTTCTACGCTCCCGAGCGTGGTAAGCAAATGGTTAGTATTCGGTACTATTTAGAGAAGGTTGGAACGGTCAGCGTAGTAACTTTTCAGGAGGTTGGAGCGAAAATAGTAACTATAATAGTTACTTTTGTCAGAAGGGTGGAGCACGCTCTAAAATACCTTATAGCGGATGGTATATCACATCGTTTGCCCCGGGCTGTGACATGACTCCGAGGGAAATGAACACTGTTTCGTTAGAGAAGAGTTATTATTTTTGTTTGAGTCACATTTAACATTTAATAAAATGCCTTATTTAACTCGAATAATCGATTTTTATTTTTTTTACAATCCAAGACTGGAGTGTCAAAAGTTTACCTCCTTTAAATTATGCTGAAACTTAAAACAATGCTGACTTTCAACAAGGCGCAATAAACTTGTTATCTAATCCTATTCAGACAAAAGTTGTTAAATTCTTAGCCTCCAGGCTTATTCGACAACGCCTTCCCGAAACGATACTCATGACACAAGGGGACACCAAGATCATAAAAATACGTTTTGAGTGGAGGAAATACATGGGACGAACATTTGAAATTTGCAGTGGCCAAGAACGGAGCGGTACGGGTTATTATTTAAAGTATGTAAATCAAAATCAGCTTACGCTAGTAACTCCTTTATACTCCATGTAAGTGGCGAACCCCTCATTGAGCCAGACAAGACTCCACCACTCAGTAGTAACCAGGTTTCCAAACCACTGGTGCGCCAATTCGTGTGCAATAACAACAGCAACAAGCTGTTTGTTTCTTGCTGTAGAAACACCCGGCTTATATAGCACTAATGACTCCCTGAAAAAAGTTCAAGTTCATGATTGTAAGGTAAAGATGTAGTAGTTAAGATACTGTCAACATTTGTTCTGACAATGGTGGTCATGCACGAAAATTAGTTTGTAAAATAAACTTTTTATCTTCTGTATCTAAGCAGGGATACACTCAGCTGACTGTATCTGGTCACTCACAACAAACTACGGCCTCTCGTATTAAAGATGGAGAAAGATAAAACTGGGGATATTTCTAGTACTTGATGTAGAAACACCCGGCTTATATAGCACTAATGACTCCCTGAAAAAAGTTCAAGTTCATGATTGTAAGGTAAAGATGTAGTAGTTAAGATACTGTAAACATTTGTTCTGACAATAATGCATATTTGATTGTCGTGCACGAAAATTAGTTTGTAAAATAAACTTTTTATCTTCTGTATCTAAGCAGGGATACACTCAGCTGACTGTATCTGGTCACTCACAACAAACTACGGCCTCTCGTATTAAAGATGGAGAAAAATAAAACTGGGGATATTTCTAGTACCGGAATTTTTTTTTTTTTTATATTTATTTCCATCAAAGAATATATATTGAGGAGTACTAAAATAAATTTAAAAAACACTGTTACAAATAACTTTCATAACAATAAATAACAATTGACGTACATTGAACAAAGCACTGCACTTACTTAACTATTAGCTTTTTAGCGAAAAAAGGAAACAGATTCTTCAGAGTCAGACTATTATTAGCTTTAGCTACAAAATTATCAAATTTCTGCTGAATTGCCAGGGCAGGATCTTTAACTGAAAGGGAATTAGTTAGAGGTGTATTTCTAGCAAATACAGGGTATCCAAGCAAAAATTTACAGTATTTAAAATAGCACACACGGACACTAGCAATCATACCACGATTAAAACCATTCACCACCACCGCTGGAAAAATGACTATTGACGGTTACGAGGGAAAAGTGAGGCACAGTTCCAGACAGACTGAAGCAGAATGCTAGATACCTGTCATGGTTCACAAGTTATGTACTCCACAGAAAATGGTGAAAACAGAAGACCGAAAACAGAGCGGCCGCATGAGTGGATTGTTCATAATTAACACTCCAAGAAAAATTCACTGTTTCGTCCTTTTGGTTGCTTTTAACCTGTCGCTCTTTTTTAATGAACTCAAAAATCCCACATTCTTTAAGTTCTAAATTTCTCCTCAATCCCGTCTACCATTCTCTAGCCCAAGAAGCGTTGCTAAATAAATAATAGTCTGATAAATATAATAAAATACAATAAAAGACTGCAAATCATCAACAATGAAGTCATCTTCACCACCGAATACATAGAATGAATGAATTTTATTACGTGATTTAGTCTCACGACATTTCACATCTAACAAAGGAACAACACTAAAAATCTAAAAGAAAAACCCGGTTATTTTATTCATCTAAAATGAACAAAACTTCAGGTTTCCTCATAGTAACGTGAATTTCGCAGGCGTATTTTCGAATATGAAATTTTTAAAGTTTACCTGAAAAGGGCCAAGACCCGCCAGTCTACTTACACATCACGTATTCACGAAAAGGACATCTCTTACCTAAAATACTACTTCCATGCTACCTTCGATGTGTATACGCTGTCGACGGTTGTCTGCGAGAAGTTTTTCCATCAGAAAAACGGTTATGTAAATTGTTTCCCTGTTTTCGCTCAAGTTAACGGGGCTCGGAAAAGGCTTAAAACAGCCAAAACCGTGGGTTATTTGTAGAAACCACAGCATTCAATTATTTTACAAGTCTGCAAGTTGAAGAGTAAAGAGTGCGGGGGGTCCTCTAAATACGCCTGAAAACCCGTTAAAAATGCGTTACTCCGTTTCTTCGCTGTCGATAGATGGCAGTTTCATCGAATGAACTTGATCCTTCGGATTTGTGGTATTTTTATGCGCCTGTCCCCCTGCGATTGAAATATTTACTAACTAGAAAGGTAAGTCATTGCCGAAAAATGAGCCGGCGGTAATCGCCTTTGATCCTGCATGCAGGTGTCAGGTATGTGCGAGTGGGTAGTCGGGCTTAAAGCTGGTCCGAAGTCGGTATACGAAATAGCTAGTTATTTATGTACAACATTGACTAACGTATAAGAGAATGGTTGAATAGGCAATACTTGATCGATCGAAACCGATCTCCAGTTTATATAATATGAACTCTGAAGGTTATCTTCGTCTCCGACAGAAGTAGATCGCACGTAGGCTCGAGTTGTTGACCGTCCTACTTCTGTTGGGACTTTCTCTGAGATAGGATGGCGGCTCCTATGTCATGGGGGACAGCAGGCTTGTTTTCAAATTCAAAAACTCTATGTCTTAATGAATTTTGGTTGTCGTGCAAGCAGCGCAGATTCTGAAGGTCATTACTAGAGCCTCGGAGGAAAAAAAATGCAATATCCCTTCTATGTGTAAATTTTTTTTAAATATATCAAATATTCAGATTAAGGTTTTTAATAATAAATTAAATAACAAAAGGTCCAGAGCCCAGGTGAGAAGACAAAATTTGCAATGCACGGGATTGAAATACTTCTTTAAAGGACACCTGAACTATGAAACCATACTTGGACACACCATGGATAACGCATTTACAGACATGGCCAAAGAGGACATTCTTCTCCCGAGTGTGACGTTTTTGAAATAGGGATGTTCGTTTCTGGAAGTTTGCACATGCAGACTCCAAGACAAAAAGCGCAATTCATTCAAATCTTGTACAGCGCTGGCCGGATCGTATTGGAATTTTTTCTAGATATACGTTTGGGCTTAACTGGTTAAAAAAATATTCCAGAAGAAGGGTTGATTGGATTTGGTCATTCCTAAAATTGTTCGGTACTGAAATAAGGACAGATGCAAAATGGAGAAAAAACAAGAGCTTGGAAACACTATTTCGAATTTGGATTGGGTTTTCTGCAGGCCATGTTAACGGAAGTCATACATATAGGGATGATACTTGGTACTCTTCATTCAGGTGTCCTTTAACTAGATACAGCATTTATAATTCAATGAATGCAAAAATTTATTCCCATCAAACTTCGCCTGATGGGACCTACACTGTAAAAAGTTTCTCCGAATGCGGATGCAGTATTTGCTACTGGGATTAATCTTATCTGTATTGGGATAAAATTAATCCGAATTCTGGATAATCGTATCTCAATAAAGACAAGATTAATGCCAGTAGAAAATACTGCAAGATTTTTTTCACAATGTATATGGAGTAAACAAAACAAAAAAGAAGAGAGAAAAATAAAACGGAACGGAAATATGCGTGTTATCCCGTCAGCATTCGGTCCCCAACACCACCCGGTGACACGTCCAGCAAAACCAACAATAATAAAAAGGAAACAACTAAAAGATAACAAGATCCGAAAGTCCAGGTCCAATATCTTGAATAACCAGATAAATGGGAACACACTCAACTTCCCGAAAGCCATCTGCTTAACTAAGAACAATTAACTTATCTCCATAACAAATTCTCAATATAAAAACATAGATTTAAGTTTACGTTTAGTTGTTAGAATTGGCCGTGAAATATCCAAATTAGAAGTATATATATTCCGATTTCGAAATACCCAGTTTTTAAGAGAAAATTTCGATCTTTCAGTTATGGCTAATACAGTTTATTCAAATTCCTAGTTAGATGTCCGTGCTCAATAGTTTTAAGCGGGAAAATGTTCGAGGAACGAAAAAACTAGGGACGCAAGCCATGGTCGTACAGGTAAACTTAAACCGACTGTGTCTGTACGTAGCTTAAGCATGCAGTCTGTGGTATTTCCGATTCCATCCCTAACTAATTGTTGGTTGGATGGTGGAGACATCCTCTTACCCACAGAGGATTTACTAGCTAAAATATTTTTTTTGTGGGGGGGGGGGGGGAGGGCAAGGTATTTATCGACCGGCTGGTTATTTTTACTGACTGTTTTGCAGATAAAAACGACTATACTATTGAGAAAAAACGACTTTGTTGACGAAAAAAAACGGCTGATTTTAAGAAAAAAAACTACTTTTAAGAAAAATCGACTATTTTGACGAGAAACCGACTATTTAAAAAAAAAAAAAAAAGATTGTTTCCAAGAAAAATATTCACTATTTTTACGAAAAATCGCGGCACTTCGCGCCGACTCGGCTATTTCTTCCCGACTGACCGAAAAAATTCGGGGGGAGGCGTCCCCCCTCCCTTAGTCGTGACGCCCTTGCTTACCTGTACGTGATGAGGCCCCAATTTTCCATGGCCCCCGCTGAAAAGTCAGGAAGTGCAATCATGTCCTGTTTTGGTAAGGGGTACTTAATATCGAAGAAATCCTCCATGAAGAGAAGGATATTTGAGGTTATGCTGCAAGCATAAGCCGTCTGATTTTCCGTGCCCGGTTTCGACCAGACAGCAACTTTGGTTTCACCTGAAACAGATCACATTCGGAATACATGGCCGACTCTTCAGAAAGTGAAACAAATGTAAGGTATTGAAGCCAAGCTGACCATTTATTGCAAAAGAAAATTTAAGGTTTGAAGCCAAGCTGACCATTTATTGCAGAGGTAACCAAAATAGTCGATTTTCGGGGTTGGTTCAACTTGCTTTTGCAATGAAGAGTGAACTTCTGAGGTATTGTCTTCTAACATATTTCATAGTCGTCTTCTTGCCTTCTTCCGTTCTGACCCAAAGACGGTCATGAAAGTAACACAGAACTCTTCGACTGTTTTTGTCAATCGGGCAGAAGACACTGCTGAACACAGGACTAAATGTTCATTAGACGACCATTGTCTGGATTACGTTTATTTATTTTGTTCAAATTACGAATCGCTGCCAGTACTTTTGGATTAATAGTATCGTACGTACTTAAGCAACGTCCAAAGAAACCCCACCTCTACGCTGCGTTGAGTCTTACCTAGGCCCGCCCGATGGCGAGCAACCAAGGAGCGGTCCTTAAAAAATCAAGTCTGCAAAACCCAGGGATTGCAACGGAACTGTAGGCACGTAAGAGTGGGCCAGAGCAAAATAACTCTGGAGAGTAATGCGAAGACCTTTCCTTCCCATGCATCAAAAATGGGCCTCCGTCGCAGCGCCGCCCAGTTCACTTCGCTAGAGAAGCTTCAGCAAACTGTTCGTGTTTTGCTCTGGATCAGAGCCAGCGCTCGTTGACGATTGGTCGAATTTCAGTAGGGATGTTCGTGTCCGTTAGCGGAGCTAGTGTCGCTGCTATTTGACTGTGTGTCACTTTTTCAAAGTTCGCGCATTACTCCCTATAGTTCTTTTGCTCTGGAGTGGGCGAACTGCTTCATCTACCAGACACAACTCCAATAAGGGCCGCAATTTCAGCCCAACCACCCACGGCTGGAGATACGCCTGAGAGACAGACTAACACCAGATGGAAAGATGTCGTTCTTATTTGGCTACTCGAGAGCGGGATTATTAATAACCCTTTGGACACTCCAACGCTAGCCTTAGAGCACGGCCATCGGGGGCAGCTGACGAAGCCTTAAGATAAGTGCCCACAGAACGCAAATTTGCGAATTTGCAAATTTGCGAAACCTAGGCGAATTTGAAGTCGCTGTTAGAAAAAATTCCCTTCGCTAGAAAAATTTCGCGACGCGCCGTTTCAACTCCAAGGCGAATTATTTTCGCGTCACCTGAGTGTGCGCTGAGGAAATTCAGGAAATCAGCAATCGACCTAGCCAAAGCAGAGTATATAACCAAATAAAGAGTATTGTCGTTCTAGTCCTACCTATCGCATCCCCGTATATATATCTAGTCCTGGCGAATTCGTTCACGTATTTGCTACGAAACGAATTTGCTGAGCGACGCGAAAGACCAAAATTCGTTGGCCGAAAAAATGCGTCGTCCTGTGGGCACCTATCTTTACTCTACTTCTCTTTGCGATGTAAATTCCCGACGGAAGCTGAGGCAATTTAACTTGCCCACAAAGCCAAATATAATTTTGAATACAAAATTCGCGTCACGATCAAAAAACGTGCTGAGATGCGTGAACTCCGAAGCGAACAAGAAAATTCGCACCCGACTTCGAAAATCAGACTGCGTGCACAGGTACCTGAAAGGACCTATCTTACCTATAATACTAACACAACCTACTTCCAGAATCACTCCATATCTTTCTAAACCCGGAGAACCCAATTTCGTACTGTACATTCTAACCCCTGTAACAAAACCAGGCTGATTTTCTCACTTGCCGTGTTTTTCTACCTTTGATATGGATCATGCTGTCGACGGTTGTCTGCGAGAAGTTTTTGAATCCGAAAAACTGGTTATGTCAATTGTTTCCCTGTTTTCGCTATAAGTCAGCGTGTATCGGAAAAGTCTGAAAACAGCCAAAACCGTGGGTTATTTGTTGAAAGCACAGCCTAGTTTTCAAGTATTCAAATATTTTAAAATACTGTAAGTTGAAGAGTAAATAGTGCGAGGGTTCCTTTATGTCAAGTAAGTCAAGCCAAAGGGTGCTGGGAGTCCTGGGACACGCATGGAATGGGTCACAGGCCGGATTGGAGGGGGGGGGGGGGCAGGCCTGAGAGTGACCTAAGTCTAAAATGTATATAGGATATAGGATTTGTCACATCAAAATATAGGACAATATAGGATGAAAAAATAGCTTATTTGGATAAAAAAATATCATGGCCCCATCTTCTGCAAAATAACAAAGGAGGATTCTGGTGAAACAATTTAGGATCTCACCTTAAAATAACAAGAGCTACGAGCTCATATGGCACGTGTTACGAGTAGGCTATGTGAGAGACGAGAAAGTAAATTGGACCGTTTCCCGGAAATACCGGTACCACTGCCTACCGCTCGGATCCGGTCCGGACCCCAAAATATGTCATCTGAGGCATATGATCTCTCTACTTAAAAAGTTTCATTTAAATTAATCCACTCGTTTAACTCCCATGCGAGCCACAATATTTCCGTGACCCCCCCTCCAACTCCCCCCCCCACTGCGGCCGAATACGACTCGAACACATAAACTCCGCATCTCACACATCTCCTCTCCCCGTCCAGCAAGTTTAACTCGAATCAGAGCATATCTACAAATTTCCGGTTCCCGCTTCATCCTCCTCGTATTTTGGTCGGATCCGGTTCGGACGCCAAATGACAAATCTAGGCCTTATAGACTTGGTACTGTCCAACTTACATCCGATTCGGCCCGTCCGCTAGGTTTTTGTGCATGTCACAAAGTTTTCGGACCCCCCCCCCCTAACTTCCCCAACCATGGCCGCATGGGGTTCGGACACATGCTTTGCATATCTAGGTCATGAGTTCTTATCACCCATAAAGTTTCACTTGAACCGGACCAATTGTTCGCAACCTACGGAAGTCAGTAATTTCCGGATTCCCCCTCCCTCAACTCCCCGAAAAACTGTCGGATCCAGGAACGGATGTCTTCCTGGGGCATTGTGTCGGGTCATTAAGTCTATTTGGCCGGGTCAATAATATGCCTGCCAAGTTTTATCCTCCTTAGCACATACAACTCCCCCCACAGAGCCCCGATACGATCTGGTTCTGTCAATTACGTATCTAGGGCTAATGCTTTTCTTCCCATCAAGTTTCATCCCGATACCTCCACTCTAAGTGTTTCCAAAGATTTCTGGTTCCCCCGTCTAGCCCCCCCCCCCTCCCAATGTCACCGGATCCAGTCCGGAGTTAAAATGGGACGTCTGAGGCACGATGTGTTTCTAAGTTTCATTTAAATCCGATCACCCGTTCAGTAGCTGAGCTTGCCACTAGATTCCGGATTCCCCATCCCTCCACTCCCCCCACGATGGTCGATCGTGGAAACTACATTATCAAGTCAATCTGTTCGGATCCCTGACAAGCCTGAAGTTTTGTCATCCTAGCCACATCAGGAAGTACCGAACTCGTGGGATCACTAGGAATCCCCCCCCCCCCCAACTCCCTCACAGTGACCGGACTTGTGCTTGTTCTTCCCACCAAATTTCATGCCAAACCCTCCACTCAAGCGTTTCCCAAGATTTCCGGTTCCCCCTCCAAATCCCCTCAAGTCACCGGATCCCGTCCAGATTTAAAATGGGGTGTCTGAGACATGAGGTCTTTCTATACATCAAGTTTCATTAAGGTCCGATCACCCGTTCGTAAGTTATTCCGCCTCCCTCCACCCCCCCTCCACCCCCCCCCCCCCAACACCAGATGGTCGGATTGGGGAAACGGCTATTCTCAAGTCAATCTGTCCCTGACCCGCCTGCCAAGGTTCATCGCCATAGCACATGAGGAAGGGCCAAATTCGCGGGATCACTAGAACTTCGACCCCCCCCCCCCCCGACTCCCCCACAGTGAGCAGATCCGGTCCGGTGATAGCAATCACGTATCTAGGTCTTGTGCTTGTTCTTTCAACCAAGTTTCATCCCCATCTCTCCACTCTAAGCATTTCCCAAGATTTTCGGTCCCCCCCCCCCCCCAATGTCACCGGATCCGGTCCGGATTTAAAATAGGACGTCTGAGACACGAGGTATTTATAAATATCAAGTTTCATTAAGATCTGATCACCCAGTCGTAAGTAAGAAATGCCTAGTTTTTCCAGATTCCCCCTCCCTTCCCCCTCCCAGATGCTCGGATTGGAGAAGTGACTATTTCCAACTTAATCATTTCGAGTCCCTTATATGCCTACCAAGTTTCATCGTCATAGCTTATGTGGAAGTGCCCGAACTAGCAAAACCTGGACCGACCGACCGACGAACCGACCGATGGACGGACAGAAATTGGCCGAAACACCTGGCCGAAGGGCAAGTGTCATGAAAAACATAGTATCCAAGACGAGAGACTTTGATGGGAAAGTTTTATCTATGAACAGACATCAAATACAAAATTAAGAACTACGAACACACTAGTGATTGACTTCTTGAAAACTTCAGAAAAGGACCAGAAAACCACACAACCACGTCAAACTGACTGTCAACAGCGCCTCTTAAATGAAGAACGCTTCTAACTGATGGAAACAAAAATTCACAAGGGAAATATACAGACGAAATAGTAAAAGATTTTTGCAGAAATATTAATTAGTTCGACCTTTGCCCAGTTTTGGCAGAATTAACTTCAAAACTTACGAAAAAAAACAGCAAAAGCTGAAATATAGGAGAATATAGGGTTTTTGACTCAATATGGTATATTATAGGACAAGTTTTAAAATATAGGATATAAAGGTCTCACTCCCACCCCTGGGGGGGGGGGGGGAGGGATTGAATTCCACTTCTACCAAATGCTCGTCTGTTCAGGTGCATTCTTCGAGTGATACACTTGGACAGACAAAGAGCGGGCGGTAGAATAAAGGCGAAAAACTTACCAGCATCAGGAGCGATATTCTTTGTAAAGTCAGATACAGCGAAAGCGAAAAGATATGTTGACATGGGCACGGTCTCCTGATAAATGTCCCATACATAATCAGGCTTCTCAGGACTAGAAAGAAAGACCAAATTGTAGATCTGATGAACATCCCAATCATCGAGGTGATGAGTATAGACCTGCCTGCATATAGCTGTCAAATAAAGTTGAGGAAGGACAAGTAGGAAGGCTGCAACTCGGCCTTTCAGGCTCACATGTAAGTGTGCACTATGTGTCTAACCGGTTATTCTTCTCTTCTTCTATGTGAGTAACCAATAAAGCAACAGATACACACGATCAAGATTACCGTTCGGATTTTCAGCACTATCATCATCAAGCTGAAAATATCTCAACTTTTCGATACGGTGATCCCAAAAATTCTTGCCGGAATTCCAGTGCGCGAGCGTCTGACCCTGAGCGTCTGTCCGAATCATAAAGAAGCAGAAATTTTCAAATGAGACTGGGAAGCTGACACAAGGTTTTTACCGTAACCTTTTATTTTTGTTTATCTTACTCCTAGATTCCGGGCGAAGGGAATAAAACTGATAGCAGTGTGGTCTCCTACATCTTGCTTCAGCGACCAATAAAGCAACAGACACACACGATCAAGATTACCGTTCGGATTTTCAGCACTATCATCATCAAGCTGAAAATGTCTCAACTTTTCGATACGGTGATCCCAAAAATTCTTGCCGGAATTCCAGTGCGCGAGCGTCTGACCTTGGGCGTCTGTCCGAATCATAAAGAAGCTAGAAATTTTCAAATGAGACTGGGAAGCTGACACAAGGTTTTTACCGTAACCTTTTATTTTTGTTTATCTTATTCCTAGATTCCGGGCGAAGGGAATAAAACTGATAGCAGTGTGGTCTCCTACATCTTGCTTCAGCGACCAATAAAGCAACAGACACACACGATCAACATTTTCCGGTCGGATTTTCAGCAGTATCATGATAAAGCTGAAAATATCTCAACTTTTCCATACGGTGATCCCAAAAATTCTTACAGGAATTCCAGTGCGCAAGCGTCTGACCCTGAGCGTATGTCCGAATCATAAAGAAGCTAGATATTTTAAAACGAGACTGGGAAGCGGACACAAGGTTTTTACCGTAACCTTTTATTTTTGTTTATCTTGCTCCTAGATTCCGGAAAAAGGGAATAAAATACTGAGCAGTCTGGTCTCCTACACCTTGCTTCAAGAAGTCCATAGCAATATGTTTTACAACATGATGGAAGAGGGCTCAGGTGGTAAAAAGTGATTACAGACACAGATCTAGCTTAAAAATAAAGTAAAACGAAATTTAATTATGTCAGATGTGTAGTCGAGGTCTGTTAATATCTTTGAAGCTTATGGCTGTGACCCGATAGTTTATTATCTACTGAAATATGAATAGAAAAAAAGCGTTGCTTCGTTTGTCGGCTACCCACAGATAACCGATTTCATCGAATGAACTTCGGATTTGTGGTACCTATACCTCGTCCGTAACACATGGAAATGCAGGTTTTTGCTAAAATCCAAATTCTCCGCATCTGGATGAATTTTCGGCTGTCGTGCATGCTGCGCACATTCTGAACATTATTACTAGAGCCCCGAGTGAAAAAATACAAAATTCCTCAGACGAGTCAAAATAGTTCAGTGTATTTAAATATTAAATATGTAAAAATAAGCTGCCTTTTCAGTTAAACTTTAAGAGAGAAGTCAATCGCGACTGAATGCAGAAATGTGGATATACAAAAGTAAGGAAATTCGTCGTCTCTCTTTCAGATACAAAGCTTCATACAACAAGACCTAAGGTTTCGATGGGATCCCAAGAATCTCATATTTGATCCAGACAACTGGGTCTTCTCTGCGCCAGATCCAGTCTTCGCCAGACTAATCATTAGAGAAAACCAAGTCCAGATATAGCCTACCTCTATAAGCCATATCTATTTTGACGAGACTGAACGAAACTTCCTGCTCTATTTCTGCCAAATTTCCGGTTTCGGCCGAATTCCGAGCAAACTAATTGTCCAGCAAAAAAAGAAAATTCAGAATCGAATTCCGGTCTCTCCTATAAAGAACATATAATCAATTTCAAATAAACTTTAGCTTCTAAAAAAATAAACGGTTACAACCGGATTCCGGACGAATTAATGTCCAGTACTAAAATGATTGTCATATACAGACTTCTTACGCCTAAATCCGTCATCTAATCAGCTTCAAATAAAACTTATTACTTTTTACAAATTTTTCGGTTTTGGCCGGATTCCGGTAGTTGTCCGGGCAGAAAATACTTTTCACATAAGTGTTTAGCATTTCTACTTACCCCTAAATCGAACCTTTAATCAACTTTAAATCAAACTTTTACTTTTAACCAACTTTCCGGTTTTTGCCGGATTCCGGACAAACTACTCGTCCGGCGAGAAAATGGTCTTCACCATCGTGATCATCCGGTTTTTGCCGGATTCCGGACAAACTACTCGTCCGGCGAGAAAATGGTCTTCACCATCGTGATCAACATGTCTTCTTACCCCTGAATCGAACATTTAAAGCACAATGGACACTTCTAATGCTTTACTTTCTATTAAATGCTTCACAAATAAACATTTCCGACTTCTTTTAGAAGGCGATACGAAAATCGGCCGTTTTCTTGTTATCCCTTGTCTTTACCTCTCTGGCATTTCGGCGATCCAAATCTTAGGAGCTGGGATATCGCGGCAGGAAATTCAAAAACTGCCAGCAATGCTTGATATAAAAGGATATATTTGAGATGTCACCAAAGTCAAGCCGCAGATGCAGTTTACTTGATTGTTCTAGGGTTTCAGCAGAAGATCCATGGCTTAAAGTGCCTATTAAAAGTTTTTCTTTGTGGAATAGTGTTGTGAAGCTTGATTAGCTTGCTTTATAAAATGTACCAGAATATGCAATAAGCTTATAAAAAATAACATAGCTACAAAAATCATTCTAAACAAATAACCTATTCAAATCTGAATTATACAAGCTGATTTATGCATAAAATAAAGATCTACTAAGTATTATAAGAAACATCACTTTTATCTTTGTCCAAGCTAGTAAATTGAGCATGTACTGGCCCACAGAATTACGCTTTGAAATATCACAGAGAGGAAACTCTCGAAAAAGCTGCTTATCTAGGGGGTAAGCATTGTTCCTAGGTTGTTACAGAGTGGGATTGGGGTAGTTTGATGTGCCCATTGAACTCTAATTAACTTCTAACTTTCCGGTTTTTACCGGATTCCGGGCAAACTACTTGTCGGACAAGAAAATGTTTTGCAAATTCGTGTTCAGTATGTCTTCTTACCTCAGAATCGACTATCACATTAGTCGTTTAAAAATGTTTAGTTGCCCCTTAATTTCAACCCCATCCCCACCCCTAAATGTAGGGCTACAGAGCCCATCTTCGAACTTGACTTTACCCTTGACCCAAAGGGTCTTCACACCAAGTTTCATCAAAATATCTCATTCCCTTCGAGAGTTATCGTGCTAACAGACGGACAGACGGACGGACGGACGGACAGACGGACAACTTTTCTCCACTTACATTTTGGGATCCCAAAAGCACACTTTGTGTTTCTTTACTTATTCCTACTAATCCTACTCCACCATATTGCGTGGGTGATAAATTAAATTAAATTAAATTAAATATACATGCAGTAACATCTGCATGGTTCACCCAAAAGCAGAGCTGGTGGACTCGGACTCTGGACTCGTTTCGAGACGGTCTCGAGACGCCTTTTTCAAGCACTTGGACTCGTGTCGGACTTGACTTTCACGGAGCTTTCCGTCCGCCAAAGCCGTGGACTTGGACTCGTGGACTAGTCTCGAGACCCATTTTTTAAGGACTCGGACTTGTCTCGGACTCGGATTTGCTGGACTCGCAGCAGCACTGCCCAACCGATTCATATTTCAACAACCTCGCAAAACCAGCATGCAATAATCCGCTGTGTGGCATAGCCAGCAGTGAAGCAGTGCCACCATGAGGGTACCCCAGTCACCCTCACCGTCATGAAAGTTTAACTAAAACTCACCTTCGGCAGAAAAAAGGTGTTTCCCTGGCGATTAGAGTTTTTTACTACCCTTCTCTAGATTCTCTTTTCTGTTCATTAACTTGTGGGTCTGTTGCACTATCCCTGTGATGATGTTACAATGATGAGACGAGCGCGGATGAAAGAGATTAGTTGCGTTTTTGCAGACACCATGGTATCTGATACCACGGTCTAAAGTCGTTTTTGCAATTATCGTGGTATCTGATACCATGGTCAAAAGGCGTTTTTGCAGTTATCGTGGTATCTGACCAGTTATCCTGGTATGAGATATTCAGATACTACGGTCCGACCGTGGTAACTGGTCGTGGTATCTGGAAAGTCATCTCACTTTCATCAAATTTTGTCAGATTGGTGAGAAAGAAGTTTAGCACTTAGTGATTTAACCGGATATCTGTTTTTCTTTTGGGATGACTTCGAAAAGTGCAATTTCGGCAATAGTCATTTTTGCAGAGCACCGTGTATCAGATATCACGATAACTGCAAAAACGACTAATTACAGATCCAGTTACCGTGGTAACAAATACCTTGGTATGCAAAAACTTAACTATTAATCCGCTTGGATCGCTGTGCTGGTACACCGCCAATTGGCCATATTGCAGTTCAGCACTTCCAAGCGGACTAGTTTCTGTAATTCCCCTATACCTCAGCATCAGCACTTGTGTCAGACCTCTACAGGTCAGTGAGTAGAAAATATGCAATCTGCGTCCCAAGAATTGGGGTTTTTGCAAGTATCTCAGTAGTAGAAAGTGAAAGTTACCCACTACCTTGTGAATCTAACTTCTTGTCTACACCAGTGTTGATTATGAGACAGTGACGGATTAACAGAAACTAGTCCACTTGGAGCGCTGAACTGGAATGAGGCGAATTGATAAAGCTACACGGATACGCCTGCAGCCTCTCTCGGGTGACGAGGAAGTTCACGAACTTATATATAACTTACTTTTGTTCCGTCCTAAGGATGGGCACATTTGAGATCGACGTCATAGTTTTCTTCCGGCCAAGAGTCAAGGAAAACTTGGCTTTCAGATTGGGTTCATCGAAGCAAGGAAAGGCCCGCCTGGCATCTGTAGGCTGGAATTGGGTAGCGGCAAGATACCTTGAAAGGCCAGAGACTAGTTATTATCTGGTAAATTTGCAGTGGACATAATACCGAATTCTTGTAAGGTTGGACGTGCGTTTTCACTTTTCACGTGAACACTGTAAAAAGTTTCTCCGAGAAAGGATTAAAGTTAACTGCTTAATAGCACATCCTCGCAAGTACTGCTTTTGCTGTGCTATTTACGGATCCTCGATTGTCTTGTTAATAATACTATTCTACTATTACCTGCAGTATTTGCTACTTGGATTAATCTTATCTTTACTGGGATAAGACTAATCCGAATTATAAATAATCTTATCTCAGTAGAGACAATATTAACCCCAGTAGCAAATACTGCAAGATTTTTTTGAAGTGAAATGATAAACGTTGAATTAGCAATATAAAATGTGGATGCTTCTTTACGGCACATGAGGATTATAGGTTCTGACTTCAATCAAAGACAAATGGCTTTCGATCGTTGATCTCAATCCTCTAGCACCTCCCAACTCCTTATTCTACTGTGTCCATGGTTTATGGTTTTTTAAGTTGTTTCTTTCCGTTTAATTTTCTTTCTTTGAACTCCATCATTCATTCTTCGGAGCCTCGATGGGTAATAAGGTTTACTTACTGACTGGTACAACAACGTCCAGAGAATATTATCATTTTTAACCAAGGGTATCATTTCGTGGAAAGCTGGTAGGGGGGAGGGGGGCATTGTCGTCCCGTGCCCCTTCGCATTCTTAATTGCGAATCTTACATAGGTACAACCAATAATACATAAGTAAACTAACAGCAGATTAAACTAAACATTTTTTAACAGGACGGAAACAGTGTGTTATGCTAAGTAGAGCTGATAATTCAGGTTTCTTAGACATCTTCTGTGGTAGTCCCCAGGGGACCAAGTTGGGACCTTTGACGTTTTTGATCGTTTTTAACAAGATATTACTCAGTATTTTTAACCGTTTTAAATTCGCTGACAACCTATCAACCTTGTCGCTTTGAGCTGTTCCTCCTAACCAGACCGAGCAATCTTTGTCAACTATTTTCAGTCTCATGAAGGAGGAGCTGGCTGAGGAATGTAGAGCCAGCGTGAAGCTCCTTGGTGTGATGATTGATGGGGATTTGAAGTGGAATTCACACGTGGAGAAGATTCTCCAGAAGGCAGCTTCACTTCTTAAGTCGTTCGCTTTTCTTCGTAGGTTTGGTCTTTCACCGAGAGTTATGAGGTCTCTGTACTGTACGTACATCCATCCTCGTATAGTGTACTCTTGTGCAGTCTGGCATCCGGGACTTACAGACGGACAGACTGGAAAGTATCCAGAAGAGGGTCGTGCACTCGTGAAGATTATCCTTGGCCCAATCTACACTTCTTATTAAGATGGATTAGCCAAGCTTGGTCTCTCTACTCTCTCTGATAGACGACACAAATTGACAATTGACTCTGGACGTAAGTGCCTGACCTCAGACCTTCATAGAAATATATTACTGGACTTGGAAGTACCAAACCCTAATCGACCGAAGACTAGACACAAAGCAGCAATTGATAATTGTCCGAAACTTGTTCGTCCAAATACACATTCTACTGATAGGTACCTCAAGTCCTTTGTACCCTATTTCATTCACCACTTTAATTCTATGTAGTAATTAGTAAGGTACATTGTATATATTAAGTGTCAACTGTGAATTTTAAGACTTACTATCAAAATGTCTTTTATTATATGTATTGGTGGTAAACTGTACGACGATCCAATACTAGCGAGTGAATTCTACGAGCTATTAAGGAAATAAAATATATACATATACAAAAATAAAGCCCACACGAAGAATTGTTCGTGAGCTGGATTATGCTTCCGGAACTGTGGCGTATGTAAGGCTGAACCGATGGCGGAATTGGAACGAGACATTGGACAGAAAGATCAGACCTAGGGATGCCACTGGTAGATCCGGGTCGAATTCTGTCATTTTTTGGGTAGTTTTGGAGGTGCCATACATTTTATGGTCCGCGTTACGAAGTTTGATAGGCAGAACGAGTAAGTTCTATTTCCGATTACAGCCGGACTCCACTTGGCAAGTCCGTTGGGCACGTGAACCGGTTTCAGATGAAATCCTCATGTGAAATTCCATGTGTGCGGTTGAGGAACGGGGACTCGAAACCGTGGGGTATACTGACCTCCCAAACGGGTGGTCTCATACCCGAGCTGAGCCAGGTAGATGGCAAAAGCATGTCTAAGCCATGTAGGAAAAATCACAAAATGATCATTGACTCCATTCTACGAATCTATCAACCTTTCTCTGTCTGTTTGGGAGAAAGAGAAACGTTTGGGAGAAAGAGAACGGTTACCAGACCTACTTTTCTTGACCATTTTATGATTTTCGTCGATAGCTTGGAAATCAATTGGGGGGGGGGGGAGGATTATGCCCCTGTTTTCAACAGCACAAATCTCAGAAGGAACAGTTGGTAATTTGGTGTTTGAGAGATTCTATAGGGCATGGGAAGGTGGAGTTTCAAAAATCGAATAGTGAATTGTTGGAACAATGAAAGGGTTGTGAACGTAGAAGTTATAGATCAGTTTGAAGCAGGCTGAATTGCTGACATTCAGTTTAGTGATAACAGATTTGCCATCAGATGCTATAGAGGCGAAAGCCTGTACTACTGCACGCAGTAACCCACATCTGAACGTAACTCTTAAAGGACTTCTCACACCATTTACTCTTCAACTTTCAGTATTTTAATATATTTGAATACTTTAAAACTAGGCTGTGCTTTCAACAAATAACCCATGGTTTTGGCTGTTTTAAGCCTTTTCCGAGACCTGTTGACGTGAAAACAGGGAAACAATTTATATACTCGGTTTTTCCCATGTAAAAAACTTCTCACAGACAGCCGTTGACAGCGTGATACACATCGAAGGTAGCAAAAGAAGGCAAGTGAGAAAACCAGCGTGGGCTTGTTAGAGGGGTTAGACTGTGGCCTACAAATTGGGATCTCCGGGTTTAGAAACACATGGAGTGATTATGCACTGTCAGAAGTTTCATAATAGATAGCGTATAAGACTTTCAAGAATGACACCTTTTCACTTAGAAATAAAGTGTTATGACCAATTAAATTTACACTATTTCGTGCCTAGATCTCCAACAACAGCTTCAATTGGTAAAAGTACTAACGGAAACGAAAGAAACATAACATATAACATCACAAAGTGTTATCTGTTGAAACCGCGCATCCTTCTGTTGTCGCTATGGAACTTCTGACACTGTAGTATTTTTACCAATTGAAGGTGTTGTTGGAGATCTAGGCACGAAATAGTGTAAATTTAATTGGTCATAACACTTTATTTCAAAGTGAAAAGGTGTTATTCTTGAAAGTCTTATGCGCAATCTGTTATGAAACTTCTGACAGTGTGGAAGTAGGTTGCGTTAGTATTATAAGTAAGACAGCCCTTTAAGAATGTAAGCACCTCCCATCTCTCTTGTAGTTTATGAAACTTCTGACAGTGTGGAAGTAGGAATTGCGTTAGTATTATAAGTAAGACAGGTCCTTTAAGAATGTACGCACCTCCCATCTCTCTTGTAGTAATCTGTTTATGAAACTTCTGACAGTGTGGAAGTAGGTTGCGTTAGTATTATAAGTAAGACAGTCCTTTAAGAATGTAAGCACCTCCCATCTCTCTTGTAGTTTATGAAACTTCTGACAGTGTGAAAGTAGGAATTGCGTTAGTATTATAAGTAAGACAGGTCCTTTAAGAATGTACGCACCTCCCATCTCTCTTGTAGTAATCTGTTTATGAAACTTCTGACAGTGTGGAAGTAGGTTGCGTTAGTATTATAAGTAAGACAGCCCTTTAAGAATGTACGCACCTCCCATCTCTCTTCTAGTAATCTATTTATGAAACTTCTGACAGTGTGGAAGTAGGTTGCGTTTAGTATTATAAGTAAGACAGGTCGTTTAAGAATGTACGCACCTCCCATCTCTCTTGTAGTAATCTGTTTATGAAACTTCTGACAGTGTGGAAGTAGGTTGCGTTAGTATTATAAGTATGACAGGTTGCTTAAGAATGTACGCACCTCCCATCTCTTGTAGTAATACAGTACTAATTTATCAACGGGCAGAATATAGCGGCACGGTTACTAAACTGTAGGCCGTTCGAATAATAACACACATTTACCTTTTTTCGCCTTCCAGGGATATGTAAGAAGATCTGTAAAGGCCTGCCATCAGATCATTCACATTGGCTGTGTAACTCATTGAGACGTTGTATTTCAGATTTTGTTCCATTTTCGTAGGGAGGCGAATCTTAAGGAATTGCGTAACCGCGTCGTAAACTGTGTAAAAGCCACCAGGAGAAGACTTCATCGCTGGTCCCTCCACCTGAAGAATATAAAATCCATTTTAATCTAGAACTGGGTCGAGCCGATCTTCGCTTGTTTCGCCAAAAGGACATCAGACATGAATTTCACAGCAGTGTCACAGATCCAGTTGGCACGTCAGCCTATAAGAAGCAAATGCATAACATCGTAATCTGTGTGAAAACTACTAAGAAAAGATTGGCCAGCTGGCCTTACGAATACGAAGAAAAATCAAATACATGTTTACTCAGACAAAGATTGGTCAGGCGATGATACAGTTAATCGGCACGTGAGCCTACCCATGGAAGGTGCAGGGTCCCCTGTTTCGCGCGTACGCGGGTACGAAGAAATTCAGTACTTGGTTGTAGACTAGCCTTTCGACGCTTCCCGCAAATACCCCCAGATTCCTCCAAGTACTCATTTTACATAGAGCCACTGACTCCACCGACAATTCGTGCACCTCCGCGTCGGCTTACTCGGGACCGACAAACATATAACCTGCCAACACAACAATCAAATCGAACTACAGGTTCATCTGTTTAGGAATGATGCAAGGGGAGCAAATTCTCTAGGTTTGTTCCGGGTTTCGTATCGTTTTTTTTTACAATTTCTAACTTTTGTTTTGTTTCTGTGTGTGTGTTTTCTTTTGTCATTGCCCGTGAAGGCTTTAGTGTAGACCTTAGACCTTAGATCCTCCTGCGCCTCCAGAGGCGCCCAGGGCAGTGCAGTATCTTACTTATTTAAAAGTGCAAAAACACAAGTTTGGTTTTCCCACAAGTTCCTTTTTCCAACTTGAGCGGTTTTGAGCTTGAAGAGGACCCTTGCCAAGAAGGGCCAAAATATAGCTCTAAAATTCAGCTGAGGTATCCGTTTTCACTATCAAGTAGTATTCGCAGTCAGCTTGGGCTGAAGGAATATTTCTACTTACTTAGCTAAATCAATTCCAGTCTTCTAAAAACTGCAAAATAAACTAAAGAGCGATACTGAAAACTGCTCGAAACTTGTTTCACACAGCAAATGTTCGTAAACAATTTAATTAATAATTTTAAGCGGATTCAAGTATTACAAAATAAAACAGTTCGAGTTTTGTGTGAAGTAAGTAAATGTAAAGATACACGCAGTTATTCTACCAAGTTTGTATTTAAAAGTCGAACAAATACATGATCATCAAATGGCAGTGTTCGTATATCAAGTGATAAGTACTACAGCTCCTGTCTATTTTAATGATTATTTTCCTTTTAATTCGAAGCGTCATTTTTATTCTACAAAAAAAGGGTACATTGATGCATGAACAGCTGTACAAGTAGAGCAGGATTTGTGATTAGATACAGTTCGAAATCGGACTGGAATAAGCTTCCAGTCAGCATTAGGGAGGCTGAAAACGTATTTATTTTAAAGAGTAAATTAAAAGGACATCTGTTGGGAGGTGAATAGTGTGGCGCGGGACTCCGGAGAGATTTCGCGTTGAGGATGGTGGGATCAGGGAGGGAGTGGGTAAATGATTTTACGAGAGAAGGTTGTAAAAAATCACTCTGCACAGGCCAAGAGAGTTCTTAAGAGCAGAGGCATTACTAGCCAAAATGTTTGTGGGGGGGGGGGGGGACGAAGCATTTACTGATTGGCTGGTAATTTTTACCGACTTTTTTCTGCAGAACAAACGGCTGTTTTCAACAACAAAAATGACATTTATGAAAAAAATCGACTGATTTTCAGAAAAACCGACTATTTTGACGAAAAATCAACCAATTTAAGAAAAACCGACTGTTTTCATGAAAAATCAACCGTTTTGACGAAAAATCGCGGTGCTTCGCACCGACTCGGTTTTTTTTTACCGACTGGCCGGGATAGTATCACAACTATGATAGAATCAAGATTACGATACATCAGCACAGTCGGTGCAATGGTGCAGGGCGAGAAGGGAGAGACGAACCAGGCAGTATTCTTGGTGACAGAAGAATATGAACAGAATGAAAGAAATAGGATATATCCTCTGTAACGAACGGCTTACCATTATTGTCTCAGTTTTAACCACCATGTCATTTATATGGAGAACCACCCAATCCGTTTCTTCCAAGCAAGTGAGCTCGATGATGACGTGACCGTCGGCTGTGAAGTTTCCCTCTTCGATGACAGGCAAGAGGGTGACGTGGTAGTGAAACGGCTTCAAACTAAAGAAGATCTCATTACACATTATCCTATTCTGCCTTATCCTTATTTTTGTCCAATCTGTGGTATTGAAGGAGAGGATGCGGTACATTTGATATGTTATTGCGAGGAGCTGAAAGAATTAAGAAAGGAAGTACATACATACTCTTTAATCCGGAAAAAGAAATTCCATATTGACTAGCCTAATACAGAAATACAAACAAAAACAATAACAGTAACATAACTAATATCACCTACCCACCTGGGAAACCAAAAAGATCGGAATTGATCTTATCCCTGATGGGTAATGATAACTGCATAAATGGGGTACTCACTCCCTCGATAAGATTATTCCCGCAATAATTATATACAACCCGAAGTCTAATGGATTCCCGGCTCCTGCGAACAACCTCCGCAAAATCAGGCAGTGTAGCATTAGAAAACATTTCCGTAGCGCTACACCAAGATGGAAGAGAATGTAGGAGACGGAACGAATTATTATAACACACACGTATTGTAGTAAATGCCTTAACTGTATGTGACGAGATCATGCCAACACCATACATACAAGTACAGTAACTTCGAAACAGAAGATTCTTAACTTCAGTAGAGCAATTGCTGAACCGTCTTATTAACATATTTGCTCGTATGCAGTGGGATCTGTACAAGTGTTTAAGATGACAATCATCACTAAGATCACTAGAAAATATGAAACCAAGGTACATAAATTCCTCCACAAAACTAACAACATTTCCTGACAAAAATACCTGGGGCGGTTTTATTTTCCGCAGACTTTTCGGGCGAAATAACATGCAGAAAGTTTTTGACGTATTATAAATAATATCATGCTGGTGGGCGAATTCATCACAAATCGCTAGCAGTTTATTTAAAGCTGACACACTTGTGGCTAGTAGAACTAGATCATCCGAAAAACTTAGGTTATTGTAACACACTCGTCCAATATGGCAACCAAAGCCTGACGCTTTCAGACGAAGGTTTAGCTCATCTACATAAAATGTATATAAATACGCAGACAATACACCTCCTTGACGTACTCCGTTTTGCACCGAAAAAGACTCACTGTAAATATCTCCCCAACGAATCTTGAATTTTTGGGTTGTGAACCAATGAATAAGAAGATTCACATAATGATATGGGACACCTCTTGCCAACAATTTCTTTATCAAAATTTCATGGTTAACTCTGTCGAAAGCTTTTCGGGAGTCCATGAAACACGCAAATACATAAGTATTAAAATTCCAGTAGTATTCTATGACACACTTCATGATGAAGATAGGAAATTCAACGGAAAGTCGACGTTTATAAGCAAACTGATGCTCGGACGTTTTTAAAAATTCCCTCAACCGAAAAAGTAAACAATACTCTAATACCTTGGAGAGTGTGGATGCCAGCGCAATCGGTCGGTAATTATCTGAAGACGCAGAATTCCCATTTTTACTTTTACAAATAGGGACTAGGATAACTTCCATTAGCGGTTCCGGTAAACACGAGTGTTTTAACATCGCCGTGAAAAGAGGCGCAAGTACAACCGCTATCACACTCGCACTATACTTAATATGTTGCGATGAGATAAGATCCGATCCCCCAGCGCGTCCTGGTTTTAATTCACGGATCGCTCGCACCAGTTCACTTTCAGAAAAAGGCTCATACTCTCTTGACAGAGTGCTCATTCCTTCAGTTGCGTTTTGCATATTTCTTGGCACTGAATTAAAAAGCGATTTGAATTTTTCCTTCCACATCTCGCAAATCGGAACATCACCTGTTATACCGTCAAGCATGTTTGGAACTTTTGTACGTCCTTTATGGGTACCTACACATGACCAAAAAGATTTAAAGTTTTTCTTCAAAAAATTATCGGCCATCGCTTCTGCTCTGACAATAGTTTCCTCGCGTCTCACCCACTTTAGAACTTCCTTGAACCTTTTCTTCCATAGCAGTCTCGTTTGATCAAGAAAACCACGTGTTTGGAAGTGTTGAAGTGTGTGTGAAGTGTTTGGTCGGGAGGCTTGGGAGGAAAGGGATTTGGTTTCAAGTATTGGAAGTAAGTGTTTTGGTGAGATCCGAAGGATGGGTAGATTTCTGAAGCTAGCTATGGCCCACTGTGAACTATTTTTATAGAAGTTGATTTTTTGGTTTGTTATGATATTTGGATTTTGTTATTGTGTTATGTTTCCCGCCATGTCCCTTGGGCTTTATTGTGAAAAAATTCATTCATTCATTTATATTCCCTCCGCCCAAGCTGACTGCGAATCATATTTGACAATGAAACACGGATGCGGCAGCTGAATTTATTAGCTTTATATTTATATAGTCGAATGCGTTCATGTTTTTTCAAATATCTCCGTTTTCTTCTGTACCTTCCTAGTCACATGCGCAATCACCAAATCATGGAGAAGTGTCAAACTAAAGCAACGTTTACAGGATGGGTTCCCCGCAACAGCAACAGATCCCTGGGTATTTTGGACTTCAATTTCGCGAACTTTGTACCCGGGGATTTGCTTGTCGATGGTTATTTTATGACGTCAGCAACAACGAAATCGGATTTTCGAGCAATAATTTTGATTATATCCGCATAAGAAGTGATCCAAATTGACACATGTTTGTGTCAATTGTAAAGAGATATCCTGAGCTTTATAACCTTGGAATGTATTGCCACATGACAGTAATCTCCCTTGATAAATACCCGGGTACCGTGTGAACACTTTCATCTCTCGTCTCCGGGAAAAATACCCGCCGTGTAAATGATCCTTAAAAGAAATAAGTGAACATCTTGTGCCATCATTCAACCGCCTTCCTGCCCATTGCCCAATGCTCTAGCTAATGCAGTAAATTTATTGTTCTATTCGTGTTCCGTTGTTTGTGTTTGTTTATCTTTTGCTGTTGTTGGACATATTGTGATAATGCCGCTCTGTATTTCTTGTTAAGAGTTCATTTACCTTCTTTTTCTGTATGTACAGTGCAAAAGCCTTATTACTAGGCTGCATGTAACAAATTCCTCAGTTTACTTCAATAACCCACCACACAAGACGAGGTTGGCAACTCTGAAAGAGGGAAAAGAACACAGCCCGCCTACACACGCGACAACAAGATTTTTAAACTCCTTCGTGTCATACTACGCGAAGCACTACAACGACAATATCCTCAAATCGAGTGTGACAGCTCATCATGTGTGTTCTTCATGTTTCGTCTTTTAGTGTTTTTCTCTTCTTACTTGTTTGACGATACCTATGTTCTTGTTTGACGATACCCATGTTATTGCATTGTGATAAAGGGAAAGAATAAAGATTATTATTATTATTATTATTATTCATTCATTAATTTTTGCCCTTGTAGGCAAGGCCCCTCTTCAAGCTCAGCCCGCTCAAGCTGGGAAATGAACTTCATTTTACAGCTCGAGCCAGAGGAGGACCCTTGCCAAGAAGGGCCGAAATATGGCTCAAATAAAATTCAGCTGGCATATCCGTCTTGCAGTGCCAAACCTCAATATAGACATAGGATAGTGTCTGTGTGGAGCACGTGAATGAACGAATGTGTTCTGTGACTCATTATGAGTATCAAACAATCCAGGGAGCGACATAAGAAGTAAATAAGACAAAAAACTTGGAAAATAGCAGTTTACACTTTCAAGAACTAATCAAAATCATTAATTTTAGGATAGGATACTTATTTTATTAATAAACACAGTTTAACTCTTCTGTATTTACATCTACTGCACTAATGGAAAACCTACGTTTTTGCTGGAGTGCAGTAGTAAAG
Source organism: Branchinecta lynchi (assembly GCA_023053575.1). NCBI lineage: Eukaryota > Metazoa > Arthropoda > Branchiopoda > Anostraca > Branchinectidae > Branchinecta > Branchinecta lynchi. The sequence continues at coordinate 13,835,881 of JAKZAP010000014.1, read as the reverse complement.
GTTAACCATTTTCTAAACACACATAATAAATAACTATACATAATAAATAACATAATAAATAACTAATGAAAAAAGAAAAAAAAAGAAAAGAACAGACCCCCCCCGCCCAAAAAAAAAAAAAAAAAAAAAAAAAAAAAATCCTTCACATTACCACCTCAAAAATAAACATACACCTCCCAACAACCCTACTCCCTCTTTATTAAAGTTAAAAAACACAATCAGAAAAAAAAAATACCTTTCCAAGCAAGATTGCTCTCAGAATTGACTACATGAATATAGGCTTCAGGCACCCATGACTTCTTTTTTTGTTTATTTTCAGCTCATGTACACTCTCACTCTCAGTACTAAGCAGAGTTAGGCTAAAACAGAGATTACAAGCACAGGAAAACTCGAACAGAATCCGATCTTGATGACAAGATTATGTTCACACGCAGAGGGAAAAAAAAATTCTTCAAAACCGGAAGATCTGATAGAAAAAAAAATCACTAGCCAATAAACAAATATTTTCAGAGTATGTATGGCATCAGTCCTGATTACTGCTGCTCTCAAAAGCCAGTTAGACTTTTTTTTGGTCTTTTTATCAGCTCCGCCGACGAAATTCCTTTCAAGTAGACCAGAATTCCTTCCATCATGAAAGGATTCTCGTCCTGCTAGAATTTTTTTCTAGTCGTCTTCACGAACGGAATCCTTTCGAGTCGACCCGAATTCCTTTCTACTCGACGGGATTTCTTTTCCGTGTAAACGCTACATAAAGCAGAGATTACAAGCACAGGAAAACTCGAACAGAATCCGATTTTGATGACAAGATTATGTTTACACGCTGAGAAAAAAAGAATTCATCTTACCAGTAAATCTGACAAAAATAAATTCACTAGCCAACAAAAAAATGTTTTGATAGGATTTTATGACATTAGTACTGACGGCTGCTGCCCTCAAAAGCTAGCTAGGCTTTCTTTTGGTCTTTTTACCAGCTCCGCCGACGAAATTCCTTTCAAGTTGACGGGAATTCCTTTGATCATGAAAGGAATTCTCGTCCGCTAGAATTTTCTTCTATTCGTCTTGACGAACAGAAACCTTTCAAGTCGATCGGAATTCCGTTCTACTCGACGGGATTTCTTGTCCGTGAAAACGCTACATAACTCAGTTAATCCCACGGACTCCCAGTCGCTCTGAAGACTGTGGCCAACAAAATTCTGGTGCCGGATTAAACAAGACCATAGGTTTCGACAGGATCCCAAAAATTTAATATCAATCCGGACAATCGCGTCTTGTAGATAGACCTATCCGGGAAATGTAATTCTTTTGCTTTTAACAATTCACATTTGTACTATTAATATTTAGAAACAAATTAATGCCAATGGCTGGTCAATGGATTCAGAATGTGTGTTTGCCCGATGAAAACTTTTCGAGAATTAGTCGTATGGAGTTTTACCAAAAAGTAGCATGCACTTGTAACTACTGACACTGCATGCTACTACTAGAAAAACTCGGTACTACTATAGCAAGCTTGGATGCTATCGGATACTACCACTTAAGATTAACCCAGTCGGAGACAAGTTAAATTAAAGTATTCCAAACTACTAGCAATCTATACATGCAACTTTTTCGTACAGCTACTATACAACTACACAGGGGTACCCCTATACGTCAAACCTACTTTGACGAAATTGATCGAAGCTTACTTGTCCGACAAAAAACTATGTATTACTTGTCCGGCAAAATACTAAAGCTCAAAACGAATTCAGCACATCTACTTACTCCTATATCGAACCTCTAATCAGCTTCAGACAAACTGTAACTTTTTACAAGTTTTAAGGTTTTGTCGGATTCAGGGCGAACTATTTGTCCGGTGAGAAAATAATTTTCATATACGGATTCAGCATTTACCTCTACATCAAATCTCTAATCAACTTCAGACAAAACTTTTTACGATTTTCCGGTTTCGGCCGGGCGGATTATATGTCAGGGTAAGAAATGATTGTCATATTTGGATTTAGCATGTTTCCATAGACCTACATCAAACATTTAATCAAATTCAAATAAAACTTTTACTTTAACACATTTTTCGGTTTTGGCCAGATTCTGGGCGAACTACTTGTCGGGGTAGAAACCGATTGTCGTATAAGGATTCAACATGTCTTGTTACCTCTATATCAAACATTTAATCAACTTCAAATAAAACTTTTACTTCTAATAAATTTTAAATATGGGGCTACAGGGCTCATCTACGAGCTTGACCTGCATGTTTTCTTACCCGTAAATCGAACACCTAATGAAATTCATATAAAACTTTTACTTTTAACAGATTTTCCGGCTATGGCCGGATTCCGGGCGATCTACTTGTCCGGCAACCAAATAATTTTGATATTCGGATTCAGCATGTTTCACTGTCCTTAAATCGAACCTCTAATCAACTTCAGATTAATCTTTTATTTTTGACAAACTTTCCGTTTTTGAACGGATTCCGGGCGATCTACTTTTCCGACGAGAAAATCATTTTCATATTCGGATTCAGCATGTCTCCTTACCCCTAAATCAGATATCTAATCAACTTGAGATAAAACTTTTACTTTTAACAAAATTTTCGGTTTTAGCCGGATTCCGGCTGAACTACTTGTCCAGCAAGAAAATGGCTTTCATATTCGTGTTCAGCATGTCGTCTTACCCCGTTATCGACTGTCTCATTAGCTTTTAAAAAAGATTTTGTCGCCCCTTAATTTGAAACCCCTCCCCCTACCCTGAATATTCAGCTATCGTGCCCATCTACGAACTCGATCTTTCCCTTGACTCGAAGAGTCCTCACACTAAGTTTCATAAAAATATTTCATTCCCTTCGAGAGTTCTCGTGCTGACAGACGGACGGACAGACGGACAACTTCTGCGATGTCATAGGTATCCCTCTACTTATGTTTTGGGATCCCAAAAAGTGACACACAGTCAAATCGCAGCGACACTAGCTCCGCTAGCGGACACGAACATCCCTACTGAAACTCGACCAGTCGTTAATGAGCGCTGGCTCTGATCCAGAGCAAAATAACTCTAGTCCGCCACTACACACACGAACAGTTTCCTGAAGCTTCTCTCGCGATGTGAGCTGGGCGGCACTACGACAGAGGCCCATTTTTGATGCATGGGAAGGATAGGTCTTCGCATTACTCTCTAGAGTTATTTTGCTCTGGTGTTAACAGACAGACTGGCGGACGGACGGACGGACAACTACCCATAGGTAGGCTTACATTTTGGGATCCCAAAAATAAGTTCGGTCAAGGGATTCTTGACATTAATTACGTTGAGCGACTAGCAGCAGATCGAAACGTGGCCGTATCTGTTTCCTGGGTAAAAATTGTGTTCGAGAAGTCAATGACGACGCTTGTCTGAAATTAGCGCATCGACTAGTCAAAATTATTTTGCACTTTCTTCTTTTTTCATTTTTCATGTCTGTAACCACATAAGATGAAGTTGACAAAGTTAAGAAATGTCTTTTTGAAGAAAACCCATTAGTCTTTCGATTCTCTTATTGGGTCGGGTTCGATTACTGGGTCGGGTTTGATCCTGAGCATGCCCAAATATATTGCTTATCCACATCCAAGGCAGTATCCAAGGGGGGGGGGGCGTAGGGGGTTTGACCTCACCCCCGAAATACCAAACAAAAAATCGTTTCTTTAACTTCTCCAAGAAACTCGCACACTAGAGAAGAACCTGGACTAAGGAGAATACAGGCAGGTTTTCTTCGAAAAGGCCTTCCCACGCTGAACTCGAGGTTTGAATTGTCGCTTAAATTTGTCTCCAGGAATGTATGCCTTTAAAGTTATGTGTTACGTCCGGAAAATGGGGGTCTCTAGACCCGGATCACGGAGTCGTCTTTCCCAAATTGCTGGGGTTTGTGTTTGAAAGTATTAAATAGGCTCTGACGAAGGGTAGAGAGGGGTTGCGGGCATCCCCAGTTTAAACCCCGACCGTGAACGGAGAATCCAGCATAATTTACTAGGCCAGATTTAGTTTATCGTTAACCTTTTTCAAATAAAGAACTGTGTCTTCACGTAAGCATCTGACGGCTTAGTGATTGCCTTGACCTGAGAGCAAGAGACTCGTTAGGATTAGTAAATCATCTTGTGCCCGCTTGAATTTGGCTGTCTTCTTAGTGGATACACCGTCACCGTCACAATATAGCACCGTCAAATATGATTGGCAGTCAGCTTGGGCTGAAGGAATATCTAATGTATTTAACCTTCTGGCTGGTCATTTTTACCGATTACCCTCAGGAAAGTCGACGGTTTTTCAGAAAATCAACTTAAAAAAAAAAAAGTCGGCGCTTCGTGCCGTCTAATTATTTCCTTTACCGAGTGTCCGACAACATTGGGGAAGCGTCCCTCCTCCCCCCATACGTGGCACTTCTTGTCTAGACTTAATATATCTAATCAGTATCTAATCTATGTTCTTGTTTGGGAGTAAGGTTTGGATTAGGTCCGACCAATGCCCCCCCCCAAATAAATTCCTGGATACGGCCTTGTCCATGTCTATGGGGAAAGAATTTCCGACTGGAATTCCGGGTAGAAAAGAAATTCTGGTGATAACGAAAATGTTATGATTGACGGGAGTAGAGACAAAGAATGATTGGGCATCGTTACTGGCACGGATGCTTCAACATGCTACAACAAGTATGATTTTATTTTTAATAACAGTTTGTTACTTTTCTCCGCCTTTACGCTACGCTAGATGGGTTATAAATCAGTTTAATTTTTATCAATAAGATTTAATCTAATTTAATAAATACTAATGTTTACTTTTCGCAAAATCATTTTTAATTCAGTAAAAAAAGAAGGAACGTGTCATTCCCTATTTATTTATTATACAAAAAAAAAACGGTGAGCTTTTGCTTACCGCTTGTGATCTATGCTCCAATTTGCAACCTTCTTCAACCCCAGTCCGGTTACAGAGCGCGTTACGTAAGCCACAGTTTCCGATCTATGGCAATAACCAAGGCAATAAGGCCAATCAACTGGGGCTGACAAAGCGCGTTGAAGTTCAGCTGATTTGACTCAAATAACACTTCGACTGACCACGCTGTTTCGAATCTCACCGGGTCATTTGTGTCAAATGAAGCTCGGTCGTGCTCTTTGAGGACTATTGTGTCTTGCGGAGTCGTACGCATTGAAAAGTCCCCTACAAGCTATGCTTCCGAGGGATCAATAATCCCTCCTAAGACCTCCAGTGCCCAGGAGCGCCCCGAGGGATGGGGTGCACCCCCCCCCTACGTTTTGGGCATTCGGTGAAATTCCGGTCAAAACGGGCATCGTGGCGAAAACTTTTGTACCCACATTTCCGAGTTGGGTGATTTAAAGTGTTTATTGGTTCCCGTTCTACATCGAATTTGGTAATTCATCCAACTTTAGTTCATCCCCGGATCGATTTCAACGCATTCGATCCGTCCCTTCGTAAACTCGGTGATTTAACGTGTTTATTTGGTCTCATTCGTTACCGAATCCGGTAATTCGCCACATTTTTGTTTAGTCTGTATCTCTTACTAGACTTAACAACTTTGCATGGATGTTTTAGAGGGTTATAACAAGAGTTTTGTTCCATTATGAAATTCGTTTTTTTTACCGCTCCCGATCTATTCCTTATCTTTTTAGTTAGTTTTTCGGTAGTACGAATTCATTATTTGGTTCACCCCAGTTACTGAGTTCGGTAATTTAAGTGGCATTTATTTAGCTCTTGTTCTTTGCCGTTTAACAGTAGCTTTAGCTAGTTGCCATTTATTACTTAACTTTTACTTCTAATGACTGCAGTACTTCAGGAATAAGCAAGTCTCTTGACGCGAAAACTAGACTATTTTTGTTGGCTGTAAATTCAGAATAAACGTAATTTGTATCTACTTTACCCTGGATAGCCCCTTGTTTGCCAGCAGCTCTTTGGTTTAATAGGCAGTCTTCGGATCTCACCAAGAGCTGGAAGCTCATATGGCACTTGCAAGAGTCAGATGGAAGTGATGGTCAAAAGTATTTTTTTCACTTTTCGGTTAAGATGCACCAAACTTGCAAGGCTGGGTCAGGGGATGGAATTGATGGTCAAAAGTTTTTTTTTGACCTTTCGGTTAACATGCGCTCTTTATGGGTGCTAAAAATTAATTTCTAAGCAAAACCCTTGAGTCAAAAAGGAATATGTGCTCACATTCCTCGACATATGCTCATGGCGAATGTGAAAAAGTAAATTTTGCTTAAAAGTATTTTTTGTACTTTGCGGTTAAGATGGGTTCTTTAAGGGATGGTCGGATCGAAGAAGTGACGATGTCTAAGCCAACGATGTCAAGTTCCTAATGCTACAGCAAATCGTCCTGGCACATCCGGAAGTAACTTAACTCGCGACCACCGGAATTCCGGACACCCCAATACAGCTCCCCCCCCCCCTCGGTACCCGAATCCGGTCCGATTCGGTCACTGATGCACCTTATAGGACTTGTGCCTGTACTTCCCACCAAGTTTCGTCCTGATCGCTCCACTCTATGCGTGTCACAACATTTCCTGTTTTCACCTCCGCCCCCGCTCCCCAGTTCATCGAATCCGGTCCTGAACTGAAATAGGACATTTGAGACATACACTCTTTCAAGATATCAAGTTTCATTAAGATCCAAAAACCCGTTCGAAAGTTATGCATGCCATTAATTTCCGGATTCCGCCGTCTCCACCTCCCCCCCACGATGGTCAGATCCGGCAAGTGACTGTTTCCAAGTTAATCTGGCCGGGTCCCTGATATACCTGCAAAGTTTTGTCGTCCTAGTCCACCTGGAAGTACATTAACTACGGATCGCTGGGATTCCGGAACCCCCTCCAACTCCCTCCACAGTGTCCGAATCCGGTTCGGTTCCGTCAGTGGTGTATCTAGAGCTTGTGCTTGTTATTCCCACCAAAATTTTCATCTCATTCGCTCCACTCTGATAGTTTCACACGATTTCTGGCCCCCCCTCCGTCTCTCCCCCCCCAGATTCACCGGATCCGGTCCGGACTTGAAATGGGCCATCTGGGACACGAGTTCTTTCCAAATATCAAGTTTCATTAAGATCCGATAGCCCGATCGAAAGTTATGCATTCACCCTATTTTCCGAATTCCACGAGCTCCCCCTCCCCTCCCCCCACGATGGTCGGATCTGGCAATTGACTATTTCCAAGCTAGTTTGGTCGGGTCCCTAATATGCCTGCAAAATTCATCGTCTAGCACTTCCGGAAGTACCCTAACTCGAGAAGAGTGGACCAACAGACCAACCGACCGAAAAGTGAGTGCACTTGAGCGGAGCTGCAAGTGCCATAAAAAAGCACTTCAGTCATCACTGTTTCCACAAAAATGAATTGGTGAATTGGGGGGCTCGAACCACATTAAAAGCTAGAATTTGCATGGAAAGTAGTTGAACGTCGCCAGAGAAAAGGTGGATAAAAAAATTTCAGCGGTTAGCGCCGTTGTCACTTTGCAGCAACGGCGTTTTTGTCGGCACATTTTCAAGTACTGTTGGCAAGACTGAACGTCCCCCAAAGGTAAAAGGCTAGGGACAGCGTATCCCTGAAAACAGAAGTGGAAGAGCGTGAATATGAGCCAAATTTTTTCTTTAGGTTTGATTTTGTACATACTATGTTTTTTTTTACATAGTAGCTTCTTGAAGATAACTCGCTGTTATAGAAGAAAAAATAACAAATTCGGTCAAAATCAGGTACCAACTCGGTCAATTTTGCCAGGCTCCCCCCCCCCCCCCCCCCCCCCCCCCCAATGAAGAAAGGCTTGGGACGCCCCTGCCAGTGCCTTACAAATTATACTGTGTACATGTAATAACAAATAGAATAATAGATGGAAATATACCGGTTAACTTACGAAAATATCTGGGAGATTTTTCTATCGAATCATAAGTAGCCTATTATTCATAGCTTCCATTTCATGCCAAGAATTACGCACATTAACAACCGAATATCGAATTTTGGCAAGCTCATGCGTCACAAGATTTTTCGTTAAAAATGGCCATAAGTTTTAGGCAAAGTTTCTAAAAATATTTTGATCACAATCGCAAGAGATAAAGATGTCGTTGATTATTGCCAGAAACCGTCTGCTATTAAACCCCTCTGCTGTCACGCAACAGTGGCGCCACTTCAGTAAACCTTGTTGGGGGAGGGGTAAATTTTGGGCCCCAATGTTATTACATAGGACCAAATTTTAAATACTCTTTTGGAGGACCAAAATTAATTACTCTTTTGGATCCAATAATAACTTCCAGGATTCAATAACTTTACTAAAAAAAAATCATTCCGGCTTGACGACCGGTTACAAACAAAGCACATACGTGCCTGAAAAACACAACCAGTACACATTACTACCATATTCTAATCAAACCTTCCCTAAAATAAAATGAAAATGAATTAATCAATTTGTCCGGGGGTAAATTTAAAGTAAATTTTAGGTCACTGCTTTGTATTTTGCCTTTTGAAATATATTTAGCATCACAAATTGCATCAAGGAGATATGATTTTGACATCTAAGGAGGCATACCCCCCCCCCCCTCCCCCCAACTGGCGCCTCTGGTGATACAGATTGCGCAGCTGCTAATAAAAACGTGTGGACTCACGTCTTCGGCAGTCGATAGTTTACGTCAGCAGGTGTCTGGGAAGATGGAAGAGTCGCCACTGAAGAATTCGTCGACATAGGGTCAATCATCATTGAGGTCAAGGCATCTACGACCGGACCAGAGGCAGGAAATGCTTGGTAGGCACTTAGACCTACGATGACCGTCCCGCCTACGACTATCACACCCAACAACACAGCGGTCCATGTAGGTTGTGTGATACCTCTTGCCATCCTGTACGACCTAGAAAAGCTTTATTTGGGTGGTTCCGTTTCGTTTCCAGTATTCCTGATGTTCACGATCCCAAAACTTACTCTCTTTTTTTTTTTTTTTTTACTCTACTACAGCCGTTACCCTTTATCGTTCACGCCAGACACGACATGCTTCGGCGAGCGACTAACGCAGCCTGGCTGGCATCCCAGTAATTCAAATCCTGGTCAGCCCGGCCAGGGGATTTATATATAGAGGATAGTCCACCTTCATCTAGAATACTGTCTTTCTACCTTCACCTAACCCTTAAAAATTCCAAATCCACGTATTTGTCAAATATGTCAAGCATGTGCTGAAAATCAGGAGCAAAGGTCATATTAGTTTAAGGTAAGAGCAGGGACCCATACATTTCCTGTAATGACTCGACATTCAGGGGGCTTGTCAATAAGAGACTTCTGATGCGCTCTTGACCGAGCGTCAGATAGTTTGAGAAATACCCACGGGGATAAAATACCCGACTATCCAGATAGACAAATTTTTCGCAGCTGTTGTGCTGAACTAGGAATAATTATCTGTAATGGAAGAGTATCCTGGATATTTTGTCCTAGCTTAGGTACCTGGTGGCATGCTGAATAGACCTGACTTGTGCCAACAAATTTTGCCTATCTGAGCAAGAATGCCGATTCGACCCAAACGGAATTTTTGGAAACTAGGTGAGGCTCGGGCAACATAGCAACATAGAAGCACATAGGAAATGACAAGCCCCCTGAATGGCGAGTCATTACAGGAAATGTATGGGTCCCTGGTAAGAGTAAGTTTTCACTTTAAGGTAACGTAAGGGGTAGTAACAACAGTCATATTAGTTTACAGTGAGAATAAAGGAAAGTTAAACCGAGTGAAACCTATTTGTTTTCTAATTGTAGACCTCTCGCCTTTACAAATATGCTATTACTATTATAATCAAGTTCTAAATAAGAACAAAAATGATTGTTGTTCAAAAACTGTGCCCTTTCAGTTTCTCGTTCTCGTGTTTGAACAGAGTTTCAAATTTTGTTTCCGATTGACTCAACGCCGTTTGTTTCCGCGTTTTGTTTCGACATCTGGCTTGGGATCCCAGCTCCGACGGGATTCTAAGATTTCACGGGCATTTCTTGACAAAGCGGGTTTCTTCGTGCCTGCATTTTGAAATCCATCCTCCCCCGTCCCCAGGGATACACCTACGTAGCGCATCTAAAGAACCCCACCTATGCTTTTACCAGATGACATTTTTTCGAGAATTAGTCGTATGGAGTTGTACGAAAAAGTAGCATGCAGTAGTAACTGATGCCACTGCACGCTCCTACTACCAAACTGGATACTACTATAGCAAGATTGGATGCTATCGGATACTACTACTCAAGATTAACCCAGTCGGTAGCACGTTAAATCAAAGTATTTGATACTACTGCATATCAATACATGCAACTTTTTAGTACAACTAGACAGTCAAAGAATTTTTCATCGGGTTATCATCTTCTTCCAACTTTAATCAAAAGTTCCTGCTCCCGTTAGAAAGGTATCATGCTTACAGGCGGACTCCCGTATATACGACAACACAGGAATCCCCAAGTCAGAGCAAAATAACACCAAGGAATAGCGCCAAGATTTGAAAAGTGACAGAAAATTGAATAGCAGCGACACTAGCACCAACAACAATAGGTAACATCCCTACTCAAACTCAATCAGTCGTGCACGAGTGCTGGCTCTGATAACTTAATATCCTGACCACAACACAAAAAAAGATACAACCTCCAGTGTTTCCTCGATGTATGCAGGTCGTATCTTAGCTTTACTAGAAATTTCTAAGCCCGCAAGTTTGTCGCGCTTTAAATACCGTAAGGGCATTGGGTGAGGCTAGGAGTATGGTCCGTTTGTGAAGCATAGAAAGCATAGGTCTTGGCACTACTCACTAGTGTTATTTTGCTCTGCCCCAGGTCAATCCCAGCGGATAAGTACGGCTACACTGTAAAAAAAAAAAATCTTGCAGTATTTGCTACTGGGATTAATCTTGTCTCTAAAAAGATAATCTTGTCTCTAATTCGGATTAATCTTATCTCAGTAGAGATAAGATTAATCCCAGTAGCAAATACTGCAGTTAACTTAAATCCTTTTTACTCGGAGTAACTTTTTACAGTCTAGACAAACATGTTGACAAGAATAATCAGAAAATCACAACTTACTGTCACACTGACACAAATCCGTGTAGAACCAGCTGGGGCAGTGATCCACAGACAACTCATCACTTTGGTAGTGAGGGAGTTGTATAAAACTGTTTTGAATTGCGTGTTCATGGTCTCGAATTAAAAAGAAGTTGAAAGAGTCTCTTTGCTCATTTGTCATAACTGAAATACCCGCAGAGCAGACGAATAAAAGGTGCCAGGTACAAGGTTGTCCACCGGACGCTACTCCACTGGCCAGTGCCAGATTGGTCCAGCGCTTGTCTTAGGTTTCCAGAAAAGTCTGAAACCAAAACATAATGTCAAAAATGTAGATGTACCTGAAAAAATGTTTGACTTGAACCTAATTCTCCTTCTCCACAAAATTGTTTGCAGAAAACTCAATAATAAAGAACTTCTCCTGCAACTGCCGGTAGCCCACCTGTCCGGAGGGGTAACGAAAAGGTTTGTGTTGCAGTCAGTCGCTCCTTATAAAGAATCGCTCCAAAGTGAAAAAGCCTAATATAGTATCCTCACAGTTCCCCAAGGACTCCACTCGAGGAGTCCCCGCGTTTTTGGTTGTCACCGGGACTCACTCCCCGTATTCTCGCGAGTCCACACAGACGGGGAATGCTCCGATTATCATCACCATCACCAAAAAGGACTCCTCTTCAGATTCAGAGGGGAATCAGTTTTTGCTGCTGTTGGTGCAATGTAAATTAATTAAAACAATCAGATGAAATAAAACCGCGGATCCAGACTAATTTCATGAACTGCTTAATTTTTGAAAGAATCCATTTTGAAAGCATTCCCCGTGTTCTCGTTTTTTTCCGTAAGCGGAGTCCGCGTGGAGTGACTCCCTCTATTCTCGCCGTTCCCTTCGATTCCTCGAGGAGTCCTCGGGGAACGGCGAGAATACGCCTGAAGAGGGCGAACATGTTACACAAGGCGCACAGAAGACGCGCCTTGACGAGGACGAGCCAACCAGGATTGCCACCAGATTGCCACCGGTAGTACAATTGTACTCTTTTTAGTACATTTTTTTCAGTAGTGAGTTGGTAGTACATTTTAAACAAGACCAAATGTTTCGGTGGGATCCCAAAAATTCCATATCTGATCCAGACATCTGGGTCTTGTCATAGCCAGATCCAGTCATCGCCAGACTCCTTGAACATTGTTACAATTAAAATTCAGAACAAATAGCTAATCATCTGAGAAAACCAAGTTCAGATATGGATTTAGCATGTGTATTTACCCCTATAAGTCATATCCGTTTTGAAGAAAACTTCCTGCCACTTCTGCCAACTTCCCGGTTTCTGCCGAACTCAATAACTACTTGTCCGGCAAAAAAGAAAGCTCAAAAACGAACTCGGGTACCTTCTTTCCCCAATAATGAACATCTAATCAACTTTAAATAAAAATTAACTTAAATCAAATTTCCCGACTCCAGCCGGATTCCGGTCGAACTATATGTCCGGGTAAAATATGATTGTCACACACGGATTCAGCATCTCTTCTTACCCCTAAATCGGTTATCTAATCAACTAGAAATTAAACTTGAACTTCTAACAATTTTCCGGTTTTGGCGGGATTCCGGGCGAACTACATGTACGGGTAGAAAATTGTTTTCACATAAGTGTTCAGCATGTCTTTTTTCCCTAACTCGAATATCTAATCAACTGCAAGTAAAACTTTTAATTTTAACAAACTTTTCGGTTTGGGCCGGATTCCGGGCGAACTACTTGTCCGTCGAGAAAATGGTTTTCACCATCGTCTTCAGCATGTCTTCCTACCCCAAAATCGAACATCTAATCAACTTGAAATAAAACTTTTACTTTTAACAACTTTACGGTTTTGGCCGAATTCCGGGCGAACTACTTGTCCGATGACAAAATGGTTTTCACCACCGTGCTCAACATGTCTTCTTACCCCACAATCGACTATTACATTAGCTGTTTCAAAATATTTTGTTTTCCCCTTAATTTGAACCCCCTCCCTTCCCCTAAAAGTAGGGCAACAAAGCCCATCTACGAACTCGACTGGTCCGACGACCCAACGAATCCTCACACCAAGTTTCATCAAAATATCTCATTCCCTTCGAGAGTTATCATGCTTACAGACGGACGGACAGACGGACAACTTTTGCGATGTTATAGGTATCCCGCCACTTACGTTTCTGGATCCCAAAAAGTAGTACTTTTGCAGTACATTTTAAGAAAGGTAGTACTTAAAAAAAAGAAAAAAGAATTTCTGTCTAAGGTGATGTGGTGCTGGTTGTATTTCACTCATTTTATCTGAAACATTTGGTCGTTTGATCTCATTACTTTAATCTTAATCTTTGTGAGCTAATATTTGACAGTGCAAAATGGATACTTCAGCTGAATTTGACTACAACTATATTTCGACCCTTCTCAGCAAGGGTCCTGGTGTCATACATTCTTGAAAATGCTATCGCTTTTCTCCAAATCGCGTCTACGTGTCGTAGAACTGTCATGAATACAACATTACGCGTTTGTACACATTATTAAATACATTTTTTATCGAATTGCAATAGGCCAATCTACGAGAACACACAAGAAGAGGAGAAAAGAGTACAATTTCGTTTTCTTTTGTAACAAGACCAAAGTTTTCGATTGGATCCCAAAAATTCAATATCTGATCCAGACAACTGGCCCTTGCCTTAGCCAGATCCAGTCTTCGCCAGACTCCTTGAACATTTTCACTATTAAAATTCAGGAACAGATTAAGGCCAAATAGCTAATCATCTGAGATAACCAAGTTCAGATATGGGTTTAGCATGTGTGATATAAGTCATATCTGTTTTGACGAAAACTTCCTGCCACTTCTGCCAATTTCCCGGTTTCTTCCGAACTCCGGAACTACTTGTCCGGTGAAAAAAGAAAGCTAAAAATCGAACTCAGGGTACCTTCTTTCCCCAATAATGAACATCTAATCAACTTCAAATAAAAATTTAACTTATAACAAACTTTCCTAGTCAAGCCGGATTCCGGTCGAACTATATATCCGGAAAAAAATGATTGTCATACACGGATTCATCATCTCTTCTTACCCATAAATCGAATATCTAATCAACTACAAATAAAAGATTAACTTTTAACAATTTTCCGGTTTTGGCCGGATTCCGGGCGAACTACATGTCCGGGTAGAAAATTGTTTTCACATAAGTGTTTAGCGTGTCTTCTTGCTCTAAATCGAATATCTAATCAATTCCAAATAAAACTTTTAATTTAAACAAACTTTCCGGTCTGGACCAGATTCCGGGCGAACTACTTGTCCGTCGAGAAAATGGTTTTCATCATCGTGTTCAGCATGTCTCCCTACCCCTAAATCGAACATCTAATTAACTTCAAATGAAACTTTTACTTTTAACAAACTTTCCGGTTTTGGCCGGATTTCGGGCGAACTACTTATCCGATGACAAAATTGTTTCCACCATCGTGCTCAGCATGTCTTCTTACCCCATAATCTACTATCACATTAGCTGTTTCAAAATATTTGTTTGCCCCCTAATTTGAACCCCCACCCCTAAATGGAGGGCTACAAAGCCCATCTACGAACTTGACTTGTCTGACGACCCAACGAATCCTCACACCAAGTTTGATCAAAATACCTCATTCCCTTCGAGAGTTATCGTGCTTACAGACGGACGGACAGACGGACAACTTTGGCGATGTCATAGGTATCCCTCCACTTACGTTTTGGGATCCCAAAAATGAAATAACATTTCTACAGATATTACCTAACCGTAATTTTTTCAAGTAGGAAAACCCCTAGTTTTGACGAAGGTTCGATTCAGGCTATGTTTATAGGGTCATGCTAAAGTTATTTAAAGTAGCAACAGTGGAAGAAAAGAGGCGTGTTGCGCGAAGCGCCATTTTTTTTTTTAGGTAGTACTTTTTCTCCTCTGGTAGTAGGCCTACTGTTTTGCTACTTGGGTAGTACATTTTATTTTAGTCAAGTGGCAACCCTGGAGCCAACCTCGGGACAATAGAGAACAGCCAGGTTCAAGTTGTTCGTTTTAGTCTTTCGCAAGTCATCGTAATTTGAAGCGTCACTATTTGGAAGGGTGGCGGCTCACATAAGCACCTTTATTCTATCAGAAGCTGAATCGGCCGAGCAAGGAGAGCCAAAATCGATCCCACTACGTTTGAAGCTCTTCGGTTCAAGAGGGAGTTGGTTCAGTGACAAAGTAATTAGTGCCTTGTTTATTAGTGTAGCCTATTCTTCTTCTTTTTTTATCACCCTTCATTAAGAACTATAACGTATTTGCCAGTATATTCGACTCACTTTGTTAAAGACGGATTCGAATCCTCAGCTTAAAATGGTGGATTCGGCTTCGTACCTAGCCCTGGATTCGGATTCGAGTCCCTTCATGATCGGATCCGCCCATCTCTGTCCAGAACCTGTCGCAAGTCATCGGAATTTGAAGGGTCGCTACTTGTAAGGGTGACGGCTCACATAAGCACCTTCTATCAGAAGTAGAAGCACAACTGTAGTTAGATTTGCTACAAAAACAAAATCTTTTAACACAGCCGGCAACGAGAGACAGAAACACTCGGAGCTAGTCATGCAATTTTTAAAGGAATGACCTACATTCACCTTCTTTTCCGTCTCGACGCTGGCAATTTTACTCTAAAGATTTTAGGATATCTTATCCTGAACCATTAGTACACGCCTCTTTGCCCATACTATTAGTAGTAGTTTTCAAAAGCACAACAAAAGCGGCTCTTGCGAGGCTGTACTAACATATAAGAAAAAAAGAAGAGAGAATATGGAGAATGAACATGTACCGAGGCCAATAAAAAAACAAGAGCTACGAGCTCATATGGCACTTGTTACGAGTAGGCAGCACAAGAAAGTAGACGAGAACGTCACAAAATACACCCGCCATCCAAAAATGCGGTTCAGAAATAGAAATAGAATATTTAGTTTCACTCACTTCTGAGCAGTTCCTCCATCGTCTCGATTATCTGTAGCAAATGCACATGACTGTTCAAACTTCCAAGTTTAATTCAGCCCAATAAATCTACTCGTTTGATCCCTAGACGTGCTAGATGATTTCCGGTACTTCCTCTATCTCCCCCTACCGTGGGTCGTGGCCGAATCTGGTTGGACTAAAAAAATGGGCCATCTAAAGCATCTTCTTTTATACCATCTATCACCCCCCCCCCCCCCAACAACGTGGTCGGATCCGGTTCGGGCCCAAAGTATGTCATCTAGGGTATATGCTTTCTCTGCGTTCCATATTTCATTTAAACTGATGCACTCGTTTGACCCCTATGCGAGCCTCACAGTTTACGACAATCTCCCTCCAACTCCCCTTACTGTGGCCAAACAGGACTTGAAAACATAAACCTCGTATCTCTTAATTCCCTCTTCTCGTCCATCAAGTTTTATTGAAATTGGAGCATAGTCTATCTGCAAGTTTCGAGTACCCCCTCCCCTACCTTGGCCGAATCCGGCCCGGACGCCAACTAACGAATCTAGGCCGCATAAAATCGTCACTGTCGATCTTGCTTCTCATTCGGTCCATCCGTTTGGTTTTGTGCATGTCAAAAGTCCCCCCCCCCCCCCACCAACTTCCCCCAACCGTGGTCGCATACACTTCGAACGCATGTTTTTCATGTCGAGGCCACTGGTTCTTATCACCCATTAAGTTTAACTCGAATCAGACCACTCGTTCGCAATTTACAGAAGTCTACCTCCATATTTCTCTTCTCTTGCTCCCCAAAATGCTCGGATCTAGAAACGGAAGTTTCCGGGGATATGTTGTGTCAGGTTCTTAAGTCAATTAAGTCGGGTTGCTGATATGCCAGTAAAGTTTCATTGTGTTAGTACATCTGGAACTACTCTAAATCGCGACTACCGGAATTCAAGGAAACCCCCTCCAACTCCCCACAGAGCCCCGAAACCATCTGGCTCCGTCGATTTCGTATCTAGGCCTAATGCTTGCTCCCCATTAAGTTCCGTCTCAATCCCTCTGCTTTTAGAGTTTCTTGAGTTTTCCGCCCCCCCCCCATCCCCCCACTGGTATCAGACACGACCCGGACTTGACAGTGAACATCCGAGGCGATAGCTCTTTCCAGCAGACAAGTTTTATTCAAATCCGATCACCCGTTCAAAAGTTATGCACGCAACTAGATTCCGGACTCCCCATCCATCCACTCCCCCCACGATGGTCGGATCGGGGAATCGTGTCATCACTTCAAAGAAAGTAGACAGTCGGAACTGTCTGGTAACAAAACCCTAAAACTTTATTGTTTTCCAAACAAGAGATACCACAAAAATACTTGACATTCATTTTTTCCAAAGTCGCCTCTTAAAACATCAACTTCAATTTTCTTGAAAACTAATATGCCAATCTTCTTGTTTTTTTCGGCAGATCTGAAGGCTGTATGGCTGTACTTTACTGTCACCATTAGATCGCATTGTTACCAATCTCTGAATTTTAAAATGGAAATGTCCGTCTTATCTGCTGGCCCGGCCCGTCTTAGCTGTCTCTCACCCGCAGGCAACCCCCCCCCCCCCCCCCCCCTAAAAAAATTCCTGGATACGGGCCTGATACTTCTACAAAACAACGCATAATAATCGCGTAATCCAGCTGCAGGCATTATATTTATTTGTAAACTGACCTGATGGATCTCGGATCCTCATGATATTCCAAAAAGCTGCAGAAGCAACCTACGCGGGCAAGTGTCAGGCATTTATATCTCATTAGAGATGAACTCGTTGAAACCGTATTATAAATCCTCTTCTCTACAAAATCAATAACAACACAACTAAAACTTATACAGGCGAAAGCCTGTTTGGCGCAATTATATTATTATAACTGTCCTTATTATTAAAACAAATTGAGCGAAAATCTAACAACCAAACCAACTATAATCGGAACATTGCAGATCCCTTCCTGAACTTGTTCGTCAAAGTGCGAGTTGAGATACGTCTGTAGGCTAATTTCAGATTTCTGTACTGCCCAGTTTCTACATCGTTCTAGAAAGAAGACGAACGAGTAAATCCATGGGAAATTGTTCTGCTCACTCACACGCGAGCGTTGTTACGAATCAATTATGTGTTTGCACGAAATGTATTTGCGGAAATCACGAGAAGTTAGTAAAAGAAACTGCAAAGCTTTGGCAGGATGCTCCTTATCCGTCTTTTAGACATCTCAATTTGCAATAATGCTAAACGAACAGTCAGCAACGAATACAAAAGAAATCCGTAAGTGCAACCGATTCACGCACTATTCACACAATCGCGCGTTTTTAAGACATCAAGGCCAAAGATAGAGCTTAAACGAAGAGCATGACCGGCGAGTTTCGTATATCGAAACTGAAATATTTATTTTAACACCCTTAAAGTTTAACTGAAAAGGGCAGAGATTGGACAGTCTTGTTACGCCTCACCTATTCACTTAAGGAGGCTTGAAGACCCGATGAAAATGTGTTACTTTGTTGCTCCGCTATACACGAATAATCAATTTTGAAATAGTGGAATTTCCCTGTCAGATTTGCGGTACTACTTGTGCCGTATGCTTGACGAAAAAGATTTATGAAATTTTTTTGTTCCGTCACTAAGCAGTTTTCACCAAGCTTATCACCGCCCACTGAAAAGCCGCGTTTGTGTTCAGATTCAAATATTCCGCGTCATAGTAGAATTTGCGCTGTGGGGACAGCCGTAGACATTCTGAACCTCAGTACTAGAGCAGATAGTGGAAAATAAAAAAATCTCTTAGTAGAACCTAAATAACTTTGTGTATTCAACTAAATGATACAAAAATAAGTTTGCTTTTCAGTTAAACTTTAAAGGAGCTATTGCAGTAATCATTGTGTTTTTTCAGTCAATAAATCTCATTTTCACATTAGGCTACTCGTTTCCTACCCGAAATCGCGTCAGTCTTTATCAGTTTACTGACTTCCCCAACAATATTTGCGTTTTTATCGAAGTTTTCAGTTTGCTTAATTAATGTTTATATGACTCCGGCGATCCTTGCCCGGTAAACATTTCTTTGACGATTCAAGCAAACTTCGCACTTGCTAGCTCACGAAGTTCGACAAAGAAACTGTGACCGGCGACCAAAAATGGTATTTATATAGAGACCTTTGAGTTTGAAGGTAACTTCAAAACTTCGATCAAAAACACAACCAATTTTCTGCCAGATAAATCGAAACAGACAAGACCTGGTCAGCTGCTTATTGTGCAGTAAGGGTACGTACGGTAGTGCCAAAAACTGACGCACTAAACATTAATCATAAATTTTTAATCATAAACGTTATATTCATCTGACCGGCCATACTTCAGGCTGCGAACAGGAGACCAGTTTTTTCCCGCCGAATGTTCTTCACTTTCGTGATATAGCTGAAAAAAATCTAAAATGTTCCGGAATTGATGATGGTGACAAAATCCGGGTAGGAATTCCAGTCCGGGAGCACCCGACGCTGATGGTCTGTCCACTGTATTATTAGGAGATGATTTTTGCGTGTTAATCAGCGGCTTTCATCTGAAGATTAAGTTAAAAGTCAGGCTGATTTGAGGTCAAGCACAAATCAGCAAAAAAGATACAAAAAATTGGCGTGTGTGCATCGGGCCTAATATAGTTTTTTTTATAAATATTCCTTCAGCCCAATTAAGCTGATTTTGACAGTGCAAAACGGATTTGAAACAAAAACTAGGCCGATTTCGCTCTCGTTTTTAACCTCAAATTTGGTCCAAAACGACCTCGTACGTATTTGAAACAGAAACTACCTCGTTTTCTCTGTCGCCTGGTTTGGTAGCGAATCCACCTCGTACATCTGATACATAAACGACCCTGTTTTCTCAGTAAGCATCACGAGCTCGAAACCAAATACTGTAGGTTAGTGTTGGGCGATATTCGATATCGATATCGATAGATCGATATTATCAGACCAAATATCGGTATCGAATATCGAAATGAAAATATCGACATTGAAAAAGATATTTTTTCATTCGTAACTTAGGCTCAAGCAAGAATAACGTACCTGTCTTCTTGTTAATACGTCATTTTAATTTTTAAATTTTATTAAGTGAGTTACCCACCGATCTCTAAGTCTAGCTAATTTTAGTGTTCTTTTCAGTCAAGGGTAAAAATGAGTTCAAGTCCAAGATACGGTACCCAAAACCTACCTGCACTTACGCTATGATACAAATCTCGCATCATTTCGCTTTCAGAATTCGCGCCAACCTGCACGCGATGCGCCAAAATTTAAAGGCGAAAAAAAAAAGTTTTATTTGTTTTACGAGAATTAACTTGTCTTACCCCTCGTTTATACTGCTGCATTATAAGATAAGATAAGATAATCTGTATTTGAAAGCCGTATGGCCATATACAGTAACAATCAACATACATAATGCGACACGATGAACTCTGAGCTATTCTGATGACTCTGGTCTGATTATGGGAATATTACTCTAACTTAATATATTCATCTAGTTCAAGTCGGGTTAAATCGAAGTTTACTGAGAAGATATTCGCGTCCCATCATCCAAGGAATCCTTCATAAAAGTTAAAAAGTTTCCGTCAACAAAATCTTATTTTCCCCTAAAATCGGATGCATTTTTTGCTTGTCCCTCGATTTGTGTCATATGTCGCAAAATGCATAATTTGTTGAGAAACTGCAGCACAGTGAAGTACATTTCGAAACCAACTGCGGTTTGTATTTTCGAAACTGAAGCCAACCCAATTCTCGGATTCACACACGGTTTAGCCTGTAAAAATAGGTCAATCAATCAAAAACGCATCTCTTCAACCCCCAAAATCTCTATAGTGAAACGTGTTAAAGAAATATCGATATCCATTATCGAATATCGAAAGTGAAAACATCGATATATCGATGCATCGAAAAATCCAAATATCGCCCAACACTATTGTTGGTAGAAATGGGCCTTGTGTACAAACCGAAAATCGTGTCCATATTATAGGTTTAGCATTTTAAAACAGGGTTTCCACTCGGAAATTTTCAAAATCATGAGCAGCAGTCCTAAAATAATGATACACACATGAGATTTCTGCTAGAAAATCATGAGATTTTCTGGTGAAGATAGACGAGAAAATGGTGAGGTTTTTGAAAAGGCATGTGGATTTTAGCTACTTATCATAAAAAAATGTAAATAACGGTATTTTAACTTCTTCGAACCGGAAACACAATAAGGATTCCCTGGAGAGAAGAGAAAAAGCAGGAACAAGCTTTCGTTCGCTCCCTGACTTCTGACGACTGTATACACGACAAAATGAAACTGAGCGCTTCAGGCAAAATTTTGAAATCAGGCTTTTTCTGGTACACCTTTCTACTTGTCATATAAGGCAAACTTCTCGAGCCCCAAAATCTCAAACCTGCCCTTCAAGCCCAAAAAAAAAAACACATTATGAAAGGCGCCTTCAGCGAAATTTTTGTGAGCAGAGCTTTTATTTCATACCAAAGAAAAGTAAGGACCAAGGTATGGGGCACCTACAATATCATATTACCGCCATATTCACGAGATAAATGAAATGACACATATAAACAGTGTGAGCAGGTCAAGCAGCCATACGCTGAAATCACTGTGATCGAGACGAAATTATAACCTGAGCGCCGCAGGAGATTTTTTTTCAAATTCGCTTTTTATGGCAAACCTGCTTCCCACAAATTGTCGCTTTTTCTGTGACTAGACAGTCTAACCCAAGGAACTACATAAATGATGCGTGCCCTTCAACCAAATGGTGACTACTACCAAGAACAAATAAGAGCAAGAACTGCTTTCTCCCTATATCTGTCACACAACCAAGCTGAGACGAGTCGACTCCCGACGCAAACGAGCGGAGGTGGATCTTACCCGGGACATCAAAAGTCGTTACCTCTACAGAGAAGGTGTAACGCAGTAAACCACTGAGGAAGAAAAATTGAATGGAGACAGCAGTGATAAGCCTGTTCACACTGGGCTGGGCGGGCGCTGAAACAGCGGTTGCCGGCTCATTGATTCAGACAAGCTTTCGGGGGTTGACAAGAAAATTCCTAAGAATATCAAAATATACAGAAACTGCCATTTGGTGCAAAGCAGATTTTACAAATGCGTCAAATTTAGTTAAAAGTACGACAAACTGTACATATATCTTATTGAAAAACCAAAGGCCGGATACAGGTAACGTAAGATATATGGTAACGTAAATTGTATCTTTTCGGGGTCAATTCAATTAAGTGGTGTCAATATCCAGAACAAGAAGAGATAAATTTCATTCCAGGTATTTGCTCTCATATGAGAATATCAGACGAAAACAGGCAGATTCTTTAAAAAAAAAAAGGTCGTGTTTCAGGTTTAATAGGCTAAGTGGAAATGAACAAATATTACGCAGATGGAATAGGCTTCTACTCTGACAAACTAACCAGAAACAATTTTGAATTGAATTTAAAAAAAAAAAACTAGGACTTCTATGTGGGTCCTAGACAAACTAGAACCCATGTGGCAAGGCCTAAGTACGAAAACCAAAGACTTTCTTTAATGGGAAAATACACCGTTGACATCGAATTATTTGTAAGTAGTGAACTAAAAGACAAACGAGATAGACCAGGTTGAGGTGAACTTTCGTCTTTCAATTAACTACTGAATCGAAATCTAACTCACTAAATCGAAATGTATACAATTATACATTTCGGAAAAAAAGAAGAAAAAACACAAAATATACACTCACCTACTGGTATTATTTTGACTATTCCATGCTATTCTACCATTTCGGTAATTTCAGTAATCCTTGAAAGCCTTAATTACGTTACTCTTTGTTTACACTCGTTGACAAAGTTAATACTACAGATGTTGAAACTCAATGGGGAGTGTGCTTCAAATCCCGGTTTGCATTGTATGGTTCTCCCGAGAGACACAAAAAGGAATGTCACAAGGGATTTCAATCTTCATACGTATGGTCATGGTGTAACAAAAGCGATTATGAATGACCATCGTCAAGTTCGCTTTTTGTTTTTCGCTTCACTAATATTCACTAATCCGACGCCAGCGTCTACTCAAACAAAATCAACGCTGTTTCCTTCCCGTGTGAACAGGCCAGAACATCCGCCTCGCTAGTGGCTACGTTGTTTTCTTCGTAAATGACTTCAAGTGTGTGACGGCGGAGAGTCGGAGACCAACGAGTATACACAGGCGACCAAGAAATGGGTCCACCTCCGCTCATTGATGTCGGAACATTTTTAGTCGGTGCATGTACGAGAGACCATTGTTCTTACTCGTTATTTGTTCTTGCTACTACTAAAGGCGCTGCATGCACAAATTTTCAAAAGCATCTATCCTCCAAAGGACGCCTGTCACCTAATGAAATACAAAAGCATCCAACCACGAATGAAAGCTACCAGACTAGTTCTCTGAAAAGTCTAGAATTAATAAATAGATCTATTCAGAAAGCACGAGTTTGGCTAGCGACGCCCGGTGGTTGGAACTTGAAAATTCGCTACCAGCCAGACAGTTGTTTAGCAGTACTTAGAAAAGGCAAACAAATCGGCTATTTAAGTACAGTAGTGTTAGTTGGGAACATGTTGCATTGGTGAAACTGTATAGGCTATGACATAGCTTTACAAACATAACAGTTAGTCCCGGGTTAAGCTCCTGCTATGTCTAGGTTCATTACCCAGGTCTATTTTACCTTGCACTGCTTGGCAAATTAAATTGCACTCTGTAACAAATGGACTGATTCTCACCAAGGTTTTCAGGATCATGTCAAGAATCCCAGTGTGGGGCCCTCAAATCCAGAACACCGTTTACCTAACAGAGGAAATTGAAGCCGTCCAGAAGCGTGCGGCAAAAATAACGTTAGGCCCGAAGTACCTAACATACGAGCAAGCTCTACGAGACTTACGGTTACCTACCTTGTTCGACCGTCGAAACGAACTTATAATGAACTTCGGCCGTACTCTGCTCGCTAGTGACAAACACAGATCCATTCTTCCACCTGACGCCCCAAGTACTAGTCGTACCCGTCGCTGCAATAAGCTTGTGCCTGTGAAAACCAGAACAAACCGGTTCGCCAACTCGTTCGTGCCGTTTTTTACTGACCGTTATAACAAAGAAGTGTAGTACCTTGCTATATATTTATTTTGAATTTGTAAAGAATAGCGTAATTTAGCGTCTCGTCCACGAGAAGGCTACGACAGCTGTTTTATTAATAAACGATTCCGATTCCGAAGAAAGTTACAGAAGTTGGGCAAACTTTAAAGTTACTTTGTTTAGCCAGTGGCTATGCTCCTAAAAAAAAATCATGAACAGAAAACAAGCACCCTATTGAAAAGTTATCTTCATAGGTGAAGGATATAAGTATCAGAAGGTTGCCAGAAGGAAGGGTAAGGGACTTGTAACGGTACAATTATAACCACACATGATACTAGCTAAAATGTTTGGGGTTGCGGCAAGGTATTTACCGACTGGCTGGAGACAAATGAAACGGTTTCCAAGGTGAAAAAATTACTGTTTCTAATAAGAAATTACTTTTTTGATGAAATACCAACTAATTTTAAGAAAAATCTATTGTTCTTAGGAAAAATCTACTATTTTTACTAAACTAAAGAACAACAGTTTTGAAGAAAAATCGAATGTTCTCAAGAAAAAAAATCCATCGCAATGCTTTGCGCAGACTTTTTACCAACAGGCCAACAACAGTGGGGCCCCTCCCGATTACAACTAAAATAACACAAGCACACTCACACCTCACAAATCGAAAGTCATGATCATTTAAATAATATGACCGGCAAATGTCATACATTCACAATGTCATACTGGACAAATGTTAGATTTTTGAAAATAGCCACACAGCTTGCCTCAGCTTAGTTCGATGGCTGTCAACTTTGCCAATGATGATGTCTTTGACTTTGGCACTAGCCTACGATCTGACTAGGACACAGTTTTTAGTGGTATAACTTACTTGTAAAACTATAATTACTTACTATCAGCTTGTTAAAAACACAGCAACCCATTCCGTCAGTTAGTTCAGACGGCACTATCTAAGAAAATTACGCCATTGCTCTTCCATGCGTCGCTTTGATTTTAAACACACCGCCAACTTTCAAATTAATTGCACCGCCAACTTTCTAGTTACTAGCAACGTCATCTATTTATACTGTGCTGTCTGGTTTCAATGCTAGATGACGCTATAAGTTCGATATTGGTTTTCTCTTTTGATTTGGGAAACAAAAATCGGAACCGCCATGCGCAAAAATCACGGAAAGCGCTACAAGATGTAGAAGATCATTTTCTACTCCCTTTCTTTTTTCTTTTTCGGAGATTTCTTGTAGCGGAGCACAGAACCCGTATGTGAAAGCAAACGAAGGCAATTGCGCATCTGTATTAATATTAATTTTGTGGTCACGGCTTTTACGGGTAAATATTTGTCGTTGATTTCGAAAACTCTCTGAATGTTATAGTTGTAAAATTGCAAACTGTATTATGCGGAAGTATTGGTGATGTTTCTAAAGCGAAATATTTGTTTTTACAACTTCTTTGATATCTCCGATTACCTTCAAGAGAGCGCCGGACAAAGAGTGAACCACTGCAGATTGAAAATAAGAGTGGGACTCGTACCTACTAACTCGGAAGGGAATTTCAACCGACTCGCGACTATATTAAACTCGGGTGGGATTTCAACAGACCTTCATTTAAGATCTGAAGTTCAGACCTTAATTTGCTCTGAAGTTGTCCGTCTGTCCGTCAATCTGTAAGCACGATAACTCTCGAAGGGATTGAAATATGTTGATAAAACTTGGTGTGAGGATTCGTTGGGTCATCGGACAGGTCCAGTCGTAGATGGGCTTTGTAGCCCTACATTTAGGGGTGGGGTTCAAATTAAGCAGCAAACAAAATATTTTAAAACAGCTATAATGTGATCGTCGATTATGGAGTAAGAAGACATGGTGAACACGATGATGAATACTATTTTCTTGCTTGACAAATAGTTCGTCCGGACTCACGAGCAAGAAGACTTGCTGAACACTTATGTGAAAATCATGTTCTACCCTGACAAGTAGTTCGTCCGGAATCCGGCCAAAACCGGAAAATTTGTTAAAAGTGAAAGTTTTATTTGTAGTTGATTAGAAATCCGATTTAGGGTTAAGATGTGATGCTGAATTCGTATATAACAATCATATTTTACCCGGACATATAGTTCGTCCGGGATCCGGATGGAACCCGAAAATTTGTTCTAAGTTAAATTTTTATTTGAAGTTGATTTGATGTTCGATACTGGGGAAAGAAGACACGCTAAGTTCCTTTCTTAGCTTTCTTTTGTCACCGGACAAGTAGTTACGGAATTCAGTAGAAACTGAAAAATTGGCAGAAGTAAGGCAGGAAGTTTTCGTGAAAATAGATATGACTTATAGGGGTAAACACACATGCTGAATCATATCTGAATTTGATTTTCACAGATGATTAGCAATTTGGCGAAGTAATGAACTTGCGTCCATACATTTTAGACATGGGTTACATTAATCTGTTTTTGAATTTTGATATTGTAAATGTTGAAGGAGTCTGGCGAAGACTGGACCTGTCAAAGACAAGACCCAATTGTCTAGATCAAATATTGGGTATCCCATCGAAACCTTTGGTCTTATTTCATTTGACATTTCGATACATTGAAATATTTTGACTCATCTAAGGGATTTTGTCTAAGGGATAAGGGACATCTAAGGGATTCAGCAAAGGCCTGCAGTTCCAGGGCAACACGTGCGAAGCTTGGAAAAGTTACGCCTGTAGAAAGTAGGAAAATGATGTTAAGAACTGTCGTGCAGGGAATGGGCCATTTTTATTTTAATTTTTGGCAACGGCTCACATTTGTGGTTGGTTAGTGAGCTTTGTGGGACAAGCACATATAGATACCACAAATTCGAAACAATTGTCATTTGATGAAATCGATGATTCGAGGAGAACGAACAAACGGAGTAACGCATTTTGTCGGGCGTCAGGCCCGTTTAAGTGATGTGTAACTAGACTCCCTTTTCGGTTAAGGTTTAAGGGCGGTCTGGAAAGCTCCGCTGGTTCATCCGCCGTGTGTGCTTGCTACTCGGCTGAAACTCGCTTCCTTTTCCGAGACTATTCTTGCGATCTTCGAGTTTGGAAAAGTGCATCCACGACTTCTGGGGAAGTTGCAAAACAGCGAGAAGTTGTAATGCGCAACTGGTTTTCGTCGCTCGGTGGCGTTCTGGCGCTCGGTGGATTCTCGCTTTGCTTTCTGGCAAGTGAATCCATGAGATCACCAGAATCTTTAAAGCTTTGTTCAAAGTGGTGGGATACCAAGAACAAATAATCAGACAGAACCTCTGTCTTTGGTAACATGCAGCAACTATGAATACCCCGACAAAACTGAGCGGACCTCGAGGTACTTACTGTAGCTTTTTACCCGTCTACTCTACTTCCATCTTCGCCGTCACTCATCGCAGAGAAAAAAAAAATGCAGGAGGCGTATTCCGCACGCCGACCCGCTCTTGAGCGTGACCAGAGAACCAATCAGCTGTGTCTTCTACTTTTCCTCAGTGCAGCTCCACGGCGATATAGCTAATTGTAGAGGTAACGAAACGTGATGTGGCGCGTACCTACAAACCTCCGCTCGTTCGCAGCGGAAAAGGTAAATAGAAATATTCTACTCCTTATAGTCCTAGTACAGAAATAGGGAGACGGAGGTTCTATCTGATTATTTTTTCTTGCTCATACGGAGTATACAGATTTCTCTTTTCTTCGGGGTGCGCTGTAACATAAGGTCTGTAACGAGAAGAAACCCAGGAACTATTTTGGCTGATGCAGAGCCAATCAGATCGCTTGGTTGGTCTCCGCCAGCGGCCCGAGGAAGGGTTGCCAGGGTTGACACGGGAAGCGATGAAGTTCTACTTTCTTGGAAGGTGAAGTAACAACTTTTCTTTAAAAGAACATGTTTTGTTCTGTACGACTGCTTATTGCTAGTTCGACGACCAATATTGTCCATCCGTTAATTTAGTATTTTTCTACAATATAATGGGCGTCTAATTGTACTAGTGTACTTCAAGTAGTATTCAGAACATTTTTTCTGATCTTTCGATGCTCCAAAATTGTATTAGTGTGTGTGTGGCAAGTGGCAACACCCAAACGTTGCATTGATAAGAACCTGTTACTTTCAGTTTGAACAAGGGTGTGTATTAAGACGCATACATCACGCAGAGTGCTATGGAGCTTGTTACGCCGATTTGAACAATGCTTTCATCACATGAAGAGTGAGTTTGCCGCCTAAAATGAAGCACACTTCATTTTGACTCTACGCACTGAAGAGTCATAAGAAGAGCCATCCGTTAATTTAGTATTTTTCTACAATATAATGGGCGTCTAATGTACTAGTGTACTCAAGTAGTATTCAGAACATTTTTTCTGATCTTTCGATGCTCCAAAATTGTATTAGTGTGTGTGTGGCAAGTGGCAACACCCAAACGTTGCATTGATAAGAACCTGTTACTTTCAGTTTGAACAAGGGTGTGTATTAAGACGCAAACATCACGCAGAGTGCTATGGAGCTTGTTACGCCGATTTGAACAATGCTTTTATCACATGAAGAGTGAGTTTGCCGCCTAAAATGAAGCACACTTCATTTTGACTCTACGCACTGAAGAGTCATAACCGCTGAACCGAAGCAAAATCTTAGAACTTTCCATTCGTATTGTTTCAATTTCTGAATTCAAGAAATTACACAGGAAACATGTCAGGTGCTTAGACTTACTATGAGTCCCGTTGCAAAGACTACTGCGTGCAATATAAGTGTATGTCTTTCATAAACAGTTACAAAACTTTGTTAATACCCCTGAGTAGTTTGAGAAGAAAAGGTTGAGGAACGACGATATCATTCTTTGAAAAGCTTCCGCAGATGACATGGGTTCGAGTTGCCAAGGCAGCGTCTATCAAGCAACTCCAGAAAAGCTGCTAAGAAGGGGGACACATCCATCCCTAGTTGGAGCATCCCAACAAAGAGACCGAACCAGTCCGTTTACAAGAGCAAACCAAGTACTATAATCGTTTGGAATTGCACGGCTGCTTTGCACTAACACTTTCATCAGCCAAGGTTCCTAATCCCCACTCCCTCCCGAAGCTAGAGGAGATTTTCCGTGGTCCATTTGTGTGCCGCACATTTCTGCCTATTTGTCACATAGAGTCACGAGTTGAAACTTTCGGAAAAGCCGTTCTGTATTTGGTGATTATTTCAAATGATTTAAAAAATAAACTCAGATAAATCTGAATAAATGAGACTTCAGGCTTGTGGCTCTATAAAAAAAGAAAGAAAAAAGACTCAGATAAATTTCAATAAATCCCTTCAGGCTTGCGTCCCTTTGATGTTCAAAAAGTATCCTCAGTCTTATTTATTTATTTATTTATAGAAAAAGATGTTAAGCCGAAGCTTCTCTCCCTATGTTAGTATGCTTGATAAAGTATCTAATTGCATATTTATCCTTTAATTTGCTGCTAATTTTGAACTTCCCTCCAAATTCGAGCAACAAAATCGAGATTCCGCTCGGCAGTTGTTTATCAAATTCGAGCCACAGAAACCTTGTTGGTTGCGGAAACACGACTGTGGGCCGTACAAACGATCGTGGAAATACACTTTTCGAGCCGCAACTGATCCACAAATTTGGACAACTGAAGGGCTTTGAACAAAGTCCAAAGCACTGTATTCACTGTATAAGGATTCAGACTTCTTTGTCGCTGTGAAGGTGGGTGCAACAGTAATTTTCTCTGTGTACATGCTCACGGATTACCGTGATGATTTATTTGAGCAAATGTTCAGCGCCGCATGCAGTAAGCTCTCGGACTGTGTGTCTAGTCTGATTGCCTTTCCCTAGGACTGCAGTGCGTCATAGCAGGAGATATCAACTGTGACGTAACTAGTTCAAGTGCCCGGGCGCAATTGTTCCTAGCAGCTTGTGAAGGGTTGCAAGTTGTCCCCAACGACAACCCCTACACCTACGTACACAATTCAGGTACCACTTGACTTTATCCTAAGATCCAGCAATAGTTGCGTTTTTGATCGAAGTTTGAATTCACCTTCAACCTCACTGCTTCAATACCGTTTTTGGTCGATCCTTCGTCCTTCAAACTCTGACCGTCGAACTTCGTGCGCTAGCAAGTCCGAAGTTTGCTTGAATCGTCGACCTGGCAAGGATCGCCGGATTAGTAAAAACAATAATTAAGCAAACGGAACTTCGACGGCGTTCAAAAACGGAAATTAAGCAACCGGCTAAGCGAACGGCGAACAAAACTTCGATCAAAAACGCAACTAATTTCGAGCTGAACGCGCTCACAATATCAGTATACCAAATTTCAATATCACTATCCAAAACACGCCAGTGATTCTCAGGAAGAAGCAGTAAACGTGTCCGTAACGACTCAAAGTCAATGACTCAAATCCCGAGTCAGCGCAGCTGTGACACCGTTTCTTCAGTTCTTCCGCAGGTACCCGGAGATTCTGCATCGGAAGGGAGAGATAGTCATCAAGTGTATATCAGCAATATCTAGGAAAAAAGGGAGGCATTGGGCATGCGGCAACTGTCTGTCCACGTTTTTTTTAGGTCGCTGTAGTACTTTTCGACCTTGTCTGTATGCAATTTCTTACAGAGGCCACAGAACATTGTTTTTCGAAGATCCGGGTATGAGTTCACTTGATACTTATTCTTCCAATCTAGGTATTTCATATAAGTGTTTGAGTCGTTGCCAATCCTGTACAGCTCTTCTGCCAAGGCTTTTGGTTTGAAGTCCATGGCGTTCAAGTAGGAGCCCGGGGGCACAAATCTATCATAGTCAGCACCACCATACACAACTGGTACAATATTGTATTGCATTGTTTTAAACAACTTCTCGGTCACGTACTCGGTACAAATTGAATTCTCAAACGACAGATAGAATTTGTAGTCTTGTTCAAGCATGTCGTAACAGTCGGGACTGGATATGGTGTAGTTCTTCGGGCATATTTTGTTTCCACATTTGCCATAGATGTCAACAGGTATGAACTGCTGCAGGGCTTCGACATATTTATGTCTTTGGCCCGCCGTATTGCATTTGCTCACAAACCACGCAACC
The DNA here is from genome assembly GCA_023053575.1 of Branchinecta lynchi. Lineage (NCBI taxonomy): Eukaryota > Metazoa > Arthropoda > Branchiopoda > Anostraca > Branchinectidae > Branchinecta > Branchinecta lynchi. The sequence continues at coordinate 13,804,792 of JAKZAP010000014.1, read as the reverse complement.
CACTTGGTCTTTTTTGTAAAAACAGGGGCGTTTCTAACAGACATTTCGTTAGTGTTTGTCTTTGGCTGAAAACCACCGTAAGGAGTTGGGATGTCGGTGTCACTTCTGTACCCTGATGTCCAGTTATATGTAGTATAATTGTAAACGACTCGATATGTATCTGGAGATTCCAGCGTGAAAAACACATATCTTTGGTGTGGAGATCGTGCTTTTATGTCTGCGTATCCGGACTTTATGTTCGGCCCATGAAAAAGGATTGCATCAAACTTGTCGATAGGTACCAACGATCGATTATACGTTGTATGACAGTTTGAAAATTCACACTGATGTTTCTTGAATCCTTCTGAGCCTAACCCGAACCAGTAGTCCTTTACACTAAAATAGCTACTCCATAACAATATAATTTTTGTTTCCCCAAATTCCGTTTCGCTATCTCCGCTTTGCCTAGCTTCAGGCTCTTCGGACGATGTTTCGTTATCTCTGACTAGCCATGATTTCTCTCTGATGTTTGTAAACAGTGCAAGGTATAAAACAACTGCGCAACAGAGAAATATTGTCATCAAGTGTCTTCTGGGAGTCGCATCCATCCTTAAACACCACGAATTTTAGATTTTCTTGAATCACGAAGTTTTTTCACTGAGCGCCCTAAAAAGAAAGAGAAAAAATCTTCATTTTGAGTAAATATGGACCTTTCCCCGCAGCAGCAAGTTATCCATCATCTATCTTGCGATCTATGAATTTTGGCCGGGCTTCTCCAGAAGAAAGTACTGTCTCAAGACCTTCGGAGGGGGAGGGGGAGTACCAATACACAATTTCATTTCATTCCCATTTCTGCTCTACTCCCTAAAGGTCTTGAGAAAGTATACTTTAGTCGGCCAAAGTTTACTAGGCATAAGAAATCCAATTCTGTATGCTTTCATCGGGCGTACCCCGTTTCGTCGGCACATCCGCCACGTAAGAAATCAAATTCTGTAAACCTTTGCCGGGCGAAACACGAAATTTTGTCTCGTCAGCATGTCGTGTCCTTTTTTAATGTAAGTTCCTTGCAGTTTTGTTGGGCAAAAAACAGAAGAAATCAAATTCTGCATGCCATGTCGCATCGGTACATTGGGAACTATTTACGCGTAAGAAATCAAAGTCTGTAAGCTTTTTGTAGGGCAAACAATGGAAGTGTGTCTCGTTGGCACATCGGGTTCTTTTACACGTAAGAAATCAAGTTCAATTTTGTCATGCAAAATGCAGAAGAAATCAGATTCTATCGCGTTCCTTCCAGCTTTTGTCGGGCAAAGCCGAAAGTTTAAGTCTCGTCGGCAGATCGATAATTTATTTTAACGTAAGAATCGGGTTAATCTATTAGGCAAATCCAGCAAGTTTAAATATTGTCGGCAAATCGAGATTTTCTGAAACGAAAGAAATAAAATTCTGTAAAATTTTGTCGGGCAAAGCCCGAAAGGGTCTCGTCGGCAAATCAGGATTTTGTTCATGGAAGAAATCCAATGCTGTACGCTTTTGTCAGGCAAAGCCCTATAAAGTTATGTCTGGTCCGCAGATCGGGATCTTTTTGCACGATAAGAAATAGTATTTTGTAAAAATTCGTCGCAGGAATCCCGAAAGTTCATGTTTCGTCGCTAAGTCGGAATTTTTTCACATAAGAAATCAAATTTCGTAAACTTACTGAAAGTTTCAGTCTTATCCGGTCGGGATTATTTTACATATAAGAAATCAAATGACTGCAAACTTTTGTCGTACGAAGTCTCATCATTAAAAAGGGATTTTTTTGTTTTATTAATGCACTACTAAATACATTTTCATTCCAATCCGTTTCTTGTCTGTAAATCGGCAGGCCTGTCTCCCTGGGGTTGACTAAAACCAGGAAGGGAAGGGAACGCGAGAAAAGCAGAAAGGGCATACCAAAACGAGGAAGGGCATACGTCGCCAGAATTCAAGGCCGCGAAAAATCGAAAGCTGCACCGTTCCCTCCTCTGTGTAGTATTCTTCGAGGGGTCAGCAACTTTTCAAACTCAAAGTTCACCATCCCTTCCTCGTTTTAGTATCCTAACAGAGGTAGGCATTAGGATCAGTGAGGGCAATGCCAAGACGGGTAATGTCTAGTAGTGAGGGGTAATGCCTACCCATGTCAGACTACTAAAACGAGGAAGGGATGGTGAACTTTGAATTAGAAAAGTTGCCGACCCCTCAAAGAATATTAAATAGAGGAAGGGAACGATGCGGCAAATTCTGGCGACAGCCTGCCTCGTTTTAGTATGCCCTTCCTGGTTTTAGTATGCCTTCCTACTTTTCTCGTGTTCCCTTCCTTTCCTGGTCTTAGTCGATCCCTGTTTCCCTGTTTTAATTGTGGGTCGTTTGTCTTTTCGCACCCACAAAATTCCCTTTTTGTGTTGACTTGGCTGCAGATCGATGATAGGAAAAAGTCTTGTTGGCAAATTTTGATCCTTATATCTCCTCCTGGTCACTTTTCGGTGAAGTCTGTAAGTTCGAAGACTAATAGACGGGAATGATGACTGCAGTACTCCAGCACGAACCATTTCTTCTAACGTGAAAACTGCTATTTTTGCTGTACATTCAGAACAGTTGTACTTTATGTGCACTTTCCCGTGGATGATCATACTTTTTTTTATGTAAAGATCTTTGATTAATCAATCAATCAATCAATTTTCTTTCAACCCTACACTGTCAGAAGTTGCATAACAGATAACACGAGGATGCGCGATTTCAACAGATAATGCGGAACAGATAACACTTCGGATGTTATCTGTTGTGTTTGAAAAGGTTATGCATGAAAGGTTATGCATAACAAGCTTTTTTAGGAAGAGCCAAAAAAGCATCTACACTGTCAGAAGTTTCATAACAGATTGCGCATAACACTTTCAAGAAGAACACCTTTTCACTTAGAAATAAAGTATTATGCCAATCAAGTTTATACTATTTCGTGCCTAGATCTCCAACAACACCTTCAATAGGTAAAAATACTACACATCAGAAGTTATATAACGACAACAGAAGGATGCGCGGTTTCAACTGATAACACTTTGGGATGCTATCTGTTACGTTTCTTTCGTTCCCGTTAGTATTTTTACCCATTGAAGGTGTTATGGGAGATCTAGGCACGAAATAGTGTAACCTAAATTGGTCATAACACTTTATTTCTAAGTGAAAAGGTGTTATTGTTGAAAGTGTTATATGGTATCTGTTATGAAACTTCTGATAGTGGACTGACTACTTACACTGGTACTACTGGCACTTTTTGGCGATTTTTCGGTTCTTCCGGATGGTAACGCTTATTATGCTCCTGAACATTTTGCGCTACAAGTTACTTATTATAAGTTCCCTAAATTCCTTCTTGGCTTCCCAATTTCTGCGAGTAACTCTTTCCTAACTTCGAATTTTAAAGTGAAGAATCCTTTGGAAACTTGAAATGGCAAAATCCAGAACTTTGATAAAAAGGCTGACAACATTTTTTCTTCATCACAACCTTTTCCCTTTTTTCACAAAAAAGCGGCCTGATTAGTTTGTTTATTTTGAGCTTCGTTTTTTTTCCATGTACTTCGTTGTATATTTAGTAGGCTAATTTGTCTTTAACGGTCAGCTGTTTATTAGCATGTAAGTGTGTGTGAGTTTGACTGACGTGTTGTTGTTCCTTTTTATATATTACTTTTCAGTTTTGAAGGATTCAAATAAATAATAATATAATAAGAATAATTTAGAAACACAACAGATAGCATCCGAAGTGTTATTTGTTACGCATTATCTGTTGAAACCGCACATCCTCGTGTTATCTGTTATGAAACTTCTGACAGTGTAATAGCACTAGGTTAACACGGGCGGGAATTGGAAAAACAAATACTTACTAACAATACAAATGCAACACAAACTAACAAAGAATAAAGACAAAGCGAAGATAAATCAAGTACAGTTAAAATGTTTAGTGAAATACAGAACGAATGAATTTAGATATCTTTCTGACGATTTCGTAGGCGAGGGAACAAGCTTGGGTTTCGGGTCGTTCTTGCTTTGCGTGTTAGGTCCACTAGAGGGTGTAACGAAGCCGGATTACATCGGTAGTCCTTGTTATTATTTTGTCGCAAAATGGTGCTCCGATCATCAGCGCCTCCATGAAATTTCGCCTGTGGCACATTTTGGAGTATACTCTTGATGACTATCTCTCCGTGCCGAAGCAGAATCCACGGGTAACTGTGGAAAGAAGGAAGAAACACTGTCAAAGCTGCGCTGACTCAGGATTTGAGTCGTTGGGTTTGAGTCGTTACGGACACGTTTACTCCTTCTTAATGAGAATCACTGGCGTGTTTTGGACTAAGTCATATAGAGAGATGGCACCATACCCAACGAAAACGGACGGGATCCTAACGAAAAAAATTAACAGTGGGAAGTATAGGACTTTCGACTTTGAAACTAAATTACCGGCCTTTGATAGCCACTTTGAGCCAGCAAATTGCAGGATCGTTGATGTGGCTCCTTCTTGTTGGAACAATATAACTTTTGTATAGATAGTTAGATAGATTTATTTGCGCTAAAAAGCCACAAGGGCCATGGCAAATACAAAATTCTTTCTGATCAGAGTTTGAAGTAGACTCCCACTCCCCACGCTGTTGGATCATGTTTGGGACCTAAAAAGACAACTAGGCCTAGCTCTAACTTCCAACATGTTTGGTAGCGATCCTGAAACTTCTTCTGGTAGATTAAAGTTAACAAGATTCCAGTTGTTTTACTACAGTTTTTAATTGACCTGTACTGTGTCAACTAAGAAGACTGCCAAATTCAAGTGGGCATAAGATGATTTACTAATCCTAACGAGTGTTTTGCACTCAGTTCAAGGTACTCATTAAGCCGTCAGATATTTACGTGAAGACACAGTTCTGTATTCGAAGAAGGGTAACGAGAAACTAAATACAAATTGGCAAAGCCGACTCCATGATCCGGGTCTAGATACCCCCATTTTCCAGACGTAAGGCTGACCGAACACATAAATTCCTGGAGACAGATTTCTGTCAAACTCGAGTCCAGCGTGGGAAGAACTTTTCCAAAGGTCTGCCTTTATTCTCCTTAGTCCAGGTTCTTTTCTAGTGTGTTATTTTGTTGAAGAGGTTAAAGTATATAAAAAACGATATTTTTTTGGTATTTAGGGGGAGGACAAACCCCCTAGCCCCCCCCCCACCGCCCCCTGGATACGGCCTTGGCCAAGGTTCACCTTCCAGATTTGTCTTCCGTAGAAGTGCCTTCTACGAAGGCACTTCTACTGGCCGGGACTGCAAGAGGATGTAAATTTATTGGTGCAATCGTGTGTCCGGGGGGGGACAATGTAAGGGGGGGGGGGTAGTGTGACGGTACGTCAGTTATTTCCAGTGCCATTCATCGTCGTGTATATATTTACCATTCATATTGTTGTCAAGACAGTTAATAAACCAACTTCCGAGGAGACTATTATCAGTTACGTAGGTCACGCCTTCACACTGGTAGAGACAGATTTGGAAGGGTAAGCCAGCTAGGCCAAAGAAGGGGAAGCCGGGGTTTTGGACCCCCAGATTCCGGATGTCTGATAGGTGCCATAGAGGCAATCCATTAGAACAAATGTGCAAATTTAAGAAGAAAAGCGAAAATGATTGACAGTTGTTGTTGAGATGCATGAGACATTTGTAAAATGCGAAAGGGACATCTACTTTGAGTGCTGATGGTGGTAATATGTCTTGTGTAGCGTTCCAGTGAAGTTATTACAAGTTAAGATGATAAGAGGAGGGGCGATCGCCGTATTGTGGTAGTTATCACGCTCTCTGGAACGAGAATAATAACAACGCGAACATACGTCATCGCTCTTACAGGAGTTCCTGCAGAACCGATAGTTAGTATCACTTATGAAGCTCGCGACCATCATAAGTAAATTGTAACGACCATAACAGTCGTGAAACGAAAACTTTAAGTGGGAAGAGCCAAATTATTTATTACGGCGGGCTCTGGATATTAACAAGATTAGTAACGATCGTAACGAATAATAAGTAGCTACACACTACCTTGAATTTCTTTGTTCCAACTGTCACTGTTGCATACTTTGTTACAACATTTAATTCTCTATACACGTTTACAGAACAAGCTCGTTTGACAGCCATTCAAACACTGACAACTGAATTAATCAAACACTCGCTGATCTCGCAATTACCGCGTACCGCCCGAGGGTATCATAGGGGAGCCGAGCCGAAGAAATACCAAATAACGATGAGATGCCGATTACATACATAATACCGATGAAACGTAAATAGTGGGTAATAACCAAATTAACGAACCAAGTTACGTACAGATGTGACTGAATGTTGCCTGGGCATAGGAAATGCTGAAGAATGAAAAATTAGATGTCATCATTATCACGAAGATCTGGAAAGGTTGGCTTGACCATGTGGGACATTTGGGAATCAATAAGTTGAAGCCTGGCTTTAACTGTACTTGCCCGAACGGGGCACTCGAATTCTCGGCACTCGGCAATGATACAAAAACGAACGTGGTAGTGAAAAAAACACGAAGGGAAAGGGTAATTGACAACTATTACCTAAACCAACACTACAATCCATCAATCCTTCTCTCATTGAAATGAATTACAAGCTATACCTTCTCTTCAGAATGGTGCTCACAGACCAAGAGGAACTGCGGCAGCGGACCACAGCCCTATTCGTTCGTCTTTGCAAGAACAGGTTCATTGGTTATTGCCCCTCAGCAGCAAACAAAAAGAAGACGTGTCAGTCCGGTCCGGCAAGGAATACTCTTCTGAGGCAAACACGATCTTTGTTCTGAGGCAGCCTATAGCTGCGTTCGTTGCACTCCGTGCTGTCTCTGGTGTTTTGTCACCAGTGTCCGGTTCTTCTCTTAAAACGCGTTTTTTTTTGTTCACCGGTGAGTTGATGAAAACTGGCTAACTCCTCTCTGAAGCCGGCTTCCGAGCAGGTTCTGGTTAGTCCGCACCGGTGAGATGAAACCGAACCCTGATTAGTACAAAAACGGATTACAAGACTGGGAGTAGTCGCCGGTGGATGTAAAAACGGCTTATAAGAAAAACCGGAGACCACGGGTGAGAACTCCCATGACAAAGAACGCAGCTTATGTGCAGGACCTATCAAAATGTTCATAAGCTGGAGCATGTTATGATGATTCATAGTGGGGAGAAACCGTACTCTCTGAAGACTCTCACGTAAAATGCAGATAGTCCCTCTGAACTGTTAAAGTAGCACATTGGACTGTGAGATATAATCTTCTGAGGTATGTGCAGGTTGTGTCAGATGTTCAGAAGCTGGGGCATATGAGGATTCATATAGTGGGGAAAACCGTACTCTGCAAAGACTATCATGAAAAATGTAGATAGTCCCTCTGAATTCTGAAAATAGCACATTGGATTCCAAGGCATACTCTTCGGAGGTATGTGCAGGTTGTGTGACAGTCGGAATGGATGTCCGTCTTGAGCGACCAAGGTGCTCAAATAGATCCAGAACAAGTGTAATATTAGGTCATCGCTCGTTTTCAGCTATTTTCAGGTTTTCAATGAAACCCTGGAGTTCAAATCCGCCCCTACACTACCCCTCCTTAGTCAAATTCCTCAGACGGCTCCTGAGCGATTGTATTCTTTCCTGCGTGCTTGCGAAGGAAGGCAGATCAAACCAATTGTTTCTCATTATTCTGGTTCTAGAGGAAAGGAAGTATGGCGAGAGTACCGTTTTGTGTTTGATTACGGGATCTTAGCCATTAAAAAAATAAAAATTAATAATAACAAGAGCTGAAAGCTCATATGGCACTTGTAAGAACAGTTAACATGTTTATCAGATACGGTTTGCAGTTTTCAAAGCTGGATTTCTCTCCCGATATTGATTTCATCAGAAAATGGGCTTGATCTAGCAACTCTGCAATGGTTATACCACTCATTGACAAATGCTTCTTCCTCCAAACGATGATCTGATCCGGGGAGGGACTATTTTTATTGAGTCCCTAACATGGCTGCTAAATTTCACGGTTATAGCACATCTGGAAGTATCCTAGCTCGTAATCGTCGGAATTGTGGAAAACCCTCCAACCTCCCCCACTTTGACACGATCCGGTCCTGTTTTGTCAATAATGTATTTACGGCTTATGCTTGTTTCCCTCAAGTCCCATCCCGATCTCTCGACTCTAAGCGTTTCACGAGATTTGCGGCACCCCCATACAGCCCCCCCCCCAGGTTATCGGATCCGTTCCAGACTTGAAATTGATCATCTGAGACACTTGTCCATGACACTTGACAAGTTTCATTCACGTCCGATCACCCGTTCTAAAGTTATGCGTGTCACTAGATACTGGATTCCCCATCCCTCCTCAACCCCCAACATCACCATATTGGGGAAGGAACTATTTTCAAGTCGACCTAGGAGAGTACCTAATATGTCTGCCAAATTGCATGGTCATAGTACATCTGGAAGTATCCTAGCGCGTGATCGTCGGAATTGTCGAAAACCCCCTCCAACTCCCCCCACTTTGACACGATCCGGTCCTGTTTTGTCAATAATGTATTTACGGCTTATGCTTGTTCTTCCCTCCAGGTCTCATCCCGATCTCTCGACTCTAAGCGTTTCACAAGATTTCCGGCACCCCCATACAGCTCCCCCCCTCCCCCCTTAGGTTATCGGATCAGTTCCAGACTTGAAATTGATCATCTGAGACACTTGTTCATGACACTCGACAAGTTTCATTCACGTCCGATCACCCGTTCTAAAGCTATGCATGTCACTATAGATGCTGGATTCCCCATCCCTCCTCTCCCCCCAACATCACCATATCGGGGAAGGAACTATTTTCAAGTCGACCTAGGAGAGTACCTAATACGTCTGCGAAACTTCATGGTCATAGTACATCTGGAAGTACCCTAACGCGTGATCACCGCGGAAATCCGAGAAACCCTCTCCGACACCCTCCACTGCGACAAGATCCGGTCCTATTTTGTCAATAAAGTATCCAGGGTTAATGCTCGTTCTTCCATTCAAGCTCAATCCCGATCCCTCGACCCTAAGCATTTCAAAAGATTAGTAGTAAGGGTGGCGGGTAAGATTTCAAGGAGTTTCGGGATCCCAAAACGTAAGTGGAGGGATACCTATGACATCCCAAAAGTTGTCCGTCCAACCGTCTGTCCGTCTGTCCGTCCGTCTGTAAGCACGATAACTCTCGAAGAGAATGATATTATATGAAACTTGGTGTGAGGATTTTTTGGGTCAAGAGTAAGGTCGAGTTCGTAGATGGGCTTTGTAGCCCTATATTTAGGGGTGGGGGAAGGGGTTTAAATTAAGGGGTAAGCAAAATATTTTTAAACAGCTAATGGGACAGTCGATTATGGGGTAAGAAGACATGATGAACACGATGGTGGAAACCATTTTCTCGCCGGACAAGTAGTTAGCGCGGAATCCGGCCAAAACCGGAAAATCTGTTAAAAGTAAAAGTTTTATTTGAAGTTGATTAGATGGTCGATTTAGGGGTAAGAAGGCATGCTGAACACGAGGGTGACAACAATTTTCTCGCCGGACAATTAGTTAGCCCGGAATCCGGCCAAAGCCGGAAAATCTGTTAAAAGTTAAAGATTTGTTTGAAGTTAACTATATGTTCCGGTTTAGGGGTAGTAAGACATGCTAAACACGATGGTAAAAATCATTTTCTCGCCGTGCAAGTAGTTCGCCCGGAATCCAGCCAAAACCGGAAAATTGCTAAAATTCTTCGTAGTTGATTAGATATCCGATTTAGGGGTAAGAAGAGATGCTGAATCCGTGTGTGACAGTCATTTTGTACTCGGACATATAGTTCGCCCGGAATTCGGCTGGAACCGGAAAATTTGTTTCAAGTTAAATTTTAATTTGAAGTTGATTAGATGTTCAATATAGGGGAAAGAAGATACGGTGAGTTCGATTTTAGCTTTTTTTTTTTGCCGGACAGGTAGTTCCTAAATTCGGACAAAACTACGAAATTCGCAGAAGTAAGGCAGGTAGTTTTCGTCCAAACAGATATGACTTATTGGGGTAAACACAAACATGCTGAATCCATGTCTGAACTTGGTTTTCTCAGATGATTAGCTTTTTGGCCTTAATCTGTTTCTGAATTTAAAAGTAAAAATGTTCAAGGAGTCTGGCAAAGACTGGATCTGGCGTAGAAAATACCCAATTGTCTGGATCAAATATTGAACTTTTGGGATCCCATCGACACCTTTGGTCTTGTTCTTCTAAGCTATAGGTGTGAAGCAAGGGTGTACTTTATCTCCATAGCTTTTTTACCTATTTATTAACGGTGTGGAGGGATTTTTAAGGACCAGGTAACCTGCAGGTGTTACTAAATTTGGTGGAGGAGTATAATAAATCTAAGTAGTTGGCCCTGAACGTGAATAAAACAGTTGCTATGGTTTGCCAAAAGGGAGGAAAACTAGGTGTGCATTACAGGGTATATTTTGAGGACAAGGAGCTATCAGTGAAAGAAGAGTTTGTGTATTTTGGGGTTAAATTTACGTCGAAGGGTAAATTTGGAAAGCATGTGGATCAGTGTGTGTTGAGGGGAGCAAGATTGTCAAATATCAGTCAATATTTATTGTCAATTTTAGAAGCCATGTACGGGATATTAAGAATATGATGTTCCAGAAGCGTATATTTAGGACTAAAATAGTAGGTCTATCAGACGCGCACAGACGGACAGACGGACAAATTTTGCGATGTCATAGGGGCATCCCTCCATTTACGTTTTGGGATCCCAAAAAGCGGCCGATCTTACAAGTGGGTGCGTATTATTGAGATATGGTGAATTCTTCGGATGTCTCAGGGGACAGTATACAAACCGTATTTAGAGGAATTAGATCAAAGTTTGTGATTGTTAGGTCAATCCAGTTTAGATTCTGCCAGACCAATGTTGAACATAGCATGGTTTTTATATTAAGCATCCGAGGATTACTAAACGATTTCGAAAAGGTACATCAGCGGATGTTCTGTTTTTGTTTTGTCATTTAAAAATATAAATTTAAATGATTTTCCCATTCGGCCCTAACTAAAAAGTGACTGAACAACACTAAAAGTTGCATTCTGTTTTCGTATTATTTATTTTATTGATAATTATTTCTTATGTTCTCATTTTTTTTTAATTTTGGTAAATTGTGTCGACTTTCAAATTCTATTCTACTTCATCTGCTATTTTTTTGTACCAATTGAAAGATCCACTTCAAATTATACGAAAAAAGCAACAAAGATCAACAGAGATCAAAAATTTAGTCAACTTCTAATGAAATTTTTACTTAAATTATTCGGTTTTCGCCAGATTCCAAAGGAACTAATTGTCCGGCGAGAAAATGAGTTTCAGATATGGATTCAGCATGTCTCCTTGCACCTAGTTCGACTATCTCGTTGGCTTTTTAACTTTTGTTTCGTGCCTTAATTTGAAGCCCCACCCCTAAATATGGGGCTAAAGGGCTTATCTACGAACTTGACCTCATGCCAAGTTTGAACTAGACCTACGTTGCCCGGGCAACGTGAAGTGTTGCGGCAACCTTTGTCCGGCTTCGCCGGCTAAAGTGTTGCGAGAGCAACACTTTGGTTTTGTTTCTTCGCTGTCGGTTAAATGCTGAAATTGTCAACTTATCGAAGCTTTTAAAACGGTATGTTCTAAAAAGAATAATCACATAATCAAAAGCTGTTCTTTAGCGTTGTAAAACCAACAACAAAACAATATCGGAAGAAGGCTATTTGTAACGTTTCAGGATTAAAATACCATAGATGACACTATTAATTATTACAAAACTACCTTATTGTTTTACATTACCGTCTCGTTTGTACCCGTTGCGTAAACAGTTAATCCTAGGTTATAGCGATAGACCATCGATACAAACTTTCTTACTGTCATATTTACAGAAATCGAATACAATGTGCACCAATTTTCAAAAATTTCTAGCCCCTCGTGAACCGATCTTACTTACAAGTCCGTCTCCCGTGATTGACATCAAATTCACCGGAAACAAATAATGGATGCACCAGCTATCAAAAGTTGCAAACCCCTCATCGCTGAAGATGATTATAGCATAAAAGCCGATTATTACTTACAAGTCCCATGCATGTCTTACAATTGGGAACAAAATTGTTCTTACCATCGAATACACCTGAGACAAATAACAGGTATACCAACTAGCAAAAGCTGCAAACTCCTCGTTTCCGAAGATGATTATGAGCTAACAGTCGACTGTTGCTTACAGTCGAATGTTGCTTACAAGTCCCTTACATGTCTCACAACTGGTATCGCCTATTTTTGGTTTCAGTGTGTACCTTACTCCTGAAGTTGTCAACCCCTTGAGACTTTCAAACTGGCTTATCTCATGAAGGATTTTTGTTCAGAAAATTTGATGGCATATATTTTGATCAGCTCTTCAAGGGCTATCGATGCCCTAACCACAACAAAAGCATATCGGAAAAAGGGACTAAATTGACTTTGCAGTCAGTTGAACTTTATCCTTTTCAATCGTAGACATCGTGACGGATGAAAACTTGGAATAATATCCTATATAATCTAGTTGGTATTATAAAGCTATCCGTAACTTTTTAGGATTAAAATACCATAGATGACACTATTAATTATTACGAAACTACCTTGTTTTACATTACAGTATCGTTTGTACCCGTTGCGTTAACAGTAAATCCTAGGTTACAGCGACAGACCAACAATACAAACTTTCTTACCGTCAGATTTCTATAAATCGAATACAATGTGCAACAATTTGCACTAATTTCTAGCCCCTCGTGCACCGATTCTACTGACAAGTCCCTTTCCCGTGATAGACATCAAGTTCACCGGATAAAAATAATGGGTATACCGACTAGCAAAAGTTGCAAACCCCTCATCGCTGAAGATTTGTGTAGCATAACAGCCGATTATTACTTACAAGTCCCTTGCATGTTTTACATTTGGGAACCAAATTGTTCATCAAATGACAGGTACGCCAACTAGCGAGAGCTGCAAACCCCTCATTGCCGAAGATGATTATGAGCTAACAGTTGCCTGTCGCGTACAAATCCCCTAAATGTCTCACAACTGGTATCGCCTATTTTTGGTTTCAGTGTGTACCTTACTACTGAAGTTGTCAACCCCTTGAAACTTTCAAACTGGTGTATCTCATAAAGGAATTTTTTTTACCAAAAAATGGATGTCATATACTTTGATCAGCTCATCAGCGGCTATCGATTGCCGTCGAAGTTGAACTTTATCCTTTTCAATCGTAGATATCGTGACGGATGAAAACTTGGAACAATATCTTATATAATCTAGTTGGTATTATAAAGCTATCCGTAACTTTTCAGGATTAAAATACCATAGATGACACTATTAATTATTACAAAATTACCTTATTGTTTTACATTACCGTATCGTTTGTACCCGTTGCGTAAACAGTTAATCCTAGGTTATAGCGATAGACCATCGATACAAACTTTCTTACTGTCATATTTACAGAAATCGAATACAATGTGCACCAATTTTCAAAAATTTCTAGCCTCTCGTGAACCGATTCTTACTTACTAGTCCGTCTCCCGTGATTGACATCAAATTCACCGGAAACAAATAATGGATATACCAGCTATCAAAAGTTGCAAGCCCCTCATCGCTGAAGATGATTATAGCATAAGCTTTTTAAACGGGATGTTCTAAAAAAAATAATCATATGATCAAAAGGTATTCTTCAGCGTTGTAAAAACAACAACAAAATAATACAGGAAGAAGGGACTAAATTAACTTTGCAGTCAGTTGTACTTTATCCTTTTCAATCGTAGACATCGTGACGGATGAAAACTTGGAACAATATCTTATATAATCTAGTTGGTAATAGAAAGCTATCCGTAACTTTTCAGGATTAAAATACTATAGATGACACTATTAATTATTATGAAACTACCTCATTGCTTTACATTTTCGTTTGTATCCGTTGTGTAAACAGTTAATCCTCGGTTACATTGATAGACCATCGACACAAACTTTCTTACCGTCAGATTTATAGAAATCGAATACAATGTGCACCCATTTGCAAAAATTCCTAGCCCCTCGTGAACCGATTCCTACTTACAAGTCCCTCTCCCGTGATATACATTAAGTTAACCGGAAACAAATAATGGGTACACCAGGTAGCAAAAGCTGCAAACCCATCATCGCAGAAGATGATTGTAGCATAACAGCCGATTATTACTTACAAGTCCCTTGATATCTTACCATTGGGAACCGAATTGTTCTTACCATCGAATACACCGGAAACAAATAACAGGTATACTAACAAGCAAAAGCTGCAAACCCCTCATTACCGAAGATGATTATGGGCTAACAGTCGACTGTTGCTTAAAAGTCCCCTATATGTATCATAACTGGTATCGCCTATTTTTGGTTTCAATGTACCTTACTAAGAAGTTGTCAACCCCTTTGAAATTTTCAAACTGGTGTATCTCATGAAGGAATTTTTGTACCAAAAAATGGATGGCATATACTTTGATCGGCTCATCAATGGCTATCGATTGCCGTCGAAAAAAAAATTCTACCTGTCTTAGTTCAAAAGTTGACTTTTTTGCCGTAGGCCAACTTTCTAACGTCACGACTTAGAAAGGAGCAAAGGTTAAGCTCTAGTTTCTTTAGCAATGAGAGAACTTTTAAAGTTTAAGAGGCACATCTGATAACGTTACTCTACCACAAACCAAAGTGCAAAAAAAAAAAATTATAAACTCAGCTGAAATCGTCGCAGACATGGACAGAAACAATAGATGGCAGCACTTTCGGACCCGTGGGAAAAAGCCACTTTTTTGTCTCTGTAGATTTTTCTATTTATCACTCAAAGAAGATATGTTGGCTGTGGGGCCGGGTAACTGCCGCATATATTTAACACTTATAGATTTTAGTCCATCTTCAATTTGAAACTGGTGCCTGCCTGCTTGCGTGCTAGAACGGAGCTTTCCACTCGAAAGCAGAAACATCTTTTGATGAAACGAAAGGTTCGCTACACAACTTCAGATAGTCCTCTCTGACATAGGCTATACAACTCCACTTCACTTCGCAAACCGTAGGCTCTGGCTCGATGACAAGCAAAAACCATCCTTATTGGCCCCAGGCAAGAGTTCTACGGAGCTTTCCAAAATGTAATGTCATATTCATCAATCCGGCCTAAGGTCCACACTTTCCGCAAAAACCGCACAGGTTAGACCCTTCTCAGTTACCAGGAATAAAATGAAATCGGAGTCATAGGAAAAAAAAAAAAAAAAAAAAAAAAAAAAACGAGGACAAAACCAAAGTGTTGCTCTCGCAACACAATAAAATATATCGATTCGAGTTATCGTGCTAACAGACGGACAACTTTTACGAAGTCATAGGTGCACGTCACTTACGTTTTGTATTTAAAAAAAAAAAAAATATTGGTGCGTATTTTCATTGTGTTGACCGATGAGGATTATAAATCCTTGGGGATGTGACCCTTGGTGACTCTGGGGAAAATCAGCAAACTGTGATTTACAGTTTTCAATCTCACTTGCCGATATTCAGAATCAGAGGCGTTCCTAGCCAAAAAAAAAATGTGGGGGGGGGGGGGGCAAGGTATTTACCAAATGGCCAGTCATTCTACCGACTATTTTTGCCGGAAAAACACTGTTTTTAAGGAATGTTTTGAAAAAAAATCGACTGATTTAACGAAAAACAGACTGTCTTTAAGGAAAATCGCCCTTTTTTACTCCTTCTTACTCCTAAACCAAGGATCGCTAACCAGTTCACACCTAAACCACTTCACCATTTTTTCTCTATCCGTCCCGTCCTCATGCTTTCTACAGACCAAGGATATGGTCGCATGCGGAATCCCAAAACTAAGGGAAGAAATGTTACTGGTGAATCGTAAGTCTCGTCAGAATTCCAACCATCCCACCGTATCTTCCCCACCCCAAACTACTAACCCACGCTGCCCCACGCATGCTCAAGCTCAGAGACATGCAAGGCGATTCCCACCGTCAAGCTTTCGATTATATAAAACGGCTTCCGCAAACCCATAGCACCATCTAGTGTCCGGGCACCGAACATGGGCGGACTCAAACCAAGAAACAGAAGTGAAGCTAGCTACAGCCTAAATTCGTTAAAATAGAACCACTGGAGAATTTTAAAAGACTGGCGAGACTACAGAGACAAAACACGCAAGCGACACTACGTAGACAAGACACTACGAAGACACGACACTACATCGAAACAAAAAAAGCCTCAGTACATGGACACGGGTGCGCGCCTCTACATAGACACGACGCTACGTAGACACGTCAGTAAGTGGACAAAATCCGACGCTACATGGACAAATTTCCCGACACTACGTGGACAAAAAAAAACCGACACTACGTGGACACGCCGGTACATCGAACGACACTACGTAGACACGACGGTACATCGAACGACACTACGTAGACACGACGGTACATCGAACGACACTACGTAGACACGACGGTACGTCGAACGACACTACGTGGACACGTCACTACGAGGACAAAATCCGACACTAGGTCGAAAATCAAAAAGTGTCTACGTAGTGTCGGTACCTGTACCGTCGTGTCTATGTAGTGTCGGTACTTGTACCGTCGTGTCCATGTAGTGTCGGTACCTATACCGTCGTGTCCATGTAGTGTCGGTCTTCGTACCGTCGTGTCTCTGTAGTGACGTGTCCATGTACTGACGCTTTTTTCGTTTCGATGTAGTGTCGTGTCCATGTACTGACACTTTTTTCTTTTCGATGTAGTGTCGTGTCTTCGTAGTGTCGCCTGTGTGTTTTGTCTCTGTAGTGTCGCCGGTCTGTTGAAATTCTCCAGCGTTTCTATTTCAAGGAATATAGGATGTATTGCTAGCTAGCTTCACTTTTGTTTCTTGATTTGAGTCCGCCCATGTTCGTAGTCATGTTCGGCGCCCGGACAGTAGATGGTGCTATGGGTTTGCGGAAGCCGTTTTATATATAATGAAAAGCTTGACGGTGGGAATCGGGTTGCATGTCTCTGAGCTTGAGCATGCGTGGGTTAGTAGTTTGGGGTTGGGAAGATATGGTAGGATGGTTGAAATTCTGACCAGACTTACGATTCACCAGCAACATTTCTTCCCCTAGGCTAGCTTAGGGATTCCGCATGCGACCATATCCAGTCGGTTTTTCTTGAAATCAGTCGATTTTTTTCAAAACTTTTGTTTTCTCCGGCAAAAATAGTCGGTAAAAATGACCGCCATCTGTTAAAAACCTTGCCCCCCCCCCCAAAAAAAAATCGTTTTGGCTAGTAACGCCTCTGATCCTGAATATCGTCGTGAACTGTAAATCACAGTCTGCTGATTGTCCCCAGAGTCACCAAGGGTCACATCCTCAAGGACTTATAATCCTCATCGGTCAACACAATGAATATATGCACCAATATGCTTTTAAAACGGGATGTTCTAAAAAAGATAATCACATGATCAAAAGCTATTCTTCAGCGTGTTAAAAACAACAACAAAATAATATCGGAAGAAGGGACTAAATTGACTTTGCAGTCAGTTGAACTTTATCCTTTTCAATCGTTGACATCGTGACGGATAAAAACTTGGAACAATATCTTATATAATCTAGTTGGTATTAGAAAGCTATGCGTAAATTTCCAGGATTAAAATACCATAGATGACACTAAAAATTATTATGAAACTACCTCACTGTTTTACATTTTCATTTGTATCCGTCGCGTAAACAGTTAATCCTAAGTTAGAGCGATAGACCATCGACACTAACATTCTTACCGTCAGATTTATAGAAATCGAATACAACGTGCACCCATTTGCAAAAATTTCTAGACCCTCGTGAACCGATTCCTACTTACAAGTCCCTCTTCCGTGATGGACATCAAGTTCACTGAAAACAAATAATGGGTAGGCCTACACCAGCTAGCAAAAGCTGCAAAGCCCTCATCGCTGAAGATGATTGTAGCATAGCAGCCGATCATTACTTACAAGTCCTTTGCATATCTTACCACTGGGAACCAAATTGTTCTTACTGTCGAATACACCGGAAACAAATAACAGTTACACCAACTAGCAAAAGGTGCAAACCCCTCATTGCCGAAGATGATTATGAGCTAACAGTAGACTGTTTGCTTAGAAGTCCCCTACATGTCTCACAACTGGTATCGCCTATTTTTGGTTTCAGTGTGTACCTTACTACTGAAGTTGTCAACCCCTTGAAATTTTCAAACTGGTGTATGTCATGAAGGAATTTTTGTACCAAAAAATGGATGACATATACTTTGATCAACTCATCCACGGCTATCGATTGCCGTCGAAAAATTTCTACCTGTTTTAGTTCAAAAGTTGGCCATCTTTCTATCGTCACCACTTAGAAAAGAGCAAAGGATAAGCTCTAGTTTCTTTAGCAATGAGATAACTTTTAAAGTTTAAGAGGCATATCTGATACCATTTCTCTACCGAAAACCCAAATGCAAAAAAACGAAACAATAGATGGCAGCACTTTCGGACCCGTGTGAAAAAGCCACTTTTTTGTTTCTGTAAGTTTTTCTATTTATCACTCAAAGAAGATATGTTGGCTGTGGGGCGGGGTAACTGCCGCATATATTTAACACTTATAGATTTTAGTCCATCTTCAATTTGAAACTGGTGCCTGCTTGCTTGCGTGCTAGAACGGAGCTTTCCACTCGAAAGCAGTAACATGGTTTGATGAAACGAAAGGTTCGCTACACAACTTCAGATAGTCCTTCTTGACATGGGCTATATAACTCCACTTCACTTCGCACACCGTAGGCTCTGGCTCGAGGACAAGCAAAAACCATCCTTATTGGCCCCAGGCAAGAGTTCTGAGCTTTCCAAAATGTAATGTCATATTCATCGATCCGGCCTAAGGTCCACACTTTCCGTAAAATCCGCACAGGTTAGACCCTTACCAGTTACAAGGAATAAAATGAAATCGGCGGCATAGAAAAAAAAACAACCTTAGGACAAAACCAAAGTGTTGCTGGAGCAACACAAAAATGTAAATAGGTAAAATTAAAAGAATGAAGTTTCCCGGATAGGCCTATCTACAAGACACTGGATCAAATATTACATTTTTGGGATCCCATCGTAACCTTTGGTCTTGTCTTTTTACCGTTAATTACGCGCATATATCTTTGAATTCCGCCAGGGGATCCAGCAGATGGGCTGACGGCAAGAATTTACAGATTCACTCCCACAAGAGAGGCCGGATTGACTTCCAAAGAGTCATAATTCGAACCCCACCAAGTTTTGTTGACGGTTCTGTTTGGAAGTTTTGATTGGTCTGAACTGGATTATCCTGAATATCGTCAAGTTATAGCTTGTTACACGGGGCCGAAACAGCGGCCGATTCTCGATTATCGGCTGATTTACGCGCGTACTTACCGGTTGAAAAAAAAACAGCGGTCGATCTTCCAAATAGGCGCGTATTATTGAGATAAGGTGAATTCTCGGAATGCGACCTTTGATGTCTCAAGGGATACTATACAAACCGTATTTAGGGGAATTAGGTCAAACATGGTGAGTGTTCGGTAAATCCAGTTCAAATTCTGTCAGACCGATGTTGGACATAGCATGGTTTTTCATCCGAGGATTACTAAACGATTTCGAAAAAGGTACATCAGCGGATGTTCTGTTTATGCTTGATTTTCCCATTCAGCCCTCACTAAAAAGTGACTGAACAATAATAAAAGTTGCATTCTGTTTTCGTATTATTTATTTTATACATAATTATCCCTTATGTTCTCATATAAACATGAAAATATTTAAATTAATTTTATTTGCTTTATGAGTTAAAATTGCCAAGTCGCCTGAAATCTGTCAACTATTTGGCTGTGACACACCCACAAGATGTTTTGTGTTAATTTCATACATTTTGTTACAAACAAAGAGAATATGCGAAATTTCGGAAGTTTTGCAACAATTGATACGTCGTATTGAGCAGGTCAGCCGCTGTTTACGCGTTTATTTCAGTCCCGTGTGAACAAGCGTTTAGATTGAAAACCCTAAATTACAGTCTGCTGGTCATCCAAAGGGTTTATAATCCTCATCGATCGTGAAACCCGTAAAAATGATGAAAAACCGTGATGAAAATCCGCTCGTGGCTAAGTTTGGATTATTTTTAACCACTATTTACACGCGTATCATCTTTGAATTCCGCCAGCGCTCCTAGCAGATAGGCTGCTGACAAGAGCTTACAGACTCGCTCCCCCCGCAGAGGCCGGATTGGGTTCGGACTCCTAAAGAGACACAACTAGAATCCTAGCTCTTAGTTCCAACCAAGTTTGGTTTGGACCCGACCATCCTTTCGGGTCTATTTGCTGATCATTGAATTCTGGAAAGCTCCCGCCCTCCCCTAACCTATGGGTCGGATCGCAACCGGACTTGTTTCTGTCTATTTCAGGTCCTAAGCTTTATTTGGGTACAAAATTTCATAGTCCTCGCTTTCTTATGAGTGCCCGAAATCGAGATCCCGCAGACGCACAAACCAAAGCAAAATTTTAACAGATAGCAGAGACAAGGTTGGGGTGTCATCTAGCGACTTTAAATCAAGTGTTGGCGTACGCAAAGGGGAGCAGGCAGAAACTTTATTGTTATTTTGAACATGAAAAAAAAATAAAAAAAATCCTGGACAACATCCTGAGCTGGAATTTCGACATGGAAGAGACACATTTCCGACACTACAGGGACACGACGCTACATGGACACGTCAGAACGAAGAAAAACAAAGGCCCGACACTACGAAGACACGTCACTACGTCGAAAACGAAAAGGCGTCACTACATAGACACGACGGTATGTCGAACGACGCTACGTCGACACGACGGTACATCGAACGACACTACGTAGACACGACGGTGCGTCGAACGACACTACGTGGACACGTCACTATGAGGACAAAATCCGACACTACGTTGAAAATCAAAAAGTGTCTACGTAGTGTCGGTACCTGTACCGTCGTGTCTATGTAGTGTCGGTACTTGTACCGTCGTGTCCATGTAGTGTCGGTACCTGTACCGTCGTGTCTATGTAGTGTCGGTCTTCGTACCGTCGTGTCTCTGTAGTGACGTGTCCATGTACTGACACTTTTTTCGTTTCGATGTAGTGTCGTGTCCATGTACTGACACTTTTTTCGTTTCGATGTAGTGTCGTGTCTTCTTAGTGTCGCCTGTGTGTTTTGTCTCTGTAGTGTCGCCAGTCTGTTGAAATTCTCCAGCGTTTCTATTTCAAGGAATATAGGATGTATTGCTAGCTAGCTTCACTTTTGTTTCTTGGTTTGAGTCCGCCCATGTTCGTAGTCATGTTCGGCGCCCGGACAGTAGATGGTGCTATGGGTTTGCGGAAGCCGTTTTATATATAATGAAAAGCTTGACGGTGGGTGTCGTCTTTTTTTTGTCCACGTAGTGTCGGGAAATTTGTCCACGTAGCGTCGGATTTTGTCCACTTACTGACGTGTCTACGTAGCGTCGTGTCTATGTAGGGGCGCGCACCCGCTTTCACTATTTGAAATTAAATGAACCTGAACCAGTGCGGTGTCGTTGAGGGGGGGTGATGTCTCTACGTAGACACGACACTACGAAGACACGACACTACATCGAAACGAAAAAAGCGTCAGTACATAGACACGTCACTACAGAGACACGACGGTGCGAAGACCGACACTACATGGACACGATGGTACAGGTACCAACACTACATGGACACGACGGTACAAGTACCGACACTACATAGACACGACGGTACAGGTACCGACACTACGTAGACCCTTTTTGATTTTCGACGTAGTGTCGGATTTTGTCCTCATAGTGACGTGTCCACGTAGTGTCGTTCGACGTACCGTCGTGTCTACGTAGCGTCGTTCGAAATACCGTCGAGTCTATGTAGTGACGCCTTTTCGTTTTCGACGTAGTGACGTGTCTTCGTAGTGTCGGGCCTTTGTTTTTCTTCGTTCTGACGTTTCCATGTAGCGTCGTGTCCCTGTTGTGTCGGAAATTTGTGTCTCTTCCATGTCGAAATTCCAGCTTAGGATATTGTCCAGGATTTTTTTTGTTACATATTTAAGTTCAAAATTACAATAAAGTTTCTGCCTGCTCCCCTTTGCATACGCCAACACTTGATTAAAGTCGCTAGATGACACCCCAACCTTGTCTCTGCTATCTGTTAAAATTTGGCTTTGGTTTGTGCGTCTGCGGGATCTCGATTTCGGGCACTCATAAGAAAGCGAGGACTATGAAGTTTTGTACCCAAATAAAGCTTAGGACCTGAAATAGACAGAAACAAGTCCGGTTGCGATCCGACTCATAGGTTAGGAGAGGGCGGGGGCTTTCCAGAATTCAATGATCGGCAAATAAACCCGAAAGGATGGTCGGGTCCAAACCAAACTTGGTTGGAGCTAAGAGCTAGGGTTCTAGTTGTGTCTCTTTAGGAGTCCAAACCCAATGCGACCTCTGTGGGGGGAGCGAGTCTGTAAGCTCTTGCCAGCAGCCTATCTGCTAGGAGCGCTGGCGGAATTCAAAGATGATGCCGTCAGCCCATCTGCTAGATCGCCCGGCGGAATTCAAAGATATACGCGCGTAATTAACGGTAAAAAGAACAAGACCAAAGGTTACGATGGGATCCCAAAAACTGAATATTTGATCCAGACAACTGTGTCTTGTAGATAGGCCTATCCGTGAAACTTCATTCTTTTAACTTTACCTATTTACATTTTTGTGTTGCGAAAGCAACACTTTGGTTTTGTCCTAAGGTTTTTTTGTGTTTTTTTTCCTATGCCGCCAATTTCATTTTATTCCTAGTAACTGGTAAGGGTCTAACCTGTGCGGATTTTACGGAAAGTGTGGACCTTAGGCCGGATTGATGAATATGACATTACATTTTGGAAAGCTCAGAACTCTTGCCTGGGGCCAATAAGGATGGTTTTTGCTTGTCCTCGAGCCAGAGCCTCCGGTGTGCGAAGTGAAGTGGAGTTACATAGCCCATGTCAGAGAGGACTATCTGAAGTTGTGTAGCGAACCTTTCGTTTCTCAAACCATGTTACTGCTTTCGAGTGGAAAGCTCCGTTCTAGCACGCAAGCAAGCAGGCACCAGTTTCAAATTGAAGATGGATTAAAATCTATAAGCGCTAAATATATGCGGCAGTTACCCGGCCCCACAGCCAACATATCTTCTTTGAGTGATAAATAGAAAAACCTACAGAAACAAAAAAGTGGCTTTTTCACACGGGTCCGAAAGTGCTGCCATCTACTGTTTCGTTTTTTTTTGCATTTGGGTTTGCGGTAGAGAAATGGTATCAGATATGCCTCTTAAACTTTAAAAGTTATCTCATTGCTAAAGAAACTAGAGCTTATCCTTTGCTCCTTTCTAAGGGGTGACGTTAGAAAGTTGGCCAACTTGTGAACTAAGACAGGTAGAATTTTTTTTCGTCGGCAATCGATAGCCGTGGATGAGTTGATCAAAGTATATGTCATCCATTTCTTGATACAAAAATTCCTTCATGAGATACACCAGTTTGAAAATTTCAAGGGATCGACAACTTCAGTAGAAAGGTACACACTGAAACCAAAAATAGGCGATACCGGTAGGCGATAAACAGTCTACTGTTAGCTCATAATCATCTTCGGCAATGAGGGGTTTGCACCTTTTGCTAGTTGGTGTAACTGTTATTTGTTTCCGGTGTAGGCTATTCGATGGAAGTTGGTTCCCAGTGGTAAGATATGCAAAGGACTTGTAAGTAATGATCGGCTGTTATGCTACAATCATCTTCAGCGATGAGGGCTTTGCAGTTTTTTCTAGCTGGTGTAGGCCTACCCATTATTTGTTTTCTGTGAACTTGATGTCCATCACGGAAGAGGGACTTGTAAGTAGGAATCGGTTCACGAGGGTCTAGAAATTTTTGCAAATGGGCGCACGTTGTATTCGATTTCTATAGATCTGACGGTAAGAAAGTTTGTGTCGATGGTCTATCGCTCTAACTTAGGATTAACTGTTTACGCGACGGATACAAATGAAAATGTAAAACAATGAGGTAGTTCCATAATAATTTTTAGTGTCATCTATGGCATCTATGGTATCCTTGAAAGTTACGCATAGCTTTCTAATACCAACTTGATTATATAAGATATTGTTCCAAGTTTTCATCCGTCACGATGTCTACGATTAAAAAGCATAAAGTTCAACTGAGTGCAAAGTCAATTTAGTCCCTTCTTCCAATATTATTTGTTGTTGTTTTTACACGCTGAAGAATTGCTTTTGATCATGTGATTATCTTTTTTAGAACATCCCGTTTTAAAAGCATATTGGTGCGTATTTTCATTGTGTTGACCGATGAGGATTATAAGTCCTTGGGGATGTGACCCTTGGTGACTCTGGGGACAGTGAGGAGACTGTGATTTACAGTTCACTTGACGATATTCAGGATCAGAGGCGTTACTAGCCAAAAGATTTTTTTTTTTTTTTGGGGGGGGGGGGGGGGGCAAGGTTTTTACCAAATGGCGGTCATTTTTACCGACTATTTTTGCCGGAGAAAACGAAAGTTTTGAAAAAAATAGACTGATTTCAAGAAAAACCGACTGGGTATGGTCGCATGCGGAATCCCTAAGCTAGCCTAGGGGAAGAAATGTTGCTGGTGAATCGTAAGTCTGGTCAGAATTTCAACCATCCTACCATATCTTCCCAACCCCAAACTACTAACCCACGCATGCTCAACCTCAGAGACATGCAATCTGATTCCCACCGTCAAGCTTTCCATTATATATAAAACGGCTTCCGCAATCCCATAGCACCATCTACTGTCCGGGCGCCGAACATGACTACGAACATGGGCGGACTCAAACCAAGAAACAAAAGTGAAGCTAGCTGGCAATACATCCTATATTCCTTAAAATAGAAACGCTGGAGAATTTTAACAGACTGGCGACACAACAGAGACAAAACACACAGGCGACACTACGAAGACACGACACTACATCGAAACGAAAAAAGCGTCAGTACATGGACACGACACTACATCGAAACGAAAAAAGTGTCAGTACATGGACACGTCACTACAGAGACACGACGGTACGAAGACCGACACTACATGGACACGACGGTACAGGTACCGACACTACATGGACACGACGGTGCAAGTACCGACACTTCAGAGACACGACGGTACAGGTACCGACACTACGTAGACACTTTTTTTATTTTCGACGTAGTGTCGGATTTTGTCCTCGTAGTGACGTGTCCACGTAGTGTCGTGCGACGTACCGTCGTGTCTACGTAGCGTCGTTCGATGTACCGTCGTGTCCACGTAGTGTCGTTTTTTTTTTGTCCACGTAGTGTCGGGAAATTTGTCCATGTAGCGTCGGATTTTGTCCACTTACTGACGTGTCGACGTAGCGTCGTGTCTATGTAGAGGCGCGCACCCGTTGAGGGGTTTAGAATGTACCGTGTTAGATTCGAGTTTCCGGGTTTTAGAATGCAAGGAAAGATTACGGAGGTAAGGAAGGTAAGATAGGTCCTTTAACAGTTTCACAGCAACGTTTTGGACAAGAAGTCATTCATCCTATAAACTCTTGATGACTAACTCTTCGTGCGATGAAGAATCACCGTATGCCTGGCGAAGAGCCGGAAGCGTCACCACAGCTGTCCCCAACGAACGCCTTTGATTGGTTGTCCTCAGTCCTGGTTCTAGCCAAGGGTATAACCAGGACTGTTCTTTAAGATGTCCGCTTTTGAGTGTTCTGGATTGCCCAGATAGTTCTCGTTGACTTGACTCGGTACAGCGAAGTTAAGGGAGTATTTGTATGCGTATCTAAGAAATGCAGAAGCAAGATAGTTGAGGGCGATTACAGCAAAGGGTTCGGATGAAACGAACTTTACGCTTTCTCGCTTACGCAGCTCTCCTGAACGCCGTTAGGCTTGTCTCCTTTTCTTTGGAAGAAAAATATGATCTCTGATTGACTCACGAGGATTTTCGGGCCAGAGGCGAAAGATTTTCTTCACAGCTTTTAAACTGGACATAATTACGGATAAGTGCTGAGAGGTAGGAAGAAAAACATGGAGCGACAAGCTAAAAGCTTAACGACAAATTTATTAAGAAAGGAATAAACAAAAATCTTTGTTAAAAGGCCGTATTTAAACCTACCCTCTGTTGAGTCTCACCGTTAACACCAGACGAGATGTTCGACATCAAACATTCCTGTTCTACATACCTCCAAATTTTGAGCAAGAATACAAATAAAACCCCCGAAATTCGCAAGGATTAAATTTTGTAAGTTGGTATCCGAAACTCACAGATGTGTCACTTCTAAGTACTCACAGATAATGAATCATTTATGAATCCCCCTGACGCGATTCACACTCAAATTCAAGAAGCTGAAGGAAGTGAATGCACGTGACCTTTCGTCAGTGTCCGTGATACTTTTGATTTCCAAAATAATAGTTTGCTGGCGTTGCGAAAGAGAGTAGTTGGTTTAAGTCAGGAATTGTGAATTTTGAGCTCGTCTTCAAGTCGCTTGATCTTTGAAGAGTTCTAACGAAATATTATCATATTCGCTCACCTCATAAATAGGTTTTGGACTGTTGAGCTATCAACTTTTGAACTTTCAAAAAGCCTATCTTTGTCCATGGTTCGCAGTCAGTGCCGTAACCTATCGCTGCTCCAGACATTCTCGATGAAGGTAGCCTAGCATCCCAGCGCCGTAGGCAGATCATCACCAGTCTCAGTACCAGGGGCGGATCCAGCCTTTCGTTCTAGGGGGGGCGATTCTTACCGAAAAGAGTGGGAGTAGTGGCCTTTTTGTCGGCCACAAGGCTGATTTTTTTTTTCGTGTTTTAAGTGTCCCTGTCGGTCTCTTATTTAATGGAAATGTGGTTTTCATAAATTACATTAATGCTTACAAAAACTGTACTTGATCAACTTACAACTGTTTACAAGAAAAATTCGAGCTTCCTGGCTCCACTGTTCGCAAACCTGTCTGTCAAGCGTCTTTTGTCCGTGTTTTCCGACATTAATGTCGCTTAAACGACGAAAGTCCTCGTGACGGATGTTCAAATTTCACTATACACTGGAACGAAATGTTTGTTTTTACCAGGTCCGGTTGCGTTGCGTCTCGAATCTAGCTAAAATTTACCGGGTGAACTGTTGCTATG
The DNA here is from genome assembly GCA_023053575.1 of Branchinecta lynchi. Taxonomy (NCBI): domain Eukaryota; kingdom Metazoa; phylum Arthropoda; class Branchiopoda; order Anostraca; family Branchinectidae; genus Branchinecta; species Branchinecta lynchi. The sequence goes on along the minus strand of JAKZAP010000014.1, from coordinate 13,777,615 downwards.
CTATGAGCGAGCTATGAGGTGAGAAACAGTCGAGGCTAGATTGACAGAGGAAAAGCTGTGGGTTGAACGTAGTGTAAAATGTTCTAGAGTCTAGTTACAGTAGTTAGAACATGCATTAATGCAGACTTCCGTAAGTGCAGCAAACAAAACAAAAAAATTACAGCCCGTCTAGGGGGGGCGATCGCCCCCCTCGCCCCCCCCCCCCCCTGGATCCGCCCCTGCTCAGTACGACAGTAATCTTCAAGAATTGAAAGCGTAACGGCCCATCCAAGCCTTTCCGCACATGTTTGTCTTCATTGTAACTTGCAGGATCTCGCTTCTGCAGTCTGTCTATGCTTTCTTGTTAACAATTGTGGTTACTTTCGTAACACACACCAAATCCGTTCTGGGACGACTGCCCTCTTTGAGAAAATTCCACTCAACCGGTCTCTCGTTGGTGTTCGCTGTATACGATGAAGTCATTTAAGAAACATCCACGAGGAGGAGTATACCTTGAAGTACTATGGACATGTAAACCGGATTACGCGTCATTACGAATACTATGGGCGAAAACCTGTTTGTAACAATAGATTTGGAAGCCTGTATGTAGCAAAAAATGATTCCATGGCCGCTAACAGCAGTGTTGCCACTGCAGTAGTATTTTACTAGATTTAGTAAAAAAAAAAGAGGAAAAATTTAGTAAATTTTTTCTAATCTAGTAAAAATCACGAAATGGAGCAAACGAAAAAATGGTTAGGCCCTTGTGTCATTGTTCATGAAAATTGAAAAAGTAATGGCAGATTAGGATCTCCCCTGAATTTCTTCTAATAATCATGCGAGTTGTCTAGCAAACGCAGCAACTCGAACATTTTAACTGCTAGTAACTAGCAAAACAAGGAATTATAGGGTTTAATAAACTGAAGTTTGGTCGGGAGGCAACACTGAATGACAAGGTGGACATTGACCTATCGAAGTCGTTCGAATACTAGTGTGATAGGGTGTATATTTATGAGTGGCGAGTGCGAACCCCTTCACCCGGGTACGAGCCTGGGTTCTCGAACCCCAGATATTAAAGATATTCCTTTTCGACACATAAAATAGATTGAGCATTCGCTCTTGAGCTCCTAGTCGCTGTACAGGGTGGGAATGTGGTCCACCAGTCTCACGGCCGTTTTGAAAATCGAACACACCAGTCTCACTGTTTCGAACCAACAGTCTCATAAAAATGGCGCCGGGAACCAGCAGTCTCGGAAACGAGACCAACAGTCTCAGATCCAGACCAACATCTCACCTAATTTCCAATTTTTTTAGAGTAAAAAAGTGTTTTCATTGTTTTTCTCTGTCAGTCCCTTGAATTACGCGCTTGTGACAGCACGACAGGTAGAGTGAAGCTTGGTCTTTCAATACATGTATTCATCTCCGCTATTGGCTTGGCACTTCTCAGTGAGTAGGGCTCTGAAAAAGCAAACAAATTTATTTTTTTGTTTTCTGTGTTGTTCAATAGAATTCTGCTACTCTGCCAACTACAACAGGTACAGTGAAGCCTGGGCTTTCAAACGATATATGATTCACTGTTACTGGATTACCAAGTGTCACATTGGGTTGCCTTGAAAAATTGTTTTGGTAAACAAATGTAATTTCTAGTCGGTCTATGCGATTTCTTGAAATTTTCTAACTTTGCGACCAGTTTTGGTAGATTTAAGCATGAGTTTTCCACAGATCCATGTACCTCTGATACTGGCTTCGTCAGTTTGTTGCTGGGTTCCTATGGTAAACTCATTAGCTGTTTTTTTTTAACTGCCCTGCTTGATACTGTTGCATGTTTTGTCGCCTCACTGTTCAGTTCACCTGACTGACTGGTCCGGTATTAGTTTGTTCCATTCTTTTTCCATGCATTTTCCAAACTTAAAATACTATTCTGAGGCTGTCTCTACACAACTACAGTAAGCGGTCAAGTATCGCTCAATGGAACCTATTGTAAGGCTCGCCGTTGGGGCGGTACGAGAGAGACAGTCGAAGCGAGGTTAATGACCCCGGCAAGGTTTACTTGGCCTCGGTTTCCGTAGTTAACTCAGTGAAGAGCCGTCACCTAGAGTGACGTTGAGCTCGAAGCTGGCGTGGAGACGGTAATGTAGGATTTTGGTAGCGTGTAGTCGAGTGCGTGTGGGTTCTCTTTCCTATCTGCTATGATAACAGTCTACCCGCTTTCTAAGGCCTAAATAAACCTCACGATCTCTCCAGACACAAGAATTGGTTTACTTTACAAATCCATATAAAGATGGAAGAAATGGTGTTTAATTTTTGATATTCCTTTATATATGTAGTGTAAGTTGATGGTGAGGATAGGTCTGAAGAGCTGGTGTGGACTTGGCCTTGTAGTTATGATGATGTATATCTAAAAGAAAACTTACGTTAGTATCTCCTCTAATTCCTAGTCGGGTGGTGCTCACGGAAGAACGGCTGGATCAGAACTCCCCGAATCATTCTTTTCCAGCTCTCACCTTCTTTCGAGGGAAGCCATTCTTTTTGGGGGGCGGGGTCGGGGTTGAAGTTTTTCCCTTAGACCTGATTGGCTGTTAGATTCGTGATGCAGCACTCGTTGTTCATTATGTTGGTGACTTTGTTCAAGGGATCTTATTTATTGCTTCTTTGACCGTGCCAGATAAGCGCACGTGATTTATTGTTAGAAACTTGAGTTGGGTAAAATAGCTTTGAGTAATAAACGTTAAAAAGGACAGGAGAATAAATCTAGAAGAGGGAGGCCTATTGTAAAATAATAAATTAAGTGGAACGATCTCACCTTGAGTGTTCCGAGGGGGAGGAAGGACCCTTCTTACACTATTATGGCTCACCAGAGCTGCGTTGCTCATTTATCCAGTCGACTGAGATTTTGGACTAAAATTTGACTTTTGACGACCGAGAATAAATGGTCATTCTTTCCATGGTTAAGTGGTTAAGCTACAGTAAGCGGTCAAGTAACGCTCAATGTACCTATCATCGCTCACCAGAGCTGGATTCGATCCGCATTTCCAGTCGACTTCAATCATCATTTCGCCATTTCATTTGCTATTCTCAGTTGACTGATAGCGATCAATTTATCCAGTCGACTGACATTGTCAACTAAAGGTGACTTTTGACAACAGAGAACGAACGGTCATTTGTTCCATGGATAACCGGTTAAAGTAAGCGGTCAGGTATCGCTCAATGGAACATTTTATCTCTCACTAGAGCTGCATTTGATTTGCATTTCCAGTTAACTTAAATCGTCATTTTGCAGTTTTATTTCCTATTCTCAGTTGACTGATAGGTTCTATTTATCCAGTCGACTGACATTGTCCACTAAAAGTTGACTTTGGACGACCGACAACAAATGGTCATTCGTTCCATGGATAACCGGTTAACAGTAAGTGGTCAAGTATCGCTCAATGGAACATTTTATCGCTCACCAGAGATGCGTTTGATTTGCATTTCCAGTTGACTGAAATAATCTTTTTGCTGTTTTCTTTGCTATTCTCAGTTAGCATTCAATTTATCCAGTCGACTCAGATTGTCTTTCTTGGGATTTTCTAACTTTACAACCAGTTTTGGTAGATTTAAGCATGGACTTCCCACAGATACGTGTATCTCTGATATTGGCTTAGTCAGTTTCTTGCTGGTGTCCTTTGATAAACTCATTAGCTGTGTTTTTTTTAACTGACCTGCTAGACCCTGTTGAATCTTTTGTTGTCTCACTATTCAGTTCACCTGACTGCCTGGTCCGGTACTAGTTTAGTTGTCTCACTATTCAGTTCACCTGACTGCCCTGGTCCGGTACTTAGTAAATATACCTCGAACAAAATATAAAGAAACAAAGGACTTACGTGATCGTAAGTCCGAAGATAATTTTGTGGTTGCTAAATATAATTGTCAGGGTATAGAGTCCGCGTTCAGTTCTCTTCTGAATGTAGTTAATGAATCGAGATCAGGTTTTGATGTTATTGGATTGACGGAAACATTCATAATGGACACTACACCGACTTCATGTTTGAAATTGAAGGATACACAGTTCTTTGCAAGAATCACAGGCAAATTAACCAAAGGTGCTCTTGCTTATCTGGTAAGAAATTAACTAGAAGTTGTAGAGTACCCTGAATTGAGTGTATGGAAGGAAGGGGTATTCGAATCACTTGTAATAACAATGTCATTTAACGGGCGCCGTCTTTTTTGTATTCTGCTGTACCCACCACCAAGTACCCCAGCACCTGAAGGAATCGCGTATCTAGAGGCTCTCTTGACAGGGCTTCGCTCGACTCGTAATCCGTGCGTAATAATGGGCGATTTTAACTTTAATCTGTTAGATCTTGATCCCAGTTGCAACCTGTATTTTTTTTACAAGTGGTATATCATTCTGTTTCTTCCCTTCTATTAATATTCCAACTAGAATAACATTGACAAGTGCTACTCTTATTGATTCGATTTTGTTGCCAGAAGGTTATTGTGAAAAAGTTAAATCGTCGGGAGTCTTGCTGTCCCCCGTTTCAGACCACCTTTTGAATTTTATTACATTGTCATTACCAAAGCACCTTCCGAAACGAGGGAATGTACGAAACCCACCAAAAATGTACGACATGTATGATAAAAATGCTGATAAACAAAAGCGTACCTGTCTGAGATTGATTGGAGTGATGTATTAAGTATCAGTGATGCTGAAGGGGCTTATGTGTTATTTATGAATAAGCTTGAATTGGGGATTAAGCTATGTTGTTCGGTTAATCCTGTAATTAGGAAATGTAAACTGAATCAAGTGGATGTTCCTTGGATTAGTCATGAATTGAATAATATGAAATAGCTTAGAGCTATTAAGGATTTTTGACTGTTCCAAAAACACGAATTATGTGACTTCAGAAGCAGAACCACGTTTTCAATATCATGCCAATCAATGCCGAAACCTTTCTATGGTTGTCAGTGATACCCATCACAGTTTTATTTGTTTCCCCATGAGGCCCCAGCCATGTCGGTCCTGGTATATCTACGTGGCTTCGACGCTGGAGTCCTAGACTTCTACATTGAAATTGAAAATTTGCTTCTTCTTTATCTGTCACGGTACAAGTCCCCTGTATAAAGCACTATCTGTGTAAAATACATTACCTTGCGTGACATTTGGCCTCGAGCCTTCTCTCTGCCAATCTTTATGTTGAGCTTAATTTGAAATAAACAGAACTGTAACTTGAACATAGGAATGTGAATTCAATTAGATGAATTTGCGTTCGAGCGGAATCACTGTTCCTATGGCCGTCTTATATCTGACTATTTCAGTGGTTTGCGAACTATGTTCACAATCCCTAGGCAGATCAATTGGGAGAGCGGTCGCCTTGTAAGCGGAGGGCCCTGAGTTCAAATCCCGGCTGAGGAGATTTTTATCTTTCAATTAGGTACTTATAAAAGTAATTCTCGTTTGAGTGGGCCAACCCTAGCACTCTTCATATTGATGTTCACTTCGTTGCGCCTGATGCATGCATACCAGCTCTTCCGCTGTCACCATGTTGCCGGAACTGGTTCACTTTTGCACACTTTTACACAAAGTTTTTACACACTTCCTCTGGGATGAGATTTAGTTGTATTTCACGAATTCGCCGCGCTTGCGGCTCGCGCGATCTGGATGCCCCGCAGCTCGCTAATGAAATCATTCTCTTTGCGCACGTACCGTTGACAGGTACTGGTTTTCCTAAAACATGAAATAATAAGTAAGTAAATCATTTATATCTGACCCGCCACTTTCAAAAGCAGTGTACGCAAATTAAAATAAAGAAATTAAATAAAACAAAAACAAAAAAATACAATGTATAATTTTTTTATTCTTCGGCCAGAAACGAGCGTAGAATGTCATGCGTGCCCAGGTCCCCCCCCCCCCTCTGGTCCTGGACCCAGTTAATTATTTACTTTGTTATCTGCTGATGAAGTTGGGGTTACCTGGATCAGAGGGCAGATTTGTCTTGTTTGTTTGTGGGGGGGGGGGGGGTATGGTAAGTTTGCGGTAAGCCGTACAGTGAAAGATAAGTTGTGTGCTGGTCCTTGCATTTGCCCTATCGCTATCAGCAGTTTACAAGGGGAGGGTATTTTTCAGTTGATTGGTCGTCGCGTATAGTTACAAGAGAAGGGAGATATTTGCTCGAAAAGCGGCGGAAGATGAGGATTTGGTAAGAGATATGGCGACCTTCGTCTTGCCCGCGTCTTGGGAAGCTAAAAGTACTTGACTATATGGAACATGCAGTCAGAAAGGAACAGGTCGAGTAATTACTACAATAGGAGCTATCTTTCCTTGATCATAGAAATGGAATCCATAAAGTTGTAAGGTCGAGTAACCAGCACCCCAGGGTCTAACCGTACTCGACCATATACATATTTAAGTAGGTCGATTCTTCATAGCAGTGGCAGCTAATAGTACTCGATCTAAAAGGAGGATAGATGGGTCGAGTATTTGACCTCCCAGGAGCTAATCGTACTCGACATAATATTACTAATAATAGGTCAAGTATTGAGAGAGGTTACGGCTCAGAATACTCGATCTATTGAAGGAGGATTGGTAGGTCGAGTACTTGACGCCCTAGCCACTATTCGTACTCGACCTAATATTACTAATAAGAGGTCAAATATTTAGGGTGGTGACGGCTAAAAGTACTCCGCCTATAGAAGGAGGATTGGTAGGTCGAGTACTTGACGTGCTAACCGCTGCTCGTACTTGACCTAATGTTTCTAAGAGGAGGTCAAGTATTCATGGTGGGGAAAAATAAATACTTAATACTCAATACTCAAGAAGGATTGGTTGGTCGAGTCATTGATTGCCGCTATTCGTACTCAACCTGTCAGAGTATTTGAGGTTGGCTAGCTATTAGTACTCATCCTAATAAATTGGTCTTTGATAGGTCGAGTATTTGACATCCCACCAGCTATATGTACTCGACCTAATCTACTTGAGAAAAACGATACTCCACCGAACACAAAAACATTACAGCTTCTCGCTGACTCGCCGAGATCACTTTCCACTCGTAAGGCGAATGCACTTTACACGCCATGATTTATTAGGTCGTGTATTAATAGTTAGCACATCCATCAATACTCTGCCTCCAATTATTACACTAGGTCAAGTCCGTCAAGTGAGAATAACTGCTGAGACTTGAAATACTTCACCTATTAATGCTAAATTTATTAAGCCAAGTACTAATAACTACCACCCATCAAATTCTCGACCTCCAATCCCATTACTATAAGAGGTCGAGTACAAATAATTGGTTGAGTACGAATAACGGCTAAATTAATACTCTTGATGACTAACTCTTCGTCCGATCGAGAATTGCCATATGCCTAGCGATGAGTCAGAAGCGTCACCACAGCTATCCCGAAGGAACACCGTCGATTGGTCGACATATGATTTGAGTCATTGTTCGGGCGACGTTTCTCGTTCTTCCCGATGATCACTGGCGTGTTTTGGACTTAGTCATACAAATTATTACTCGACCTATCAATCCTTCTTCAACACGTCGAGTATTTTTAGGGTTTGCCTACTCGCCACCCTGAATACTTGACCTCTTATTGGTAATATTAGGTCGAGTACGAGCTGCTGTTAGGGCGTCAAGTACTCAACCTACCAATGCTCTTTCAAAAGGTACAGTATTTTCAGCCGTCAGCACCCTGCATCCTTGACCTCTTATTAGTAATATTAGGTCGAGTGCGAACAGCGGATATGGCATCAAGTACTCGATCTACCAATTCTCCTGCAACAGGTCGAGTATTTTTAGCCGTCACCACCCTGAATACTTGACCTCTTATTATTAATATTATTTCGAGTACGAACAGCTGCTAGGGCATCAATTAATCGACCTACCAACCGTCCTTCAATAGGTCAAGTATTTTTTGCAGTCATCACTCTGAATACTTGACCTCTTATAGTAATATTAGGTCGAGTACAAACAGCGGATATGGCATCAAGAACTCGATCTACCAATCCTCCTTCAGCAGGTCGAGTATTTTTAGCAGTCATCACCCTGAATACTTGACCACTTATGGTAATATTAGGTCGAGTACGAACAGCGGCTAAGGCGTCAAGCACTTGACCTACCAGTCCCCTTTCAACAAGTCAAGTATTTTTAGCCGTCACCACCCTGAATACTTGACCTCTTATTAGTAATATTAGGTACAGTACGATTAGCCCCTGGGACGTCAACTACTCATTCCATCGATCCTCCTTTTTAGATCGAGTACTAATAGCTGCCATTGCCGTGAATACTCGACCTACTTAACCAGTTATATGGTCGAGTAACTGTTAGTCCCTGGGTGGCTGGTTACTCGACCTTACAACTTTCCGTATTTCATTTGTATGGTAGAGGAAAGATAGCTCGTATGGTAGTAATTACCCTTGGGTAAACGTTCAGGGAGGATAAATATTCCTTCAGTCCAAGCTGACTGCGAAAGAACACAGCGAAAAAACACAGGCGAATACTCACTACCAGAAACATGGAAAGGCATCATCAGTGAAAGGAAATTTAGGCCCCAAGCTCTTCTCTACAACAAAACAAAATTCAATCCAAATGCAGAAAAATCTCTGACCGACCAACGACCTAATCGAGCAGCAAAAATAGCAGCCGTGTCCAAAATGAAAACACAGCAACCTTTTTAACTCCAAGCAAGACTCACGAAGGAATTTACGAAGTTAAATATTAAACGTTAGGCTAGAATCTTTAGTTTTGTGTTTTCCACAAGTTCGTTTTTCCAACTTGAGCGGTCTCGAGCCTGAAGATGACCCTTGCCAAGAAGGGCCGGAATATAGCTCCAATAAAATTCAGCTGACGTATCCGTTTTGCACCATCAAATATAAACGTTCAGATTATTTAGTATGCATAATCTATACTCACTTGGCTTTGTATGAAAATATGCTTTCGCTGTACCATTTCTTCGCTGCTGGTAGGTCGTCATTCGTTATAACTTTTTGCACACAGCGATCGTACACTAATTTGTTAGATTTGTCTAGTACTTGGAGCTCTCTCGCCATTGCTTTAGTCCCAAAATCTTTTACGCGTTCGTCAAATTTCTTCTGAAAGAAACTGAAGATCTTCATGTCGGCAGCTAACCAGTCTTCAAGTTTACTCCGCTGTTCTCTTGTCAAGTTGATTTTCTTAGATTCCATCCTGGCGTTCAGTTTTAGAAAGGTGACCTCTTCATCAGTCCAAGACATAAGATCCTTAAATAGGACCGCAGACTCGTTGAATCGTTCCGCCATCATTACCAGATCAAAGTTTTTGTCAATAAACTCAACCAGCTTGTCTACAGCCTCGGGTTTGTCAAACTCTTTCTGATTCATCCCAAAGTCAAAGGCAATTTGATTGCGCCCAACGATCCTTTTCCGCTTGCTTGCAATTTTGAGCCGGAAGATTTTATCACTCAAGTTCTCAATGAACTGATCCAAAGACACGTTATATAGTTTGGTCAGATCTGAAAAGGTGTAGAAAGACTCAAACAAATCAACGGGATTTCGCATAATCGTGACATATTTTGCTCCAGGGCCAAGGAGCTCACTCACGGTCTGATGGTTCCATCTAGTGTGAAGAGCGAAAATATCATAGCCTAACTTGTGCCACGGCGCCTGATGAACCATCTTAGTGCTGACTGGTGCGGGACTCCCGAGGTAGATCCCCTGAATTGGAAGCACGACGTTCAGCTGGTGTGCGTGAGCATACCTAGTTAACAATGAACGTGAGTATTCCGTGCGTAACGAAGGAGTAGCCTATGTACCGTCACAAGCCCGCATAAGAACGGCAAGAATTATTGTTTCTGCTGAAAGTTAACCAAAAAGGGCTGAGATATGACAGTGTAGTTACCCATGACTTATTCACTAAAAGTAGTTCCATCGTAAGCATTCTAGCACTTGCAAGGTCCAGACCCCCCTCCCCCAAGACCCTATAATCGCCGGACGGGGGAAAAGAACTAGGTAGCGCGAGCAAGGCCCCGGATGACAAAACCCTCCCGGAAGGCTGCCCCTCTGGCCTGGATATATAGCAGGACCATGCCAGAAGAATAGATACCGGCGATTGGTTTTGTTTACCAAAAGAAGCGAAGAAATAAAAAGATGAAAATGTAAGAGTGATCACGATAGGTCACTGAATTTTCGTACCAGTGAGTTTACACCTTCGCTTTTGCGGCATCTAACCACGATGCAATAGGCTACAAATGTTTCTTGTAAATAATAATAAACGAGTGTTATATTTATAACTGAGATTCTACAAGTTCATCAAACGATTATCGTCATTCTGATACTCGGTCTACTCCTCCCGTCACTCAATCACGCCTAATTACGGACTGAAAAACTCAAATTTATCCAATCGTGGGCATTTTGAGTCGTGGGCATTTTGAGGTGTTGGAATTTTTAGTGGGCATTTTGAGTGTTAGCCCAGGAATGTGGCCGAAACCGGAAATTTGGCAGAAGTAAGGCAGGAAGTTTCAATTATAGGGGTAAACACACATGCTGAACCCATATCTGAACTTGGTTTTCTAAATTGACTATCTATTTGGCCCTAATCTGTTTCTAAATTTAATAGTAAAAATGTTCAAGGAGTCTGGCGAAGACAATACCCAATTGTCTTGATCAAATATTAAATTTTTGGGATCCCATGGAAACCCTTGGTCTCGTCTCGAGTTAGATTTGCCTCGCTTGGATCTGAAACGATAAACTGAATAGCTCTGCTAGGGGCTATTCTCAATTTTTTTTTTTTTCGTTTTTCAGTCATTGATCGTTGTATCGAGAGTGGCAACTTCTATTCAACTAATATGGATGTCTCGCTGTATACCGATCCTGGAGAACAAGTTCGCGACGACAGAGACCTGAAATGTCAAAACAACGAGAATCCGATGTTTTTCGTCCGCTCAGAGAAAACTTGGCCGGTAGATACTCAACCTGCGCCACAGGTTCCAACACTGCTTTGGAAACGCAACCGCAGGGTAATGCCCGGGCCCCACTATAGTCACACCTGGTAATAACGCCGGTAATAAGACTGTCTTACGGTCGAAATTGGGAAGAAAAGACGCTGAAAACGTAAGATAGTCGAGATGGAAAAATCCATCTCCGCCATTTTGAAACGTAACTTTGGAGTGTTTGGACCAATCGCAGACCAGAGTCACTGACTTTAGCCAGTTCTGTTTAAATTTGAGTGATGATGGTGCTAATTTGTCTTGAATTCCTTCGTTCAAGGTGTGACCAGGATGAAAAGTAAGAGTGGGTAATAACCAAATTAGCAAACCAAATTACGTACAGATGCGACTGAATGTGGCCCAGGCATAAGGCGGCAGAGTAGTGTTCACATACAAAGCCAGCTCCTGCCGGATGACGGTATGACACCATCAGTTGCAGGGAAGTCGTCAAACGTTCTTGGTACACTCCAAAGATAACCCCCGGGCAAACAGCTTAAAACGACTTAAGATCAACCACCTTAAAGTGCGAATATCAAACACAAAGTGCATAAATCAATGGCGATCAAGATGCATTTTTATGATTCATAAGGGCCCATCATGGGCCTTCTACAGAGGGGGGGGGGGCGACCCCCGAAACATACCAAATAATATTTTTTGTTTACAGCCTTAACCTCTGATCTATGTCTTTTTTTTTTACTTTTTGTTCGACCCGGGCAACCCCTCACCAAGAGTTGTCACTGGACGTTCAAGATTACTGTAAACTTTCGGTTGTGTGACGGAAAACCAGACACGTCCGAAAAAGCGCTAAAAGATCGGAGGCACAAAACGGAACAATGAAGAAAGGTGGGGATTTTAAGAGCTCATAATTCCATAAGGGAGCTTGGTATACTATAAAAGGTAGAATAAGCAAGAGGGGTCCTTGAAAGTGTAAATTGTAACTAGAAAGTGAAAAAAAAAAATGGTCCAAAGGACACATTTTCCTGATCCCGAAAGGCACAGGATGATTGTACTTCAAGAAGTTTGCTCAGAATTATCAAACCTATCTTGACACCAGGACCGTATCAAGGGGGGGGGGGGAGGAGGTTCACTCTTGCAAGTGCCACATGAAATCATAGTTCTTGTTTTGGTTGCAGAGGGCCAAGAATTCTCGCATGCTTCCCAGGAAATAGTATACGAAGAGACGCAAAACGTCTATGATCCAAGTCGCAAGCGTCCAAAAGACTAGCCCCCTTCATCTTTAGAGTCAGCCTTTAAGGTTTACCTGAAAGGCAGCTTATTTTTTACATCTGATTTTTAGATACACTGAATTATTTTAGACCTAGAATGTCGGACCTCAGCCCTATTTCGTTAACTTTAAAGACCATGGCATGCGGAGTCTAATAGATTCCCAGCCTTATGAACATGAGAGGAGGGTAGGAAGTGCGGGAACATCACCGTTTGTTACATAGCGCAAACAGCTATATCGCAGTAAAGCCCCAGAGAAGATATTACGAAAATATAAGCCGAATGGTTGTCTAGTATTGTTAGCGTCGCTGAAGAGAGGGTCACTGCACTTCTTCCTCTGACATGCGCAGCGGCGAAGAGGAAAGTAGACAGGCTTCAACTCAAACCTCAGCAAGTACCTCTACCGCCGCTCAGGTTTGTCGGGGTATCCGAAGTCGCTGCATGGGACCAAAGTCTTATCTTATTTGTTATTACTAGGACAATAATAGCCGCTTCAGCCCATTTGTCCTAATGTCATCGTATTTTCCAGTTTCGTTGCCGAGATTGCCGATATGGTTGCCCCATGCAAAGGGAACAAGACCGAAGGTGTCGATGGGATCCCAAAAATCTAAGGTTTGATCCAGACAATTGGGTCTTGTCTTTGCCAGATCCAGTCTTCGCCAGGCTAATCATCAGAGTAAACCGTGTTCAGATATTCTCTTTATCTATCTTTCTATCTATACCTCTATAAGCCATATTTATTTTGACGATACTGACCGAAACTTCCTGCTTTACTACTGCCAAATTTGCGGTTTCGCCCGAATTACGATATAACTACACTGTAAAGTAAAATACCCCTCCTTTTGTGAAATAAGTTGCAAATGACACGGATTCCGTTTGCCCAGCTTTACTTTCTGAGCTTTAGAAAAGGCATACATCACTAGATCAGGTTGAAAGATAGTGGACTGTGCTGGGACTTGTAAAAGTAAAGGCAATGTAATACATATAACGCTAGAAAAGGAAATTTATTTTCGTTCGATTTTGCAACTGGAAAACTCTTCAAACAAAAACGTTACCCTGGTCTTTTTTTCTCACGAACTTGCGTCGCCGAATTCTATTGGTTCTCCTCTGCTTCGATATGGTCATGAAGGCTCAAAATGACTCCTTTTCGGTTTAATTGAAGGTCTATATCTTGAAAAAAAATTAAAAAATCTGCCCGCTTCAACGTTTTTACAAAAAGAGTTTCAGCTTGATGGCTAGTTTGTAACATTTTCTGTGAAACGTTTTTGTAAAAGAAACTGTTTTGAGAACTGTTTTAAGATCCGTTGAACAAAGTACAGGTTGCAAAAATGTTTCTGCAATAAACGTTTATGGACCTTGAACCCTGAGTTAGAACTTTTTGCGGAGGCTATGTATTCGTCAATTCAGTTTCGGAAAACCCCACAATCGGAAACTACAATCGGAAAATTATGTGTCTCGATCAGAGGCATTACCAGCCAAAATATTTCGGGGAAGGGGGGAAGGTAATTACCGACTGGCTGATCGTTTTACCGACTGTTTTAGCAGAGATACCGACAGCTTTTAAGAATAATGCATGTTTGACGAAAAATTGACTGTTTTGAAGATTGAAAACTTTGTTTTTGTATTGACTGTATCCGTTTGACTATTTCCACAAATTTGACTGACAACCTCCCCCCCCCCCCATTCCTGGTGCCCCTGGTCTCGATTCTTGTTCTTGTTATCGCTTTGCTTTTACGATACGGGACCTCCTAAAAGTGTGTTCTCGCCGTTCCCCGAGGAGTCCTCGGGGAATCGAAGGGAACGGCGAGAATAGAAGGAGTCACTCCACGCGGACTCCGCCTAAGAAAACAACTGAGAATGCTTCTAAAATGTATTTTGTTCGAAAAAAAGAATGTGCAGTTGACGAAATTACTAGATCCACTTTATTTTGGGATTTGTTTATTCTGATTCTTTTTAATTAATTTTACATTGCACAAACACTGGCAAAAACTGATTCCCCTCCGAATATGAAAGGGAGTCCTTTTTGACGATGGTGATGATAATCAGAGTATTCCCCGCCCGTGGGGACTCGGTAGAATAGCGGGAGTGGTTCCCCGAGACAAACAAAAACTCGGCTACTCCTTAAGCGGAGACCTCAGGGAACGGCGAGAACACGCTTAAGTGAAAGCGTTTGTGAACCTGCACTTGGCTGGAAAAGGTATCCTAATTTTTTTTTTATCGTATGATTACATTTTTCGCAGAGGTGTTTGAAAAGATATTACAGCTTAAAGTCTTCATACTCTTATTACAAAAGCGAATTATGCTTTCTATTGGTTGGTTTTGGATAAAGCGTCATAGCCAATCAAAAGTAGAAAATACTAATTTTTTCTTTAAAAAAGCAATTAACATCTTACTTTCACAACTCTGTTAGAAAAATATTATTGAACTAGTTGGCAACATTTCTACCATTGACAGGCTCATAATTATCATCATACGCCGATAAGTATCTGTTAACTCGGGAATCTAAAGGCGTATTCTCGCCGTTCCCCGAGGACTCCTTGGGGAATCGAAAAGAACGGCGAGAATAGAGGGAGTCACTCCACGAGGACTCCGCGTACAGAAATAGCGAGAACACGGGGAATGCTTCCAAAATGGATTTTGTTCGAAAAAGTAATATGCAGTTGACGAAATTAGTCGGGATCCACTTTATTTTTGGTTTTGTTTATTCTGATTGTTTTTCATTAATCTTACATTGCACCAACACCACCAAAATTGATTCCCCTCCGAATTTGAAAGGGAGTCCTTATTGATGATCGTGATGATAATCGGAGCATTCACCCGTCCGTGTGGACTCGCGAGAATACGGGGAGTGAGTCCCCGGGACAAACAAAAACGCGGGGACTCCTCAAGTGGAGTCCTCGGGGAACGGCGAGAATACGCCTTAAATCAAAAGTCCTTTACCTCCAGCTGTTAAACTCATTTTGTTAGATCCCTTCCATGAAAGAAAATTCCGTTTTCTTCTTGTTTGTCGTGCCATCTTTCAAACTGAAAAGTGCGTGAACTGTGACTCATCACTATGGAGGAGTCACATCATTATATAAATTTGTCGAAAAGGACAAAGGTGTTCTGGAGTTCTGCCAGAGTAAGTAGCAGAGTAAGTAAATAATTTAATCTCTATTTTTGTTTTCTTTGTTAGCCTGTCTCAGACCAACTGAATGCTCATAAGCTACAATCCTATTTGCATAAGCTTAGTGAAGAAATGATTGCTTAATTCCCTTAATTAATTTCTTGTGATAATTCTGTGAATAATTTCTGAACTCTTTCTAATACCAATCTAATTTAATACCAATCAGTTTTACTTTCCCCTGACTAACTTACCTGACCAAACCCAGCAAATCAGCATTAGAACTTAGCCTTGTCTGGTGAATGCTATGCTATGTCACCTGAAAGGGTGAGGTGTAAATACTGTGGTTATAAATTCTACAGTGAGTTGTTTCTTGAGAAACATTAGGCGATAGATGTTTCGTTCATATGGAGATTGACCGAGATACGCTTTTTTGCCTTTTTTTTTGTCAGAAAAGATTTTGTAGCCTATCGTAGTTTTGTAAGTCAAGTTTGGATGTCCACATCCAGTTGGTTTATCCTTCTGATAAGTACTGTGAATTCCCCATTGTCTTGTCCTGGTCTTGTCTTGGTTTTTTTAATCCTACTTCATCTTCTTACACTGCATCCCTTCCTGAACCTCTCCCTATCCCTCAGCCTCCCATACTGTCTCAATTCCCAATTTTTGTTGTTGATGATACTGATATTAAGAAAATGTTTGTTACTATTTTCCTGATGTGACAGTTGAGCGGGAAGAAGCAAAGCTTTTCCTTAAGGAAGTAATTTATTTATGACCCACGATTTTGAAAAGGCAGAGTAAATGAAGAAAATAGACAATAAACAAAACATATAAACACGCAGAAAAAAGATAGGCTACTTAATTTTTAATCTTCGGTCAGGAAGCAGTGGACAACTTTGTGCGCTGGTTGGGCCCTGTTGTCCATGATTTTTGAAAGCGATGAGGAAACATCCCAAAGGGTCACACTTGCATCTTGAATTTTGAATATCTCTGTCAATGTATGGTTATGACATAATTTCGTTAAGTGGAGCAGGTGCTTCGCATATTTAAAATAACATGATCTCATCTTTTTAATCTTCAGTATTAAGCTTCAATATTTCCACACAGTCAGTAAGAAGGTTTCTGATGAAATTATTGCTGGAATTCAGAAACTTCAACCTTTATGTCAAGCACATTGTTCTGGTTCTGACCCAGAAGTTTATGTTTATGTTCCATTCGAGAGGCTGGACTCAAAGGATAAGAGAATTGTTTTTTACCATTGCAACCTACATCTACCAACAGTTTGACCATATTGCTTTACAAAATAGTTACAGTACAGAGTACAGAGTATAATTGCATGAAAATCTGAATGCTATGATGGGAGATCCTGAAATATTATCCTGGTAGTTTCAAGGAAAGAAGTACAAGGTTTCAAATACTGTCAGTTATACTGATGCTCCTTCTAAAAAGAATTTGTGTTGTGCTGCTTTAAGTTTGTGCTCTCTAATTTCTTGTTGATCAAGTCTCAAGTTATCAATTCGCCTTATTCTGGCTCAGCATTCAAAGTGGACTAGATTCTGTTAGTCCCCCATTGACTCAAAATCAACACACTCAACACTTATGTTTGTCTATAGACATACTTATAAGTCGGGTCTATAGGGTAATGGGTAACTTACATTTTCTATACTACCAGCAGGGAGCAGATTCCAGATTTTCTACTCGTCAACCTGAGAGCTATTTTACTATGTCTGTCAGATGTTCTGATGGTGAGACATAGGGGGAATAATAGAAACTAGTCAGCTTGGAAGTGGAAGTACTTACTGTGATTTTTTTTTCTTGTTGTTTTATTTGTGCCATGATTTTAACTCATGTGCCGTGCCGTGATTTACTATGATTTGTTTCCCTTTCCAAAACCAATTTGACCTCAATCGTTATGCTTATAACTTACTGTCATTATTTTCTTGATGAGTTATTTCGAAGATTACTGTGATTGTTTTCTTGATGCCTTATTTACGAGTTTCCAAAGCGTCCAAAGTTATATGTTATTATTAAAATCCATGGTTTCTTGAATAGCTCAGTTCTTATGTCACTTGCAGCTTTGCTCAAGTGCCATATACATCACTTTTCGGTCTGTTGGTCGATAGGTCTGTCTGTTCACTGTTCTCGAGTTAGGGTACTTCCAGAAAGTTAGGACGATGAAACTTGACAGGCATATAAGGGATCCAACCAAACTAACTTGAAAATAGTCACTTCCCCAATCCGACCACCGAGGGGGGAATGGAGGGATGGAGAATCCGGAATGTTGAGGCATCTATAACTTTCGAACGGGTTATAGGATCTTAATGAAACTGTACATTAACAATCTCGTGTCTCAGATCTCACACTTCGAGTCCTGAACGGATCCGATGAATCTGGGGGGAGGGGGGAAGTCGGAGGGGAGAACCGGAAATATTGTGACACGATTAGACTGGAGCGATTGGGATGAAACTTGGTGGAAAGAACAAGCACATGCCCTAGACACATCAGCGACGGAACCGGGCCGTATTCGGACCCTGGGGGGGGGGGGGGGGGCTAAGATGATGAAAATTGGCTTGACCATTTGAGGCTTGAGATGATTGGCTTAAAATAGTCAGTTTCCCAATCTGACCATCGTGGGGAGGGGGGGGGGGGGGAATCCGGAGTCTTGAGGCATGTATAACTTTCGAAGGGGTGATCGGATCTGAATGAAACTTGATATCTGGAAAAGCCTCGTATCTCAAATTTCCGAGATCAGTTCCGACCAGATCCCATGAATGTGGAGTGGGGGTGGTTGGAGGGGAGAACCTGCAATCTTGTGACACCCATAGAGTGGAGCGGTGAAACTTGGCGGGAAGAGCAAGCTCAAGCCATAGATACGACACAGTACCGGACCAGATTCGGGCACCTTTGGGGGAATTGTACGGGGTGTGGGTCTGAAATTCCGGTCATCGCGAGTTAAGGTACTTCCAGATCTGCAAGGACGATGAAACTCGACTTTGAACATCAGAGACTTACAAGATTGGCTTAGAAATTGTCATTTCTCAGACTCGACCATCCCTTGAAGTACTATTAAAGCAAAATATAATTTTTCATGATCCCCATTAGCCCATGATCTTTTATGCCTCAAGGATTTTGCTAAGAAATGAATTTTTAGCACCCTTAAATTACATATCTTACCGAAAAGTAAAAAAAAACACTTTTGACCAAAAGATATAATTATATTCGTGATCTCCAAGGGCCCATGATCCGTTCTGCCTCAAGGGTTTTGTGATTTCCTTAAAGTAAAAACAATTATTTTGAGCAAAATACATATTTTCATGATTTCGATGAGCTTATCATCATTTGTGCAATAGTGTTCGTTACGGATGAATGTTCTAGCGCCCTTAAAGTGAGCATCATCACAGCCAAATGCGTAAATAGAATAGTTTTTAAGAACGATCCATTCTCATGATTTCAAAGGACCCATGATCATTCTTATCTCAAGGGGTTTGCTTACAAATGAACACAACTAACGCACGAATTGGCAAATTCCTACTTTCATCCTCTGATACAGCGTTGCAAGTGCCATATGAGCTTCTAGCTCTTGTCTTCTAAACTCTCAATGAATAAAATATTAGCTTATAAAGTCATTATTGTTGACTATACACGATAGAAATGGTAATGGTGATTGGGATAGGAGAGGAATTTCTGTGAGATTGCTGCAGTAAGAAGCCTTTTCAGAAAACTCACGTTTTTTCAAACGCGGAGGTTAGACGTTTGCATCGGTCATTGATTTTCATCGTCTCCTAATGTATCGCGCTGAAGACTATCCAAATCAGAAGAAGGAAGCTTGTTTTTCATCGGATATTATTATGTCTCACGTGTACTTCTGGCACGAATTCCCGATGAAACGTTATGTAGCTGCAACCCTTCAGCATGCAACGCTGCCGGCCCTTTGAACCAGTTTTCCGATGAAACGTTATGTAGCTGCAACCCTTCAGCATGCAACGCTGCCGGCCCTTTGAACCAGTTTTGTCATGAAACGTTATGTAGATGCAACCCTTCAGGTTGCAACGCTGCCGGCCCTTTGAACCAGTTTTCCAAGAAACGCTTTTGCAAATAGAAACGCTTTCTCCTGCAACATATTCTTGTGCGGTAAGTTTTCTCTTGAAACGGATTCGCTAAAACGGTTTATAGGAGAAACACTTTACTAGAAAACTGGCAAATTCTGAAAACTGGTTCATAGGGCCGGCAGCGTTGCATATATACAAAACGTTGCGTTGCGTATACTAGTCCAGCAAAAAAAGAAAATCCAGAAACGAAACTGGCGTATCTGCTTATCCCTATAAAGAACATCTTAGGGAAGAAACGAACCTGCAAACTGCAGATTGGAGATCGCCGCCAAACATCGCATTCGTTTTATGTATTGTTTGAGTACATAAGTCCCAGTCAGTTTGGGCTCAAGGAGTATCTTTCAGTTTTGCACTGTCAAATATGGGTCTAAACAAGAGTGATCTGATAGTATTGGATTATGAAATTAAAATCCATAAAAAGTGAGATGGGCAGGGGTTCCCCGCGTCTCAATCAAATGTACATAAAATACTTTCGAAGGAAGAATGTACCAGCAATAATGCGTAACGGCAAGCTGATGTGTAATATCACGAGCAAAAAAAATGAATAGGTGAAACAACGTGCGGGAGTCCGTCTCAGTTTGGATAAATAACGGAATCGGGTAAACGAAGACTTTTGAAGTTTTTTGTTGTTATGTTATCTCTTTTAAATGTTACGAGACAGAGTAACAAGAAAGAAAATTGCAAAACGCGAACTAAAAATTGTCAAAAAACTATACCTTTGCCAGGAATGTGTATACCAGGAGGACAGTCTTCTGAAACCACAAAATACCTCCGTGTATTAGAGGAATACAACAACTCTACAGTCTCTTAAAAAAAACAACGAAACGAGTAATTTTCAAGTGATAGAAAAAAACAAAAAACAAACATCTAATCAACTTTAAATAAAACTTTTAGAGACATCCTCATCATGTCTTCTTACCCCTAAATCATATATTTAATCAACTTCAAATGAAACTTTTACTTTCAACAAACTTTCTGGTTTTCGCAGGATTCCAGACGAACTACTTGTCCGGCGAGAAAATGATTTTCACCATCGTGCTCAACATGAATCGACTATCACATTAGCTGTTTAAAAATATTTTGTTTGCCCCTTAATTTGAACCACCTCCCCCACCCCTAAATTTAGGGCTACAAAGCTCATCTACGAACTCGACCTATCCCTTGACCTAACCTACCCTCCCACCAAGTTTCATCAAAATATCTCATTCCCTTTGAGAGTTATCGTGCTTACAGACGGACGGACGGACGGACAGACGGACAACTTTTGCGATGTCATAGGTATCCCTCCACTTACGTTTTGGGATCCCAAAAACAGAGCCAAAGAGACTGAAAAAATACGCAAGTTTGCGAGCATAGTAACTGTGTAATCTATTTGTCAATAAATATTGTGTGTTTTTATCCAGTCAATGATAGAAGTTAGTCAAAGGACACAAGTATGTTTAGTAGGATTTTAGCGTTTGGAACTAAAACATTGTCTGGGCAGCGGTTTCAGGGCATACACATTCGCTGGTTAACGGAAATATTCCCTGGGATTTCGGTTTGGGAAAGATTGCGACAGGCGGATATCTTCCTGCTAGTGAGACCTGAGCCGCGTTCGATTCGACTAGCGAAAGTCAACCCCAGAGTTGATTTTTGGGATCCCAAAATGTAAGTGGAGGGATACCTATGACATCGCAAAAGTTGTCCGTCTGTCCGTCCGTCCGTCTGTAAGCACGATAACTCTCGAAGGGAATGAGATATTTTGATGAAACTTGGTGAGAAGGTTCGTTGGGTCGTCGGACCAGTCAAGTTCGTAGATGGGCTTTGTAGCTCTACATTTAGGGGTGGGGGAGGGGATTGAAATTAAGGGACAAACAAAATATTTTGAAACAGCTAATTTGATAGTCGATTATGGGGTAAGAAGACATGCTGAACACGATGGTGAAAACCATTTTGTCATCGGACAAGTAGTTCGCCCGGAATCCGGCCAAAACCAGAAAGTTCGTTGAAAGTAAATGTTTTATTTGAAGTTGATTAGATGTTCGATTTAGGGGTAGGAAGACATGCTGAAGACGATGGTGAAAATTATTTTCTCGACGGACAAGTATTTCGCCCGGAATCCGGCCCAAACCGGAAAGTTTGTTGAAAGTAAAAGTTTTATTTGAAATTGATTAGATGTTCGATTTAGGGGCAGGAAGACATGCTGAAGACGATGGTGGAAACTATTTTCTCGATGGACAAGTATTTCGCCCGGAATCCGGCCCAAACCGGAAAGTTTGTTGAAAGTAAAAGTTTTATTTGAAGTTGATTAAATGTTCGATTTAGAGGTAGGGAGACATGCTGAAGACGATGGTGAAAACTATTTTCTCGACGGACAAGTATTTCGACCGGAATCCGGCCCAAACCGGAAAGTTTGTCAAACTTAAAAGTTTAATTTGGAGTTGATTGGATGTTCGATTTAGGGCAAGAAGACATGCTGAACACTTATGTGAAAACAAGTTTCTACCCGGACATGTAGTTCGTCCGGAATCCGGCCAAAACCGGAAAACTGTTGGAAGTCAAAGTTTTATTTCCAGTCGATTAGATAAGCGATTTAGGGGTAAGAAGAGATGCTGAGTCCCTGTGTGACAATCGTATTTTACCCGGACATATAGTTCGACCGGAATCCGGCTGGAATCGGAAAATTTGTTATAAGCTAAATTTCTATTTGAAGTTGATTAGATGTTCATTACTGGGGAAAGAAGATACCCTGATTTCGTCTTTGAGCTTTCTTTTTTCGCCGGACAAGTAGTTCTGGAGTTCGGCCGTGTAACCAAGGTGTACTTTCACCAAGGGAGTTCACGACACCTTGGTTTCTATAAGTTTAATTCCGCCAGGTAACAACAGGTTCCTGGCGATGAATAACCTGAGCCATTCAAGTTTGAATTGGGGCGAAATTTAATACAATGCTGGGCAGTCTGTTTTGAGTGGGACCGGTGAACGGTCGTTGCTGGAGATGTTAAAAGTTAAGTGTTGAGTTTTATTTATTACCTGCTATCTATCGCCATTGTATTGTAAATGTAAATACACGAATATGTTTTTCTACAATTGACCAACGAGGTAGAGTTTAGTGGGTGTTTTTATTTTGGTTTTGTTAAGCATGGTCCACACCGCTCGGGGACCATGTCGTAACAGATAACTTTCCGTAACAGTAGAGAGATTAAAGACGTAGTAAAATTAACGCTTAGTAACAGCTAATTAACGTTATATAACAGTGGTCGCAGCGAGGGATATTGAACCCCAAAAATTTTTTTTTCTTGAATATGGATTGTTGAAATATTTTGTTTTGTTTACGGGAGGGAATTACGGGATGTCTTGCCTCGTTGATTAGTTGTTGGAGAACTATTTGTTAGGCCTATTATTAATTTGTTCCTTTACAGTTGGTTTTCAAAATGTCTAGTGATGAGGGTGACACGAAAGACGACGTGAGAGTTAAGTTAAATGCCGATAATTCGAGTCTCGTACTGAAATTGTTGGGTTCGCTTCCTGATTATGGAGGGAAGACGGACGTATCGGAATTTTTGAAAAAGGTGGACATTTTGACGAAAATTGTGGATTGGTCGCTGTTGAAAGAGTACTTAGGTCTAAAGCTCAGTGGCGATGCATTTTCATTTTTTGTAGCTACAAAGGATTGCGACTTTGACTCGTTCAAAGAAGGGTTCGAGACCCGCTTTGCATGTACGACTCATCGAAGGAAATTAAAATACGGGCAAATCGCGTTGGAAGCCGGCCAATCATTACTCGCGTATTGCGGCCTTGTAAAAGAAGCATGCGTCGAACGTTTTGGTGAGGATGTGAATGACAGCGTAGTAATTCACGAGATCCGAAATGGTTTACCCGATAAGTACGCGAAACTCCTGTATGAAAAGTCGCCCGCTAAATTGGAAAAGTGCGTCGGGATTTTGGCAAATGCTGAAGAGGTGGAAGCAGCTATGCGTATGCGGTCGTTGGTAAAGGCAGCAGGTGCGTCTAATAACGTTTCGGCTAGTCGTGGTGATTCGCACGTTCAAAATTATCGAGGCGGTTATTCACGCGGTCGCAAGCATAATGTTTCTGTTGCCAATGGTTCGAGACCGGCACAGAACAAGTACTCAAAAGATGGAAAGCCGATTTGCAATCGCTGTTCCAAAGTGGGACATATCGCCGTCAAATGTCGCGTTCATTTAAACTCGTCCGGTCGCCAGTAAAAGCAGGTGCTCGCGACCCGTCGGTTAAAATTTTGCCTGCAGCCAAACGTGTAAATGAGGTTTATACCGGAAATTGGCAAGATCTGCCAATGATTAAATGTTTTGTCGCGAAGGATCGAAGCATTTTTTCACTTTTTGATTCCGGTGCGGCGAAATCTCTGATTAGGTCTAGTGTTTTTAGGAAACTAGATCAGTCGTGTGTGGTGGAACAAGAGAAGGAGGAGGGGGCTTTTAGGTCTATAACAGGCAATTCGCTAAGATATAGTAGTCGCGCTGTTATTAGTCTGATGTTGAATGGAAGATGTGCTACATTTGAAGTTTATGTTTGTGATGAGTTGCCGTACCCTCTCGTAATTGGTTTCACCGATATGAAGCGTAATAAGTTGATGTTTGACGCGGAATTTTGTGAGGTTTTCTTCAAAGACAGATTGTCTAAAGACTCACGAGATTGTAATGTTGTGGCTGTAGAGGCAAAAGTTGAGGCGAAGAAATCTGAATTAGGTTCGAATCCTAACGTCAGTGCTGGATTTCATTCCGCTCCGGAAAATGCCAGTTCCGTAGAGCCACCGATTTTGACAGACGCGACCGTCTTCGAGGCTTGTAGCGAGCCTATACCGGTTACTGATCGAGTTGTTGTTATCATATCAAACCGTGTTACCGTTAACCCTTCGTCAATTTCCCGCATAGATGTTTGTTTGAAAACGAAGAAAGCTACACCTACGTTAGGCTATTTTCCTGGGAAACAGTATAAAGGTTTAGATATTGAAGATCAAGTTGTTGAGGTTTCCACGAGTGGTCGTTTCTGCTTACTCGTTACCAACACATCAGATCAACCTGTTTCTCTTCGTAAATCAGAGATAGGCTACTTAGTCCCGCTATGCGAGTCAGACATTCATTCTGATGCGCAAGGGGTTATTAACTATGTGTCTGGTTTGATAAATAGCGTCGCTGTTAGCAATACGAGTACTAAGCCTAGTGATCTATCCGTTCCTAAGGACCCTAAGGATATGACGAAAGAAGAATTCACCGAACTGTTCGATTTGTCACATCTGGAATCAGAACAAGTCAAGAATCACTTCTTAGATTTAGCGTACAAACGGAGACTAGCTTTTGGCTACGCACGAATCGCATTTAGACGCTTGTGATCTCATTTCACATGCGATTAATACGAATGGTGCACCACCCGTTAAGAGTCGCCCTTACACTGTGCCCCATGCACAGCGTGAGATACTGAAGTCTAAGATAGATGGTTTGCTAGAATCTAAGATAATAGAAGAATGCGACGGACCTTACTCTTCACCGGTTATTTTACTGAAGAAGAAGAATTTGGGAGAGTATAGAATGGCTGTCGACTACAGAAAATTGAATCGAGATACGGTGAAAGATTGCTACAATTTACCGAATATCCAAGATATGCTGGATCGCATGTCTCTTAGTCGTGTCTTTTCGCAGTTAGATTTTTTGTCAGGATTCTACCAGTGTTTAGTGGAGGAAGAGGACAGGGATAAAACAGGTTTTATAACTCCATTTGGCCTGTTCCGTTTCATTCGAGCGCCGTTTGGTCTGTGCAACATGCCAGCAACCTTCCAACGCTTGATGGAACGAGTGTTTAGATCCCTGTTGTTCAAGTACCTAGAATGTTTTTTAGATGATGTTACGGTTCACACACGAGATACGAAAGATCAGTTAGATTGTCTAGAGGTTGTGTTAGATAAGGTAATTGAGGCTCATCTAAAACTACGTCCTTCCAAATGCTCGTTTCTAGCTACTTCAGTTACGGTGTTGGGTCATGTTTTGTCGAATGGTACAATAAAACCGGATCCGAATAAAATTGCCGCGATTAAAAATCTGAAATATCCATCGAACATAAAAGAAGTTCGGTCTGCGGTCGGTTTATTTTCGTGGTTCCGGAAATACGTACCAGATTTTTCCCAGATCGCCATGCCTCTTACGGCATTGATGAAAAAAGGCATTCCATTTAAGTTCGAAAGTGTTGAAAAAGCAGCTTTTGATATTCTTCGACAGAAACTTATGGTGGAGCCTATCCTTGGCTTAGCTAGACCAGGAGAAGGTGGTTACATACTATCTACAGATGCTTCAAAAGAGGCAATTGCTTGTAAGTTGTCGCAAATGCAAGATGGGAGGGAAGTTGTATTGCATTATGGTTCTCGTCGTCTTAATAAGGCTGAGGCTAATTACACAGTTACGGAGATGGAAGCACTTAGCGTAGTTCATTTTATCAAGCAGTTTCGTCAGTATCTTTATGGTACCCGCTTCAAAGTAGAGACTGACCATAACAGTCTCCGTTGGCTTATGACGACAAAAGAGCCTACTGGAAGACTAGCTCGTTGGGCGCTAACTCTGCAAGAGTATGACTTTGAGATTGTTTATCGTCCTGGACCGATGAACGTTGTCCCGGATGCTTTAAGTCGTTTGCCCACGATTAATTCTATTTCTCCACAGCCTAAGTTAGTTTTCCCAGTGTTACCGCCATCTATTGATTTATCGCAGCTTCGGAAAAGTCAAAAGCAAGATAAAGATTGTCTTGCAATGATTCGCTATTTGTCTCAAGGTGTACAAATGCCGTACGATTTGGAAAGAAGAGTTATAAGGGAAATTCAGAATTTTTTTGTTGAGGATGGAATTTTGTGTCATGCGTCTGTGCCGTCTGGAAAATGTCGAAAGTCTGATGTCGTGTTAGTCCCAGTAATACCGCATGCTATGATTCCTCAGATTTTGAATGATTTTCATGAATCACCTTACGGAGGTCATTTTTCATCATCAAAAACGTACGCAAAACTTCGTGATCATGTTTTCTTCTTTAAGATGTACTCAGTATGTAAGATGTTTTGTGAATCGTGCGAAAAATGCCTAAAAAGGAAACCGATGAATGTTACTCCGAATGCTCCTCTGCAGGAAATGCCTGTCCCTGCAGGAGTACTTGATATGGTTTTTGTTGATTTAGTTGGACCATTTCCGAAAACGTCCAACGGTAATACGTACATATTATCGATTACGGATTATTTTTCACGTCATGTACATCTAGTACCCATTGTGGACGCTAAAGCCAATACATTTTTGAGAGCTTTTGTTGAGAAATATTGTCACATATTTGGGTTTTGTCACACACTGATGTCTGATAATGGTAGTCATTTCAAAAATTCAGAAGTTGATGTTTTTTGTAAAAACATGAATATCGTGCACAAATTTTCTAGCGCGGAACATCCTGCTTCAATGGGAATTTTAGAGAGAAGACATAGAGACATAGCTTCCATTTTGTCTCAGTTTGTAGACCAGTCACATCGAGATGACTGGGACAGTTGGCTTTCTTACGTTTCTTTTTGCATGAACACCGCTTTCCATGAGTCCTTACAGGATAACAGCTTTTTCCTCATGTTTTTGCGTGACGCCGTCCTGCCGGTAGATGCCCTCATGAAATCCAGAACCTTTTATGATTCACACGTATCATATAAATCGGAAATGCTTGGAAGGATGCAGAAAACTTACGAACATGTGTGGAAAAATATTGATGAAAGTAGGGATACGCAAAAGTTTCAGCATGATAAAAAGTCACATTTTAAACCACACGAAGTGGGAGACGTGGTTTATTTAAGAATTTTGAAGAAGGGAAGAGCACATAAGTTGAATGACACTCATTTCGAAGGACCTTATCGTGTGATTGCAAAGGTCGGAGTAGTCGATTACGTCATAAAACATATGCATAAAAAGTTGAAGCAAAAGACGGTGCACTACGATTTGTTAAAACCGGGAAAAACTCGTAACCCTTGGGTGGTTGACCCACCTGACCAGGGGGAGGAAGAAAGGGAGGATTCCGATTTTGGGGATGGGGAGGATGTAGTTAGAAATAGTGACGTTAGCAACCCACTAACCCAATCTAATGATGACACAGACTTGGAAGCTGCAGATCTGTCTGTATCTGTTCCTCATCCTCGCACTCCCAATGACGGTAATTTGACGACAAGGACGGATGCTCGACCAACTTTGACTAGTACGCCACTTTTGACTCGTACTGAGACACGCACACAGACACCACGTCACACGCCATTTCATTCATTTTTAAGTGCAGAAGATTCTGGACACTTACAGCCGCGTGCGCTTTTCCCAGAAAATGATACAGATCGTAGTGAATTGGTGCTGGAATTGTCGGAATCTCCAGAGGAACCGGCTGTTGAGGATAGTCCGACGGTTGACCCACCAAATTTGCGCCCTTCACGAATGACGAAACCACCGGAACGATTGGGATATGATCGCCCTGGCGGAGTAAACGCCACAGGCATTGATAAGGCGATGGCCTTGAGCATTTTACAGAAATTGTTGGAATGATCTTGTATCACTCCAAAAATTACTGAAGAAACTTGTTGTTTTTATAGGAAATAGGATGTCGAATAAGAATTTTTTAGGTGTGTGAAAATTATGTTACTTGTGATATGTTGCTGGTGATTTCCAGCTTTTGTAAATACCTTGTCTACCGCTATGAATTTTGCAGGTGATGATTTTTGTGATGAGTTATGTCAACCACCTCTGTCGCTGCCATCGACTGCATCGTCAGGTCACACCCTCTACAATAAACCGCGAAGAAGATGTCATGCCCAGCAATTTGAAGCAGCGTGTTGCAGCCCAAAGTCAGCCTAAGTCTCAGCTCGTATGGGAGATGTTTCCCTCGTCAGTTGCCGTTGTTGCGCGTACAGTTCAGTACGTCGCCGAAGGAACTGTCTGCTGTTGCTGTGTGGTGGCGTTCAAGCCACAGGTGTGCTCGATACTGAGCAGTTTGAAGAAGATAAGCTGAGCAGCTGCATTGCCAGGGGCAGGAGTAACACGGCTGTCTGCGTTTGTCCGCGTTTGTCTGCGTTTGAAAACTTCAGTTTGCGCATCCTCGCGTTAATCCACGTTGTTGTCATCAACCTGCGCATCCTTGCGCTCCGACGTTTGTCGACGTCATTTTGCGCATCCTTACGGTTATCAGCGTTCGTCACTTTCAAGCTGCGCAACCATGCGTTGCTTACCTACGATTGTTTCCGTTGACTGCGTTAGACTACGTTTTGCTCCTCCAGTCAACTGTAACCTACTGTCAGTCGTCGTCTTGGTATGCTCCAGTCGACGCCCTACCAGTCGTCGTCGTCGGCATCAGGAGCAGCGAAGCTGAGGATGATCGTGATCGTGATTCGTGTGCGGTATAGACAATCGGCAAGAAGGACTTGAGGTGTGACTACGGTGCAGTGCGATAGGTCGAATTGCGTTATCACTTTGATACGCTTTCTGAAAATGTTATATGTCCGTATCGGTCGGATACGTGTTATTGTGATCGGAAAAACAACTTTAAAAGTTTTGTTATGTTTTGGCAACATTTGCATTTGTTTTGTGCTGGGAGGTATTTTAGATAGGGGGTTGGATCAAGGGAGGAGTAAAATAAAATTGGGGCAGATTAAAATTGAATTTCAGAACTGAGGTCAGTTCTTTTTGGAAGGGGGGAGGTGTAACCAAGGTGTACTTTCACCAAGGGAGTTCACGACACCTTGGTTTCTATAAGTTTAATTCCGCCAGGTAACAACAGGTTCCTGGCGATGAATAACCTGAGCCATTCAAGTTTGAATTGGGGCGAAATTTAATACAATGCTGGGCAGTCTGTTTTGAGTGGGACCGGTGAACGGTCGTTGCTGGAGATGTTAAAAGTTAAGTGTTGAGTTTTATTTATTACCTGCTATCTATCGCCATTGTATTGTAAATGTAAATACACGAATATGTTTTTCTACAATTGACCAACGAGGTAGAGTTTAGTGGGTGTTTTTATTTTGGTTTTGTTAAGCATGGTCCACACCGCTCGGGGACCATGTCGTAACAGATAACTTTCCGTAACAGTAGAGAGATTAAAGACGTAGTAAAATTAACGCTTAGTAACAGCTAATTAACGTTATATAACAGCCGGAACCGGGAAATTGGCAGAAGTGGCAGGAAGTTTTCGTCAAAACAGATATGACTTATAGGGGTAAACACACATGCTGAATCCAAATCTGAACTTGGTTTTCTCAGGTGATTAGCTATTTGGCCTTAATCTGTTTCTGAATTTTAATTGTAAAAATGTTCAAGGAGTCTGGCGAAGACTGGATCTGGCTAAGACAAGACCCAGTTGTCTGGATCAGATATTGAATTTTTGGGATCCCATCGAAACCTTTGGTCTTGTTTTCTCTGCTGTCGTTTTAGCACGAAGTCGACCGAGCAAGTCAACAGAGAATTGCCAATCGAACGCATCCTGGCAAAAAATCTGAAGACATATACTCTTTATACTCCATAGAGATTGCACCCAACCCGAGGAAACGGATATTGCTACACCATCATCACGGGATCATATAAAAAAAAGCTTAACATTGGGAGGTATAAGACTTTCAACTGTGAAATTAAATTATTGGCGTCTGATGATCATTCTGAGCCAGGGACTTCCTGGAAATGTTAATTGGGCTATTTCTTAATCGTATAACTCTATTTTTGCAAAAGAGTTTCCATGGAAGTAAAAGCCGTGCTTCATCTTCCAGGCTACCAAACTTCCGGGACTTCCGCATAGTCAAGCCAACCCTTCCAGATTTTCATGATGATGATGACATCAGTTTTGCTATTCTTCAACATTTACTGCATGTCGCCTTCGCATTTCAAATGTCTCTTGCATCCCAGTCAGGACTGTCAATGAATTTCCCTTTCCTTCCTACATTTACATATTTGTTCTGTCTCTCGAATGGGTTGCCTCTATTCGTTGCGTAGGCTGTAATCTCTATATGATTCACAGTATTTGAAACTTCCGCCTTCTTTCTTGGTTAACTTGAGACAACTGACAGAGCGTGTTCCATCCTACTTACCGTAGTTACTACGCATGACGTCACGAATTCTGGCTTTTCGCCGTCAAGGCTGGAACGATTTTTCTATTTTCCAGCAGGATCTCACGCCAGGGGCGAATCCGACCAATCACGTTACAGAGATGCGTAGTTACTACGCTTACTATGGTCCCGAGCATGGTAAGCAAATAGTAACTATTAGTTACTATTCCAACAAGGTTGGAACGGTCAGCGTAGTAACTTTTCGTGAGGATGGAACGGAAATAGTAACTATTAGTAACTATTGTTAGAAGGGTGGAACACGCTCACAATTTCTCCACGTCGTTGAAAGTAAACTTTTCGTCAACCTTCAGGCCGACTTTGATAAATCGAATGCTCCCAGTTAACCGAGAATCACAAATAAAACGACTGACGGACGATCTCAGTTAACTTGAAAAGTGAATCGAACGCGGCTCTGACACGGGAGCATACTGCCAACGGAATATTTACCGCAAATAGCGAGTAATTGAAGTGACACGAACGGAATACTGACGCTGCGCACCGGTCGACTGTCTGTTCGTCTTTCCCGACCACCAACGGAATTATTCCTGCTTCTACCTGGCTTCAGAACGGAAATTTCCTTTCGTTGAATGTTTTACATGCGCGATCATTTCCGGCTGCAAGACGAATACTTCAGTAGTAGGTCTTGCGATGAACGGAAGATTGCCTGAATGAACCTGCTCGAAAATGGAAAATTTCTCGGTGGAGCCAGGAAAATTTCCGTTTAAGACACCCTTCATTCCACTTAATATTTACGTTGTCAGATGACCTCACTTAACGGAAAAATCCCACTGTCTAACAGACTGTAAACTGTGACTTTTCCGTGAATTCGCGAAAAAGCCTGATGGTAATTTACCCGTACCGGAACGGAAAAATTACTTTGAAAAAATTACCGGAAATCTTTCCGTTCACAAACGGAATTTCGGCTCAAATTTTTTTGAGTGCAGACTGAATTTTATTTTAGTATCAAGAACTACTTGCCGTCGAAAATTGACAATTTTTCTGTAATAGAAATACCGAGCCAGCGGAATTTTGACCCACAAGGGATAGAGAAATTAAAGCAGTTTAGGAGTTTATTCTTAGAAGAAGACGAATTAAAAGGGAGAAATTCACATTTATCAGCGTTTAGAGACAGACCGATTTGAGAGAAAGACAATGAAACTTTTGAGACCATACGAGAAAGAGTGAGTTTAGATCTTGAAATAAGCAACAAATCCTCAGCATATGCAATGTAAGAAATATCAGAAAAACCCATGAAACATGTTATATTTGACAGGGTATGGGAAATGCAAATTTTGAAAATACTCGGAGAGCACCCCCCCCCCCCCCCCCCCCCCTGCCGGACGCCCCTAAGTATGAGAACAGTAGGGGGTGAAGGAGAGCATTTAATTTTCAGATACGAATTTAGGTAACTAAACCGAAATACGGATATAATAGGCAGATTGATTCCCTTTGAATGCAGAGCAAAGTTTTAATCCTCTTACACGCCACTCGATATTCTCGGAGGTGTAGTAACTCTTTTGACCTCCGGGGAAAATCAATGAATAGTTAATGAGCAATGGCGACCTTGCTTTCAAGAGTGACTTGCGTTCAAGTATTTTGTGGGTAACTTTAGCTACTGCGCTGCGTGAGGATTTGAAGAAAACAAGGGTAAAAGTGCGAACACACGATCAGGATTTCCTGAATTTTCATCATTAAGTTGACAAATTTTCAGCTTTTCCATATGGAAGTGATGATGGTGCCGAAAATCCTGGCAGGAATTCCAGTTCGGCAGCTCCCGATCTCGATCGTGTGTTCACAAGCTATAACAGTGTGTTCGTAAAAATCCGACCCATCGAAAAATGATGGTGTCTCCCACCTTCTCGGCCCATATGAATAAAAAACTTTAGAGAGGCTTGAATACCCTATGAAAATGCGGTAATTCGTTGCTCCCCTATTCACGAATAATCGATTTTCAGGTAGTGGAATTTCCCTGTCGGATTTGTTGTACCTGTGTGCGTTTGTACCTGTGTTGTATGCGTGACGAAAACGATTTACATTACGAAAAAGAAGTAGATGCGTTCGTTGCACTCCGGGCTGTCTCTGGCAGAGGCGTTACTAGACAAAATGTTTTTGGGGGGACGAGGCATTTACCGACTGGCTGGTAATTTTTACCGACTTTTTCTGCAGAAAACCGACTGTTTTCATGAAAACACTCAACCATTTTGACGAAAAATCGCGGCGCTTCGCGCCGACTCAGTTATTTTTTACCGACTGGCCGACAGCATTGGGGAGGGGGGGGGGGGGGGCATACCCCCCTCCCCCCTAGTCGTGACGCCCCTGGTCTCTGGTGTTTAGTCACCAGTGTCCGGTTCTTCTCTTATAACG
Organism: Branchinecta lynchi; assembly: GCA_023053575.1. NCBI lineage: Eukaryota > Metazoa > Arthropoda > Branchiopoda > Anostraca > Branchinectidae > Branchinecta > Branchinecta lynchi. Next base: position 13,744,812 of record JAKZAP010000014.1, on the reverse strand, counting down.
CGTTTTTTGGTTCACCGGTGAGTTGATGCAAACTGGCTAACTTCTCGCTGAAGCCGGGCTCCCGAGCAGGTTCTGGTTAGTCCGCGCCGGTGAGATAAAACCGGATAACAGCTAGTTCGAAAACGTGTTATAAGACTGGTGAGTAGTCACCGATGAATGCAAAAACGGCTTATAAGAACAAGACCAAAGGTTTCGATGGGATCCCAAAAATTCAATATTTGATCCAGACAATTGGGTCTTGTCTTCGCCAGATCCAGTCTTCGCCAGACTCATTGAACATTTTTACTATTAAAATTCAAAAACAGGTTAATCATCTGAGAAAAACAAGTTCAGGTATTGAATCAGCATGTGTGTTTAACCCTATAAGTCACGTCTGTTTTGACGAAAACTTCCTGCCACTTCTGCCACTATCCTGGTTTCGGCCGAACTCCAGAACTACTTGTCGGGCGAAAAAAGAAAGCTGAAAAACGAACTCAGGGTATCTTCTTTCCCCAATATTGAACATCTAATCAACTTCAAATAAAAATTTAACTTATAACAAATTTTCCGACTCCAGCCGTATTCCGGCCGAACTATATGTCCGGGTAAAATATGATTGTCACACACGGATTCGGCATCTCTTCTTACCCCTAAATCGGTTATCTAATCAACTAGAAATAAAATTTTTACTTTTAACAAACTTTCCGGTTTTGGCCGGATTCCGGGCGAACTACTTGTTAGGCGAGAAAATACTTTTCACCATTGTGTTCAGCATGGCTTCCTACCCCTAAATCGAACATCTAATCAACTTCAAATAAGACTTTTACTTTTAACAAACTTTCCGGTTTCGGCCGGATTCCGGGCGAACTAATTGTCCGTCGAGAAAATAGTTTTCACCATCCTCTTCAGTATGTCTTCCTACCCTTAAATCGAACATCTAATCAACTGCAAATAAAACTTTTACTTTTAACAAGCTTTCCGGTTTTGGCCGGATTCCAGGCGAACTACTCGTCCGATGACAAAATGGTTTTCACCATCATGCTCAGCATGTCTTCTTATCCCATAATCGACTATCACATTAGCTGTTTAAAAATATTTTGTTTGCCCTTTAATTTGAACCCCCTCCCCACCCCTAAATGTAGGGCTAGAAAGCCCATCTACGAACTCGACTGGTCCGACGACCCAACGAATCCTCACACCAAGTTTCATCAAAATATCTCATTCCCTTCGAGAGTTACAGTGCGCACAGACGGACGGACGGACAGACGGACAACTTTTGCGATGTCATAGGTATCCCTCCACTTACGTTTTCGGATCCCAAAAATGGAAACATATATCAGAAAAGGTTTAGGACGATAGAGTCGATAGACCAGGTCTTCACAAATCCCTGATTTTGGACCAAACTGCCTCAAAGGCTGCAACGGTGGTGTACGAGTTGCAGCATACTAGTTGCGTTTGCAGGGTGACGGTTCTCAACTCGTGTTTGTCGTGTTTTTCGGTTTTATGGTAGCTTCCTTCCGCGGGTTCCCGTGTTCTATGCTCAAGCGTTTATAGCTCCCCTGTTTCTTTCGCGCAAATCCTTCTCCGTGTTCTCTAATACAGAACATAGGCACAAGAAACGGTTAACAGCGCATTGTGTTAGGACCCGAGTCCAAACGCAACTTCGAGTGTTGCAGCGATTGCTCCAGCCCGGTCCACAATCAGGAATTTGTTGTTGACCGCACTGTCAGAACTTTGATAGCACGTGATGCGCATCTTTGTGTTCAATGTTATCAAGAACAAATAATCAGATAGAACGTCCGTCTCCCCATCTCTTTGATATGACTATGCGCGGTCGAATATGTCCCCGTACCCTGTCCGCTCCGAACGAACGTAGGTTAGTAGCTTCGATCCCATCACATATCGTTGGACATTGTTCAAATTGGTGTAATAAGCTGAATAGCGCTATACGTGATGTTTACGTCTTAATGAACACGCCTGTTCAAATAGGAACCCAAACGGTTCTTATCAACGCAGCGTTCGTTGTTGCCATGCTGATACAACTTTTCGAGTTTCTAAAGACTAGAAAAAATGTGCTTAGGACGACTTGAAGTACACGAGTACAATTTGACCCCATTATAATGTAAAAAGCTATTACATCTACGGATGGACAGGATGAGTCCAGGAACTAACAATAAGCAGTCGTAACAGAACAAAACGTGTTCTTTTCAAGAAAAGTTGTTTCTTCAGCTTACAACAAAGTAGAACTTTGGTGCACTGACGACGCTGCTCCTTTCCTCGACCCGCTGGCGGAACCAACCAAGCGATCTGATTGGCCTTGCATAAGCGATAATAGAACGCGAGTCTGTACTTCTTATTACAGCGCGCTCCGAGGAAAAGAGGAATCTGTGATAAACCTTATACGCCGTAATACACCCTATAACATCTCTTTCAACAATTACCTCGACAGATAGCTAAATCGCTGTGAAGCCGCCTTGAGGAAAAGTAGAAGTCAAAGCTGATTGGTTCTATGGACGAGCTCCCGAGCGGGTCAGCGCGCGGAGTATGACTCCTGCATTTTTTTTTCTCAGCAATGAATAACGGCGAAGACGAAAGATGAGTAAACGAGTATCAACATTAGCTCAAAGCTTGAGTAAATACCTCTAGGTCTGCTCAGTTTTGTCGGCGCATAGTCGCTGTATGGGACTAAAGACGGAGGTTCTGTCTGATTGTTTGTTCTTGATGTTATCAACATTCTGACAGCGTGCGATATTAGTACTTAAATAAGTGAAAAAATACCTCAGTATAATATTCTCCACCGTAGTACCGGCACATTTATGCAGCTTTAGAAATCCCAACTTTGTTTTGGGTTTAGCATGTCCGAACGTTCCAAAAACTGATATCCTGGAAAATAATGCGTATGTAACGTAGTCTTACAGATTGTTCTTCAGTCATACCAATATTGTTGTGGCTGACCTGCTCGCATTTCGCATATAACAAATGCGTTCTTTGCAAAATATGTCTCACCTTCAGCTGAAAACACCTTCTGAACTGTTTTCCAAAGATGCTCCTTATGAACTACTTTCTGAAAATATTCTTTCTGGAGATACCCCAACTTAAAAAACAAGAAACAACATACCCTGTTCAAACGTTTTTTTCCCATTCGGAATTCATTCGTTTCAGTGGGATTTCTTTGGCAAAACCGGTTTCCCGGCTAATGGCTAGAAACACACGCTTGCTGCAGCCTGCAGGAGACGAAGTCTTGGGCAAGAGAGTCGGTATTTACGCAAGCAAGATCAATTAGTTGGGTGCCCGTCGGCAGGGTAAGCACATGTCGTACGATGGTGTGAGCCGAGGTGTGAGCTGTCACTCTACTTTTGTGTGTTTCACTCAGAGCAAAATAACACTAGGGAGCATCGCCAAGAGTTGAAAAAAATTACACGCACTCGAATAGTAGCGACACCAGCGTTAGATAACGCCCATACTGAAACCCGAATCAGTCGTAGTCGTACACCAGCGCCTGCTCCGATAACTCCATATTCCAAGCACAGCAAAAAAAAGATACAACCTCCCCAAACCGCAACTTACATGTACTAGAATTTTCTAAACCCCCAAGTTTGTCTCACCTTAAATGAATTGTCAAAAGCGTAGTAGGCGGCGCTACGAGAAAGGCGCGTTTCCGATGCATGGCATAGCATAGGTGTTGGCACTACTCCTTAGTGTTATTTTGCTCTGGTTTCACTTATGTCTTCCGTATGATATAAAATTAATCCTTTTTCAGAAAATGTCTAGATGTGTAATTTTAGCAGCTGTGGTTTCGACCAAAAGTGACCATCTCAACTTGTTTCATGAAAATAAAATTCAGATGTGTAAATTCTGCAGCGGCTATTCCGATCTAAAGAAAGCATTTCACGTTTTTTCATGAAAATAAAATTTTACTCCCAGTCCACTCTCTGTTTTAGGCCAAAAGTCACTCTCTATTTTTTCCCTGCCGTTAGGACGGATCGGGTAACGTGCGAAGGTAGATGAGAGGAAGACGCATCACACAAATGTCCGCTGTTTCGACAGATTATCCAATTTTTACAAATATTGCAGAAAGGATAAAATTCAAATGAGAAAATTGCCACAGCCTCGGCTGTTTTTTTAGCCCCATTTCGGACCTCTCTGCTTCGATTATGTCTTGCTGAAAATACTAATCAGGAGCCGTGTGGGTTTCAGAATGAGTTAATTACAGTGAGAATCAATTTTTGAAAATCATCGTTTTCTACATAAAAATACTGTAAGAATTTTAAAAGCTCGGTACTAACAATATGTCAGACAATCTAGAAAGTACTTTAGTATGTGGCTCCTGTCGTAGCATTTTTCTCAACCTTTTTTTAGATCTTTTATTTTTTGGGCTATGAATCTTCCTCCAGTCGGTGACGTCAATATTTGTGTAAACTCTTTAACGTCAACTACTATTTCCAAAACAAAATAATAATTCAGATTAAACTTCAAAAATTGAATCTCCTCCGCCTTTTACTTAAACTTCGATGACCAATCATTGTGAGTTGTTCTTAGAGTCTGTTACCGGTCGCAATTGCAAACAAGTTCTGGTGGTGGGTGACTTCAATATTAACCTGTTGGAATTAAATATTCTTTCTAGTAATTATTCTAAAGATAAAGCCCTTACCATTATGTGTGCTAGCTTCTCATGCATGCTTATTCCAACATATCGGTTGGCTACACGTATTGCGGATGATTCTGCTACACTAATAGATAATATTTTTTCGTCTATACCAGTTGTATCGTGTCATGTTATAATGAATGGTGTTTCTGACCAATGTGTACTCGTTGCTGATATAGCTTTTAAAGTTTAACTGAAAAGCAAACTTATTTTTGTATCATTTAATTGATTACACTGAGTTATTTAGATTCTGCTAAGAGATTATTTTATTTTCCACTATCGGCTCTAGTAGTGAGGTTCAGAATGTCTACAGCTGTCCCCACAGCGCAAATTCTACTATGACGCGGAATATTTGAATCTGAACACAAACGCGACTTTTCAGTGGGCGGTGATAAGCTTGGTGAAGAATGCTTAGTGCCTGAACAAAAAAAATCATAAATCTTTTTCGTCAAGCATACGGCACAGGTAGTACCGGAAATCTGACAGGGAAATTCTACTATTTCAAAATTGATTATTCGTAGACAGCGGAGCCACAAAGTAACACATTTTCATCGGGTCTTCAAGCCTCCTTAAGTGAATAGGTGAGGCGTAACAAGACTGTCCAAACTCTGCCCTTTTCAGTTAAACTTTAATATCGACCAAGAAATAGAGTAATGAGAAATAGAGAAATAGACTAAACTGAGAACTAAGTTGTCTTGGCATGATTGGTCACCTCTATTTAAATGTTTTTTCCCGGATGCTGCCACAACCATGTTTTTGAAAAGTTTCGTGAAGATTTAGATGACATTTGCCCATTTGTGGAGCGACATGTGACGAAAAAAGTCCCCAAAATCCTATTTCTCAAGGAATATTACGATTTATTCTGGTAAAAAAAATAAATTATTCAAAGTATATATGACTACGCCGAACGAAGAGAATACAGTTACTTTTAAAAACTATAAAAAATACTCTGTCGTGGGTAATAAGAAAAGCTAAAAAGCAGTTTATTGAAAAATCATTTGTAAAAGCTCAAGGTAACCAGAAGAGTACTTGGCGAATAATTAATTCTCTTATGGGAAAAACAAATCGTCTTCGACACCGAATGAGCTAATCTGTAGTGAAGGTAATGCTGTTCCGGATTATCAAGGAATTGCGAATCTTCTCAGTGCCCATTATGTTAGTACTGAAGACAACGCCCACTTCGAACGAGTCATTTAAGCGGCACATGCCCCTCCCAATGGATAAATCCTTATTTCTTACTCCAGTTTCTATTCTTGAATTAAAAAGTATCATTGCTAAAATGGAAGATTTTTCTGAAGCTCTGGATGGATCTTCAACTTATTTAGGCAATATCTCCTAGTATTTTGAAAGTTCTTTGTTACATTCTAAATTTAATTATTCAAACAGGAGTTTTTCTTGATTCTTTTACATCAGCTAGAATAGTTCCCCTGCACAAGGGGGAAGATTCGCGGCTTTGCATCAATTACCCACCAATATCGATACTCTAATCTTTGAAAATGCAGTGAGTCATGGCCGCTATCAAGTAGAAACTTGGAACGATTATTGTCATTGGGGTCCAGATATGTAGGTTTTTGGGATCCCAAGTGGAGGGATACCTATGACATCGCAAAAGTTGTCCGTCTGTCCGTCCGTCCGTCTGTGAGCGCGATAGCTCCGAAGGGAATGAGATATTTTGATGAAACTTGTTGTGACGGTCGAGTTCGTAAATGGGTCCTGTAGCCCTATATTTGGGGGTGGGGGAGGGGGGTCAAATTAAGGGACAAACAGAATATTAACAGCTAATGTGATAGTCGATTATGGGGTAAGAAGACATGCTGAGCACGATGGTAAAAACCATTTTCTCGCCTGACAAATAGTTCGTCCGGAATCCGGCAAAAACCGGAAGGTTTGTTAAAAGTAAAACTTTCAATTGAAGTTGAATAGATGTTTAATAATAGGAGTAAGAAGACAGGCTGATCATGATGGTGATCATTTTCTTGCCAGACAAGTAGTTCGTCCGGAATCGGGCAAAAACCGGAAAGTTTGTTAAAAGTAAAAGTTTCATTTGATTTAGGGGTAAGAAGCAGGAAGTTTCGGTCAGTATCGTCAAAATAAAAATGGCTTATAGAAGTATGGATAGATAGATATATAGAATATCAAAACTTGGTTTTCTCTGATGATTAGACTGGCGAAGACTGGATCTGGTGAAGACAATACCCAATTGTCTGGATCAAATCTTAGATTTTTGGGATCCCATCGACACCTTTGGTCTTGCTTTAGGATGAAGGGGTCCTTCCTCGAAAATCCGGGCTTTTCAAACACTACTAGTCGCATGTTCCCGAGGGGTTGCTCTCTCACCGCCACCGGTGTACACCTCGGCACGACACCGGCACGGTACGGATTTCCAAGGGCCCATGATCATTCTTATTTCGAGGTTATCGCTTATAATTAAACAAAAGAAACCAAGAGTTTGCAAATTTCTAAATTTCATCCTCTGACCCAGCCTAGCAAGTACCATATCTGCTTCTAGCTCTTGTATTCAACCCAAGGTCATGAACATTCTAGACTTGCTTCATTCTTGGCCAAAATCATAGTTTATGGCAATATTTTAATTTGAAAAAAAACCGCGGCATGCGCCACTTGGTGTACATCGTTTTTGGGAGTGGCGCATATTCCCCATTAATTCATTTGCGTAACATAGACCACAATTAGAGATACGGCTGTGAAAATTCCATTTCATTAGGGTTTCTAGGCTCTTGAATGCACTGTTGGAGTTTCACCTCCCCCACCCTTCCCGTTGGTTTGCGACGGAGCCCAGATTGCCCATGTGTTAAGTTCGTGAACTTAACTAAATTCTTGTATACTTGTACACAACACTTTTCGTAAGTCGCGCATTGCGTTTCTTTGGCTTCATGTTTCGCAAAGAGTTTGGGGGTGAATTAGTCACAACATGTGTGTTCGCGTTAGGAGGGCTGATAACATGGAATCTGAAACTTCATGACTTTGACATTAGTGTGTTTTGAACAAGGTATAATAAACGAAATGCGTTTCAAGACTGATGAAAGTAAAGCCAGTGGTGTATTGGAACAAGCTTACGGGGTTTATACGAAGCAAAACCGGGGAGATAAAGATAGACAATACTGTGAATACCGAATTATGATTTAAGCGAAGAGATCGCGTTTCTGACCTAAGTGAGCTAACTTGTGTTCTCGCGTGGAAGGTGTCAGATGAGACGCACTTTGAAAATTTTGACGTTGACATTAGGGTGTTCGAGCAAGGTTGTAAACGAAGTGTATTGGAACAAACCTACAGTGCTCGTAGCGAGCATAAGTGGAGTGGTTCCCAAAATCACCACAATCTTTTTGACCACTCTCACAATGCCCACGCTCAGAATGCCCACGATTAAAATGCCCACGATCAAAAAGCCCACGATTAAAATGCCCACGACTCAAAATGCACGCGACTCAAAATGCCCACGACCACGAAATGCCGGCTGCCTAAAATGCCGACAGTTCAAATTGGTCACAGGGGAGGCTAATATCGTCCAAAAAGCCCACGCCTACGAAGTGCCAGCGCCCTAAAACGCCGACAGTTATAGATACCTGGCTAAGTTCGAGTTCTATGTTTCCACCGAAAACCTGGAATCAACATGACAATGACGGACCTCGGACCATGAACCACGTTGAGGCCTGGCACCGAGTCCTCAACATACGAATTACAGCCCGACCACGTTTATTTCGACTTCTGCGAGAAGCTCAGACCATCCAAGACGAGATGGAATCAGATCTCCTCCAGATCGGTGCTGGAGCCGACTTCAGACTAAGGAACCGAAGAATGGTCCGGATAGACCAGCAAATTCTAGCACTTAAAGAGAAGTTCCAAGGGGGCTCGGTAGCCTCAGTATCAGTCAGAAGCTTCCTCAAGAAAGCACAGCGCTTTTACGGCATCTAAACACGACGCAATGCTACAAATGTTGAGGATCATGAATGAAATGAAAGATCCCAAATAGTAAGCGAGAATGCCCCCTGTGCTTTAATACAGAGGAAGAGGGCCATTTTTTGGTTGAATGCGAGCAACTCTCAGACCTCAGGAGACAGTTTCTTAATGGGTATACTATCAAGTTCCCCGATATTCTTGAAACAAAAAATAAAGCTAAGATACTTAAAATATGCCAATTCTTAAAGAGTGTATTAGTTAAATAAAGATAAGTATTGAGTGATGTAAAGTGTATTGTAACTCATGTATTTTGTACGGCCAATTGGCTATTAAATATATATTCATATCGTTTGAAGGAACTGAAGAATGGTACGGAAAGACCAGCAAATTCAAGCACTTAAAGAGAAGTTCCAAGGGGGCTCAGCATCAGTCAGAGGCTTCCTCAAGAAAGCAGAGCGCTTTTGCGGCATCTAACCACGATGCAATAGGCTACAAATGTTTCTTGTAAATAATAATAAACCAGTGTTATATTTATAATTGAGATTATACTTGTTCATCAAACGATTATCGTCATTCTGATACTCGGTCTACTCCTCCCGTCACTCAATCATGCCTAATTACGGACTGAAAACCTCAAATTTATCCAATCGTGGGCATTTCGAGTCGTGGGCATTTTGAGTCGTGGGCATTTCGAATCGTGGGCATTTTGAGCCGTGGGCATTTGAGTTGTTGGAATTTTTAGTCGGCATTTTGAGTGTTAGCCCATAAGTGATTGTACGAGAGATGGCCTGAGACATGTTTCGAGAAGAGCTCAGTTTTTGGTTTCACGAATAACTAGTTACGGGAAGGGAGAAATCTAAGTCAGTTAAATTCAATCTTTCACACTCCACGTCTGAGCGCTGGCGCACTTGTTCTACGCTTGCTTAGATTGGGTTGCCAGAGAATAACTGTTCTGTCTATTCACATATTCGGCATTTCATTTCAGCTTTCGCTAAAAAAAAAAAAAGGCGAAACTTCCAACGACTGTACACAGAACAAGTTAAAGCAAGCGCCGCAGGCGAAATTTTTTAGTCTGCCTTTCTTCCGTTAACATTTTGCTATACTTGCCATACAAGTTCAAGCTTTTACGTGTTTCAAACCCCCAAGAATGTCAATCCTAAAACGTCAACTAAATGAACACGAGCTGGAAGCTCATATGGCACTTGCAAAGCCGGTTCAGATGGATGGTCAAAAGTATTTTTTTCCACTTTTCGGTTAAGATGCGCCAAACTTGCAAGGCTGGTTCAGAGGATGAAAGTGATGGTCTAAAGATTTTTTTTCTCTTTTCGGTTAAGATACGCACTTTAAGGGTGCTTAGAAATAATTTCTAAGCAAAAACCTTGAGGGAAAAAGGATCATGTGCTCATGGCGATCGTGAAAAAGTAAATTTTGCTTAAAAGTATTTTTACATTTTGTGGTTAAGATGATTTCTTTAAGGGATGGTTGGATCGGAAAAGTGACGATGTCTAACCCAATGATGTCAAACTTCTAATGCTCCAGCAACGGTTTGATCGTCCTAGCACATATGGAAGTACCTTAACTCACGATGACCGGAATTCCGGACACCCCCTACAGCTCCCCCTCGGTACCCGAATCCGGTCCGATTCTGTCACTGATGCACCTAGGACTGGTGCCTGTACTTCCCACCAAGTTTCATCCTTATCGCTCCACTCTATGCGTGTCACAAGGTTTCGGTTCTCCCCACCCTCCCCCCCAATTCAGTTCATCAGATCCGGCCCGGACTTGAAACGGGACATCTGAGACATGAGGTCCTTCAAGATATCAAGTTTCGTTAAGATCCGATGACCCGTTCGAAAGTTATGCATGCCACTAATATCCGGATTCCGCCACCTCCCCCCTCCCCCCACGATGGTCTGATCGGGCGAGTGACTCTTTCCAAGTTAATCTGGTCGGGTCCCCGATATGCCTGCCAAGTTTCATCGTCCTAGCCCATCTGGAAGTACATTAACTACGGGTCGCCGGAATCCAGGAGCCCCTCTCCAACTCGCCGAATACACCCAGTTCTGTCAGTTATGTATCTAGAGCTTGTGCTTGTTCTTCCCACCAATTTTCATCCCGATCGGTCTACTCTGAGAGTTTCACACGATTTCCGGTTCCCCCCTCCGACTCCCCCGCAGATACATCGAATCCGGTCCAGACTTGAAATGAGACATCTGGCACTTGAGCAGAGCTGCAAGTGCCATAAAAACCGAACTTCCAAACAGTGAATACTACAAAATGCGCCGCAGGCGAAATTTTGTGTAAAACTAATTGTAATTCATCAGTTGAGATTGTTCCTTAAATACAAATTCGTATATTTAAATTAACAAGTTTGCCTTTTCGTTTCAACTTTAGCTAAAAAGCGAAGCTTCCGACGATTATGCCCAGAATAAGTTGAACTAAGCGCCGAAAAGTGTTCGCAGAATTTGATTTCTTACGTATGAAAAGAATCCGATGTGCCGAAAGAGTACGACAAAAGCATTCAAAATTTTTCTACTGTATTTTACCTGACTATAGACTCTAAAGATCTGTAAAGATCAAAATGTTTACGGAAGAAAGGTAAATTAAAAAATTTCGCCTGCGGCACTTGCTTTAACTTGCTCTGGGTGCGCCCGATAAAAGTTTAGAGAATTTGGTTTCTTACGTGTGAAAGAACTCGATGTGCCGACGAGAATACTGACTACTGAAAAAACCATACAGATACAGCATTTGTTTTCATCTGTGTGGTTCCCCGACTGGACTGTACAGCACTGTTGTACACTTGACGCAAAGGCAAAGCTTAACCCCAGACAATTTGGATTTTGACCTGGATGCAGTGCCACATATTATTTGATTAGGCTAGTTGACGACGTTATGAGGCATTTAGAAGGGGATAATGCGTACGCGGAAATATTTTTGAGCGACATTGTGAGAGTTTTTGACAGTCTCTAGATCACCAGATGGCGATTCATGAAGCTAAAGAAATGGGAGCCCATCAGTTTTTGGTCCGGTTGCTAGCTAGTTTCTTAACAGGACGTAAGCAGTGTGTGTGTGATGCTAAGTAAAAGTGATATTTCATATTTTCTAGATATTTTCTGTGGTAGTCTCCAGCGGACAAAGCTTGGACCTTTTAACATTTTTAATTGTTTATAACAAGTTTTGCTAGCTATTTCTAACCGTATCAAATTCGCTGACGATCTGTCGTCTTTATCACTTCGAACTATCCCTCCAATCCAGACCGAGCAGAAGCATGAAGAAGGACCTGGCTGATGTTAAAATGTCAGTCAGTTCTACTAAGAGTTTTGTATTAAGAGTTTCTTTCCTTAAGAGAGATCTTCCAGTTATGGAAAACATTGTCTGGAATGTAGAGATAGCTTAACATTTCTTGGCATTATTTTAGATAAAGATTTGAAGTGGAATTCCCACGTTGATGTGATTCTCCATAATGCAGCTCCACTCCTTAAGTCGTACTCTATCATTCGTAGGTGTGGTTTTTCAACAAGAGTTATGCGGTCATTGTATTGTCCGTACATCCGTCCGTGTGTAGAATATTCTTGTGCAGTGTGGCATCCGGGACTTAATGATGGTCAGAGGGACAGACTTGAAGGGATTCACAAGAGAGCAGTGAAGATCATGCTAGGCCCGACTTACACTTCGTATGAAGTGGGTCTAGACAGGCTTGGTCTCTCCACTCTGTCTGAAAGACGACACAAGTTCACAATGGATTTTGGACGTAAATGCTTGTCCTCTGATCTTCATAGATCTCTCCTACCGGATTACGAAGCCCCAAACCAGACTCGACCTGAAACAAGGCTTCGCGCTGCAACCCGTAACTGTACCAGACTTGTTCGCCCCGATATCCACTCCACTGGCCGGTATCTTTCGTCATTTGTACCATATTTCGTAAACTGAACCTGTGATATATTCGTATTTAAATGTATACATATAAATATTTTAAGGTAATTATTAAGAAGTGACTATTAAGTTTTATCCGTGTTAATAATTGTGTGACGATCCGACGCTAGCGAGTAATTCTATGAGCTATTCAGGAAATAAACGTTGTTATTATTATTACAACAATACTGAACTTGATTATACGGAGTGAGACTATTGCACTTTTTGCAGACGATGCTCTGTCTATTAGTGTTGCTAAAACAACTGATCTTCTAACGTTATCCATGACTGATATGGTCAACAAGCTTGATATCTGGTTTAGGGTAAATAAGCTAAAACTTAACACGGATGAGTCAAACTTAATTGTATTTGGACGATTAGTTACTCCCCAACCTTGGTTTGGTGAAATAACTTCAGTTTGTGGTGAGATAAAAAGAGTTACTGATGCAAAGTACCTCGGACTAATTAACGATGAGATGCTATCGTTCAAAAATCATGTTGCTTGGGTTGGGAAAACGTTATTTAGAGGGTACAATGCGTAAACTAAAATATATTTTTCCTTCATATTCTCCGTTTGCTTTATTGTTCAATGGTCCACTCGTACATCCTGTGCAGTACTATTGTGTGGATCATCAGTTCTCCGTCCTATCCTGCTGCTGGTCTTCGTGAGTTGTATACTTTATTATTTATCTTTCGACTAGTGCATAAACAATCATTGCTATGTTTTAGTGATCTGTTGAACCCATAACTTCAACCCATTACCATCATACGAGATCTACTGGGAATCTTGTCGTACCTCGGTTGAGTACTACACGTTCTGGGTTTTCGGTGTTGAACCGTGGAGTTGGAATGCTCTGGGGGGGTTGATCCAGAGTGAGGAAGAGCTGGGTCCTTTTAAGGATCTTTTGAAACCGATCCTGTTTCACAAATATGATTTAAACAAAACAAAAAATGGTTTTGTTTGGGTGGTAGACCCTGGTGATTTGGTGTGTCTTTTTGTTGGTGTTCTCGCTGCCGTTCCTTTTTTCATGTGATCTTGTCTCATGTTTGTTTTGGACGAGTGTTTACGAATGTTTGATTTGGGGTCGCCCCCTTAGGACAGGCGAAAGTTTTATCGGGTGGGCCGCTGTTCACATATGTTCACTGTTTGCAATAAATTATGTCTCTCTCTCTCTCTGACGTGTAAAAATTACCCGCTGTGCCGACGGGACTTGAACTTCCCTGGTGTGCCGGAAAGAGTTTGCAGAGTTTTCCTTATGTATAAAAATAACCCGATATGCCGTAGAGATTACCGAGGCCCGACAAAAAGCATGTAGGATTCGATTTCTTCTGTGTTTTGCCAGACAAATGTTTGCAGGATTATATTTCTTACGAATAAAAAGAAATCGATATGCCGACGAGTCGACTGACACTCGACAAAAGTATACAAAATTCTGTTTTTTTCTATCCGTATTCCTTATATATAAAAATAACCCGATATACCGTAGAGAATACCGAGGCCTGACTAAAAGCATGCAGAACTCGATTTCTTGTGTGCTTTGCCCGACAAATGTTTGCAGGATTTTATTTCTTGCGGATAAAAGTAACTCGATGTGCCGACGAGTCGACTGAAACTCGGCAAAAGCATGCGAAATTCTATTTCTTCTGTGTTTGCCGGCGCTCTGAGCCGACAAACAAGTGAACTTTTGCCGGGTTTTGCCCGACGTAAGTGCTTTCTCAAGACCTTCACGGGTAGGAGCCCCCCCCCCCCATACGATGCAGGGTGCATTAAATGTTGTTTTTTCCTAGGAATAACACTAAAAAACGTTATGGTTGTAATTATAAAAAACGTACGAAAAGTAAAAATGAAGAAGAACAAGAGCTACGAGCTCATATGGCACTTGTTACGAGTAGGTGGTACAAGAAAGTAAAAGAGAACTTCACAAAACACCCCGCCATACAAAATTGAGGTTTGGACCTAAAATTTGGATATGTAGTTCCACTCAAGTCTAAAAAATTCCGACATCGCCTCCAGTCCATCGCCAACCTTCCAAGTTTCAATCCAAGAATTCCACTCGCTATGTCCCTAGACGTGCCCAAGATTTCCGGTACCCCCTTTCAATTCCCCATATACCGCGGCCGAACCTGATCTGGGCTCCTAACTGGATCATCTGAAGCATTTTCTCTTACCACCTATCTTTCACTCGAACCTGAGCATTTTTTGGGAAACTTCCGGGAAATCTCTTGCCCCCCCCCCCGTCGTGGTCAGATCCGGTTCAAATTTTAAAAATGTCATCTAGGGTATATGATATCTGTATCTTCCAAGTTCTATTCAAATTACTTCACTTGTTTGACCCTTGTGCGAGCCACACAATTTCTGGGACTCCCCTCCCAAATCCGCCCACCGTGGCTGAATATGACTCGGAAACATAAATGTCGCATCTCCGACTTATCCTCTTTCCGTCCATCAAGTTTGACTTCCCATGGTGGTCAGACCGGGGAAACGACTACTCTCAAGTCAGTCTGTTCGGGTCCCTGATACGTCTTCCAAGTTGTATCATCCTAGAACACAAGGAGATTCCGAACTTGCGGGATCGCCAGAATTAAGCCCCCCCCCCTAGCTCCCCCATAATGTTGGAATCTGGTCCGGTTATGTCGGCGATGTATTTAGGACTTGAGTTGGTTCTTCCCACCAAGTTTCATCCCGATCCCTCCACACTCAGCGTTTCTCAAGATTTCAGGTCTCCCCTCCGGCTCCCACCAGAGTCATCAGATCCGATCCGAATTTGAACTGGGTAGTCTGAGACACAGCGTCTTTCCAAATATCAAATTTCATTAAGATCCGATCACTCGTGCGCAAGTTAAGAATACCTCACTTTCTGGATTCCCCCCCCCCCCCCATGGTCGGGTCAGGGAAACAACTATTCTCATGTAAACCTGATCGGGTCCCTTACACGCCTGCCAAGTTTCATCGTCCTAGCACATCAGTAAGTACCAAACTCGCGGGATCACTTATAGCAATTCGCCCCCCCCCCAAACTCTCCCACAGTGGAAAGGATCCAGTCCGGTTATTTCAGACACGTATCTAGGGCTTGTGCTTGTCCTTGCCACCAAGTTTCATCACGATCTCTGCACTCTCAGCGTTTTCCAACATTTCCGGTTCCCCCATCCAGCTCCCTTCAATGTCACCGGATCCGGTCCGGATTTAAACTGGGAGGTCTGAGACACGAGGTCTTCCTATATATCAAGTTTCATCGAGATCCAATCTCCCGTTCGGAAATTAAAAATACCTATTTATTCCGGATTCCCCCTCCTTCCAGCCCCCCCCCCCCCTAGATGGCCGGGTGTCAATCTGTTCGGGTCCGTGACATGCCTGCCAATTTTCATCGTCTTAGCATATCAGGAAGTACCAAAGTTGCGGGATCACTAGAAACTTGCCCCCCCCCCCCCTAACACCCCCAAAGTGAGTGGATCCGGTTCGGTTATGTCAACCACGTATCTAGGACTTGTGTTGTTCTTTCCACCAAGTTTCATCCCATCTCTCCACTCTAAGCGTTTTCCAAGATTTCTGTTTCCCCCCTCCAGCTCCCCCCAGTGTCACCGGATTCGGTCTGGATTTAAAATAGGACGTCTGAGACACGAGATCCTTCCATATATCAAGTTTCATTAAGATCTGATCACCCGTTCGTCAGTTAAAAATACCTCATTTTACCTATTTTTTTTCGATTCCCCCTCCCTCCACTCCCCCCAGATGGTCGGACCAGGGAAGTGACTATTTCTAACTCAATCTGGACCGGTATCTGATATGCCTGCCAAGTTTCATCGTCCTAGCTTATCTGGAAGTGCCCGAACTAGCAAAACCGGGACCGACCGAAGGCCAGACAGACTGACGGATAGAAATTGCGATCGCTATATGGGGGCATGTGCCATATAAAAGAGGACCATTTAATTGTTCTTTCAAAAAAAGTCAAAACGGAACTATCGCAAAACATTTGCAGAAAACGTCAAAAGTAGGTACAGGCTGTTCGAACTGTGCAAACTTCCGACAGTGTAGAGATAAACGTTGCTGGTTCTTACCACTTAGTCGAAAAATTGTGCACTGCCAAAAAGGACAGAGTGAAGCAGGTGACCAGTACAACTATCTTTCTCCATCCCACAGATTTGACCATTGTCTTCGCTGCGTTTCATGAACCTGTAAAATGGATGTATTAAGTCGAAGTTAGTAAAAATAGATAGAAATAGTCTTTCAGGAGAATAAATCAGACCTAGGAGCATCAGATTTAGTATATCGAAGTGTAATACCTGGGGTAGAGATTATTATGTGTTTATACTTGTATAAGGAGAAGATTGGATCACATAAGCGTACTTCCACTCTTAAATATTCTTTGAGCCCAAGCTGACTTTGAAACATTTATTCAAACAATGTTTACACGGATACGTCAGCTCTGATTTTTCATCAGCGATATTTCGGCCCTTCTTGGCAAGGGTCCTCGACCCTCGTTAGGCTGTCAATCTTCTTGTTCAACTTCGGGGAAGGAAACAAACCTGTAACAAATAACTGAAGCTTCTACCGACTATAAATATCTTATTAAGGTAAATTATCTTCAAGTACCAGTATAATGAAAAAACTAGTCCTGAGATTTAATTTTTGACAACGACGCTGTTTTTGCTGCATGATTGGGGCGATGACAGGAAAGGATTTTTTCTGCATTTTGATCAACTTCGGTTTTTTCATTAATAATGGGCTGAAAACTTAAATATTATTGTATTAATGACCTCGTTCTACGTTTCTATTATGAGTACTTGCCTGAATCTATTACTTTGAATAATCACTGCACGGAAAAACTAGTGCTGAGATTTAATTTTTGACACGGCTGCTGTTTTTGCTGCACGATTGGGGCGACGGCATGAAATATTTTTTTCTGCATTTTGATCGACTTCGGTTTTGTTGTTAATAAGGGACTGAGGCTTAAATTTTCTTCCCTTAATAACCCCGTTCCACGTTTCCGGTAAAGAGTACTCGCCTGTATCTCGGTTAATGCCTGTTCGGTTTTTCTTTATCTCAACGGCTTCTCGAATGGTTTGATGGAGTCCGGTGCACGTTGCAAGAATTTGGGCTTTTTCAAAATGTACTGAATGGGATGGGTTTTCGAAAATATGTTCTGCAAGTGCAGATTTGAAAGTATAGTTATGACGGTGTCCGTTGGAGAGGGCGTGGTCAATTTCTTGCTCATGCTCTGCAAGTCGTTTTCCGAAAGTTCTCTCTGTCCTTCCTACGTAACGCTTTCCGCAATCACAAGGTATTGAATAAATGCCTCTTTGGTACTGATTTGGGACTTTATCTTTTCCGGAGTTTAGGTAAGACAGCAAAGTATTTTGGGTTCTGTGAAAGACTTGGATGTTGTATTTTTTCAAACTTTTGGACAATTTTTCGGTTACTCCGCGGACGTACGGAAGGTAAACGCGGGCATTTTTTTCTTCTACCTCACCATTACTAGTAGAACTTACAGGATCTTTGGGGGATGAATGCAGCTTCAGTCGTCTTCTGATGATCTGTTCAACCAGTTGAATGGGGTATTTGTTTCCAAACAGGACGTCCCGAATGTGGCAAAGTTCGTCATCTAGGAGATTTTTGTCGCAAATTTTGATGGCTCGGTCGACTAGTGAGATAACTACTCCGCGTTTCACATATTCTGGCTGGTAAGAATCATATGGAAGGTATCGATCGTTGTGGGTGGGTTTTCTGTAGACTGAGCAGACAAAACTTCCTTCACTGTTAGCAATCAAAACACCTAGGTACGGCAGCTTCTGTGCATCATTTTCAAATTCAATCGTGAACTGGATAGTCGGTTGAATTGAGTTTAAAGTGTCAACGAAACTCACAATGTCTTTTTTGTGGCCTTCCCATGCTGTGAAACCATCATCAACATAACGTTTGTAGAAACTTGGAACCATCGGCGCGATACTGAAAGCGATTTCTTCAATTTTCCTTAGCGTTAATTCGGCGAGTCCCTGCGAAATAGAGCTCCCCATCGCTGCTCCTTCATGCTGCCAGTAGAATTGCCCCATGTAGATGAAATATGTTGATTCCCAAACAAGTTTAAAACAATCTAGTATTTGGCTTACAGTTAGGGGGGTTTTGTCTGACAGTTCGGGATAGTTTTCTAGTGCTTCTTTTAGGGCATCTAGGGTGAAATCTTTCCTGAGACTGGTGAACAAAGATACAGCATCAATGCTTGCTTTTTGCGTTTCTTTGGTGACAGGGTATTTTCTTAACTCTTGGACAAAATCAATGGAATTTTTGATGTAATGCGGCCCTGAATCTAGGAGTGGCCTTATTAACGAAGCTAGAAATCTGTCTAATTTTTTAGTTGGGGCTCGAACGTTTGCTACTATTGGGCGAAGGGGTCTACCTGTTTTGTGCACTTTAACTACTCCATAGAAACGCGGTGCTACCGGCCCGGTTACTTTTAGGAACTGTTTCTGGGATTTTGAAATAGGGAGACTTTCTACGAGGTTTCTTACTTTTTTGTCAATGGATGGGGTTGGATCACTTGGTATTGGGGTGTAGACATCTTTGTCTGCTAGGAGGTTTCGAATTTTCGTGTCGTACTCGTTCTGGTCAAGGACTACAATGGCGTTACCTTTGTCAGCTTTTGTGGTGATAAGAGATCCGTCTTTCCTTAGGCTCTTCAGGGCTTGCAATTCTTCTTTCGGGAGGTTCGGTTCTGGAGGGATGTTGATTCGGGACTGTAGCAAGTGGGCTGCATCTACTCTTGCTTTTTCAAAATCATCTACTTTTGCATCTTCATGGAAAAGACCTGTCTCAAAACTTGCTACAAATTCTTCTACTGGTTTCACAGCATGGGAAGGCCAAAAAACAGACATTGTGAGTTTCGTTGACACTTTAAACTCAATTCAACCGACTATCCAGTTCACGATTGAATTTGAAAATGATGCACAGAAGCTGCCGTACCTAGATGTTTTGATTGCTAACAGTGAAGGAAGTTTTGTCTGCTCAGTCTACAGAAAACCCACCCACAACGATCGATACCTTCCATATGATTCTTACCATCCAGAATATGTGAAACGCGGAGTAGTTATCTCACTAGTCGACCGAGCCATCAAAATTTGCGACAAAAATCTCCTAGATGACGAACTTTGCCACATTCGGGACGTCCTGTTTGGAAACAAATACCCCATTCAACTGGTTGAACAGATCATCAGAAGACGACTGAAGCTGCATTCATCCCCCAAAGATCCTGTAAGTTCTACTAGTAATGGTGAGGTAGAAGAAAAAAATGCCCGCGTTTACCTTCCGTACGTCCGCGGAGTAACCGAAAAATTGTCCAAAAGTTTGAAAAAATACAACATCCAAGTCTTTCACAGAACCCAAAATACTTTGCTGTCTTACCTAAACTCCGGAAAAGATAAAGTCCCAAATCAGTACCAAAGAGGCATTTATTCAATACCTTGTGATTGCGGAAAGCGTTACGTAGGAAGGACAGAGAGAACTTTCGGAAAACGACTTGCAGAGCATGAGCAAGAAATTGACCACGCCCTCTCCAACGGACACCGTCATAACTATACTTTCAAATCTGCACTTGCAGAACATATTTTCGAAAACCCATCCCATTCAGTACATTTTGAAAAAGCCCAAATTCTTGCAACGTGCACCGGACTCCATCAAACCATTCGAGAAGCCGTTGAGATAAAGAAAAACCGAACAGGCATTAACCGAGATACAGGCGAGTACTCTTTACCGGAAACGTGGAACGGGGTTATTAAGGGAAGAAAATTTAAGCCTCAGTCCCTTATTAACAACAAAACCGAAGTCGATCAAAATGCAGAAAAAAATATTTCATGCCGTCGCCCCAATCGTGCAGCAAAAACAGCAGCCGTGTCAAAAATTAAATCTCAGCACTAGTTTTTCCGTGCAGTGATTATTCAAAGTAATAGATTCAGGCAAGTACTCATAATAGAAACGTAGAACGAGGTCATTAATACAATAATATTTAAGTTTTCAGCCCATTATTAATGAAAAAACCGAAGTTGATCAAAATGCAGAAAAAACTCTTTCCTGTCATCGCCCCAATCATGCAGCAAAAACAGCGTCGTTGTCAAAAATTAAATCTCAGGACTAGTTTTTTCATTATACTGGTACTTGAAGATAATTTACCTTAATAAGATATTTATAGTCGGTAGAAGCTTCAGTTATTTGTTACAGGTTTGTTTCCTTCCCCGAAGTTGAACAAGAAGATTGAAAGCCTGACGAGGACCCTTGCCAAGAAGGGCCGAAATATCGCTGATGAAAAATCAGAGCTGACGTATCCGTGTAAACATTGTTTGAATAAATGTTTCAAAGTCAGCTTGGGCTCAAAGAATATTTATCTACGAAGTACGGAACTTTCACAGCCCAGACATGCAGACAATTATCCAACTTGGCCGGAAGGAAAGGACAAGTGATAAACCAACTGAAGTTTTTAGTAAGATGCAGAGACAACGGACTAATCCCAACTTCAATGCTTCACAATATTGGACACCCGGACTCGAGGAATAAGAAGAAAGTGGAGCAACGTATTTCGCAGATTCTCCTTAAAGACACGATTGCCGGTTTAAGATCAAAATGGGCGATGACATCACGCGAATTCGACCATCTCAAAGAAACCCTCATGGAAAATGTTGATGATCATGACAGGCCAAAAATCGAAAAAGTAATCTCTGCTAGATTTGAAAATTCCTGTTGGAAACACCGCGAAAAGCTGCGGAAAAAATATTCTCGACTTCAAAACAAAAACTACAGTAAAACCCAGATTTACAGTCCGAAAGTTCTCCCTGGACCTTCCGTACTAAATTTTAGCTCCAAAACTTTATCTCCGACACAAATTAATGCATTGTCCCATGGATGTAAATTCAACATCGCGCCCCGTGAACCACCAGTAGAAGAATTTGTACCAAGTTTTGAGACAGGTCTTTTCCATGAAGATGCAAAAGTAGATGATTTTGAAAAAGCAAGAGTAGATGCAGCCCACTTGCTACAGTCCCGAATCAACATCCCTCCAGAACCGAACCTCCCGAAAGAAGAATTGCAAGCCCTGAAGAGCCTAAGGAAAGACGGATCTCTTATCACCACAAAAGCTGACAAAGGTAACGCCATTGTAGTCCTTGACCAGAACGAGTACGACACGAAAATTCGAAACCTCCTAGCAGACAAAGATGTCTACACCCCAATACCAAGTGATCCAACCCCATCCATTGACAAAAAAGTAAGAAACCTCGTAGAAAGTCTCCCTATTTCAAAATCCCAGAAACAGTTCCTAAAAGTAACCGGGCCGGTAGCACCGCGTTTCTATGGAGTAGTTAAAGTGCACAAAACAGGTAGACCCCTTCGCCCAATAGTAGCAAACGTTCGAGCCCCAACTAAAAAATTAGACAGATTTCTAGCTTCGTTAATAAGGCCACTCCTAGATTCAGGGCCGCATTACATCAAAAATTCCATTGATTTTGTCCAAGAGTTAAGAAAATACCCTGTCACCAAAGAAACGCAAAAAGCAAGCATTGATGCTGTATCTTTGTTCACCAGTCTCAGGAAAGATTTCACCCTAGATGCCCTAAAAGAAGCACTAGAAAACTATCCCGAACTGTCAGACAAAACCCCCCTAACTGTAAGCCAAATACTAGATTGTTTTAAACTTGTTTGGGAATCAACATATTTCATCTACATGGGGCAATTCTACTGGCAGCATGAAGCAGCAGCGATGGGGAGCTCTATTTCGCAGGGACTCGCCGAATTAACGCTAAGAAAAATTGAAGAAATCGCTTTCAGTATCGCGCCGATGGTTCCAAGTTTCTACAAACGTTATGTTGATGATGGTTTCACAGCATGGGAAGGCCAAAAAACAGACATTGTGAGTTTCGTTGACACTTTAAACTCAATTCAACCGACTATCCAGTTCACGATTGAATTTGAAAATGATGCACAGAAGCTGCCGTACCTAGGTGTTTTGATTGCTAACAGTGAAGGAAGTTTTGTCTGCTCAGTCTACAGAAAACCCACCCACAACGATCGATACCTTCCATATGATTCTTACCAGCCAGAATATGTGAAACGCGGAGTAGTTATCTCACTAGTCGACCGAGCCATCAAAATTTGCGACAAAAATCTCCTAGATGACGAACTTTGCCACATTCGGGACGTCCTGTTTGGAAACAAATACCCCATTCAACTGGTTGAACAGATCATCAGAAGACGACTGAAGCTGCATTCATCCCCCAAAGATCCTGTAAGTTCTACTAGTAATGGTGAGGTAGAAGAAAAAAATGCCCGCGTTTACCTTCCGTACGTCCGCGGAGTAACCGAAAAATTGTCCAAAAGTTTGAAAAAATACAACATCCAAGTCTTTCACAGAACCCAAAATACTTTGCTGTCTTACCTAAACTCCGGAAAAGATAAAGTCCCAAATCAGTACCAAAGAGGCATTTATTCAATACCTTGTGATTGCGGAAAGCGTTACGTAGGAAGGACAGAGAGAACTTTCGGAAAACGACTTGCAGAGCATGAGCAAGAAATTGACCACGCCCTCTCCAACGGACACCGTCATAACTATACTTTCAAATCTGCACTTGCAGAACATATTTTCGAAAACCCATCCCATTCAGTACATTTTGAAAAAGCCCAAATTCTTGCAACGTGCACCGGACTCCATCAAACCATTCGAGAAGCCGTTGAGATAAAGAAAAACCGAACAGGCATTAACCGAGATACAGGCGAGTACTCTTTACCGGAAACGTGGAACGGGGTTATTAAGGGAAGAAAATTTAAGCCTCAGTCCCTTATTAACAACAAAACCGAAGTCGATCAAAATGCAGAAAAAAATATTTCATGCCGTCGCCCCAATCGTGCAGCAAAAACAGCAGCCGTGTCAAAAAATAAATCTCAGCACTAGTTTTTCCGTGCAGTGATTATTCAAAGTAATAGATTCAGGCAAGTACTCATAATAGAAACGTAGAACGAGGTCATTAATACAATAATATTTAAGTTTTCAGCCCATTATTAATGAAAAAACCGAAGTTGATCAAAATGCAGAAAAAACCCTTTCCTGTCATCGCCCCAATCATGCAGCAAAAACAGCGTCGTTGTCAAAAATTAAATCTCAGGACTAGTTTTTTCATTATACTGGTACTTGAAGATAATTTACCTTAATAATATATTTATAGTCGGTAGAAGCTTCAGTTATTTGTTACAGGTTTGTTTCCTTCCCCGAAGTTGAACAAGAAGATTGACAGCCTGACGAGGACCCTTGCCAAGAAGGGCCGAAATATCGCTGATGAAAAATCAGAGCTGACGTATCCGTGTAAACATTGTTTGATTAAATCTTCCACTCTTGCTGACATTATGGTGACATCTTACGATTTTTCTTCTATTCTCACGGTCGGAAAAATCTCACGATCTCAGCGACAAATGAAAATAATCACATTTCTTATCATTACCTACGACATTTTCATTTAAATTCAGCTACTTGAAATACTTTCGTTATATTTAACCGAGTACTTTATTGAAAAGTTCTTACGCTGCAGAAGTCAAAATGATTTTTAATTTGTGAACGTGCGCACGAAAAATTGAGAATATTTTAAATGACGAAAACAGCAACACAGCATATTTCTGCGTAACTGTGTTTAGTTCTGTAATGCCTTGTCATACTGACTGCTCCAGCTTCCTTAGACGATCCTCGAATCTTTGTTTTAAGTGAGGAAAGGGGATTGATTCTACATGTTTGTAGGGACATTCATAGAGACTGTTTCAGCGAAATTGCCACCGATTTTGTCTACCGATATATTTTTCGTGTCTACCGATAATCTCTTGATCTTTAGCAACCTTTGCCTAATTTTTGAAAATGGATAGTTGAAGAACTGTACGTAACACCGTACTTTGTCCAACACTAGCTGCTTTCCTTGTCACCTTGGAGGAGGTGGTCTCTGGCTTTAACGGACCCCTCGCACTATTTACTCTTGAACTTACAGTATTTTAAAATATTCGAATACTTTAAAACTAGACTGTGCTTTCAAGAAATAACCCACGGTTTTGGCTGTCTTAAGCCTTTTCCGAGACCCGTTGACTTATCGCGAAAACAGGGGAACAACTACATAACCGGTTTTGGTATCCCAAAACTTAAATTAAGTGGAGGGATACCAATGCCTTCGTAAAAGTTGTCCGTCTTTCCGTCCGTCTGTAAGCACAGTAACTCTCGAAGGGAATGAGATATTTTGATGAAACTTGGTGTGAGGATTCTTTGGGTCAAGGGCAGGTGGAGTTCGTAGATGGGCTTTGTAGTGCTGCATTTAGAAATTAGAGGTGGGGTTCAAATTAAGGGTCAAAGAAAATATTTTTAATAGCTAATTAGATAGTCGATTTGGAGGTAAGAAGACGTGCTGAAGACGAATATGAAAACCTCTTTTTCGCCGGACAATTAGTTCGCCCGGAATCGGGCCAGAACCGGATCTCACCCGAGATCCGGCTGAAACCGCAAAATTTGTTAAAAGTAGAAGTCTAATCTGAAGTTAATTAGAGGTTCAATTTAGTGGTAAGGAGACATGCTGAATCCGCATATGAAGATCATTTTCTCGGACAAACAGTTCACCAAGAGTCTGGCCAGAACCGGAAAATTTGTTAAAAGTTAAAGTTTTATCTGAAGTTGATTAGAGGTACGATACAGGGGTAAGGAGATATGCTGAATTCGTTTTTTAGCTGTAGTTTTTTGTTGGACAAGTAGTTCAGCCGAAATCCGGCCGAAATCGGAAATCAGGAAGTTCTGATTTTTTATTCTGTTTCTAAGTTTGATAGTAAAAATGTTCAAGGAATCTTGCGAAGACCGGATATCTGCAAGACCCAATTGTCTGGATCAAGTATTAAATCTTTGGGATCCCATTGAAACCTTTGGTCCTGTTCTGATGAAAAAACTTCTCGCAGACAACCGTCGACGGCGTGATTCACATCGAAGATAGCAAAACATGGCAAGTGAGAAAATCAGCGTGGTTTGGTTAGAGGGGTTCGAATGTACCGTACGAAATTGGGGTCTCTGTATTTAGAAATATACGGAGTGATTCTGGAAGTAGGTTGCGTTAGTTTTATAGGTAAGACCGGTCCTTTAAGAATTCAGTGGTGACTGCTCTCGAATGTTGTAACCTGTTTTCGTAAGAAGTCGCCGGGATACAAAAATACTCCTTATAATCCAGTGTTATATTTATAATTGAAATTATACAAGTTCATCAAACGATTATCGTCATTCTGACACTCGGTCTACTCCTCCCGTCAATCAATCACGCCTAATTACGGACTGAAAACCTCAAATTTATCCAAACGTGGGCATTTTGAGTCGTGGGCATTTTGAGTCGTGGGCATTTCGAGTCGTGGGCATTTTGAGTCGTGGGCATTTTGAGCCGTGGGCATTTTGAGTTGTTGGAATTTTTAGTGGGCATTTTGAGTCGTGGGCATTATGATCGTGGGCATTTTGAGTGTTAGCCCAAATTTTGACTGGTTGGCTCAACCCACCTACGGATGCCCGAGTGAATCAGACTATGGGTTGCAGATATACGGGGGGGGGGGGGGGGGAGTGAGTGACAACACAGGTAGGGCTGACAGAAAGACTCAATTAGTGTTCAAGATCTTTTAACAGTACTTACCTTTCTCAAGGTGATGCTTATACACAGTCCAGGTATGCAGGGTGAAGCTCTGGGTAATACTGAACAAAAAAATGAACAAAGATAAACGCTTTACATAATCTTGCTCCTTTTTTGGTTTGATCGTTTGCCCAATCCCTATAGGCCTACCCGAATTCGAACCGCTGGCGGTGGTATAGCTACTTTCAGGGTCATGTAACTTGTCAATACCGGTTCTTTGGATCCCAAAACATCAGTGACGGGACGGGATACCTGTGACATCCTAGAGCTTGTCCACCCGTTCGATTGTCCGTCCGTCTATTTTAGGGTGGGGTAGGTGTGTTTCAAATTAAGGAGCAAACAAAATATTTGTTAAAAGATAAAATGATAGTCAATTTAGGGGTAACGGGCATGCTGAATTCATATCTGAAATTTACTTATTTTTTTGGATTCTACGAAATTCCGAACTAAACTATCTCATGATCGCTCATTTTCACGAATATGATTTTTCAAAAGCCTTTACACCCTTGTTACCTATGGTTCTCATTTGTATTGCGTAGTCCTCCAAGATAGTACTTGATTTGATCCTACAGAAAAAGGTTACGACATGACCAACCCTTTGCCAATTTCCTTAATTAGCCGCTCGAGTCATCCGTTTTATTTTGAATTTGCCGGGCTGAGATGTTTCCGACTCGGGCTCGGCCGGATTTCAAAACGAGACGAGTCCGAGTCCTGCTCCATGAGGGACGAGACCAAGACGAGTCCGAGTGCACGAAAAATGCGTCTCGAAACGTCCGAATCCATTAGCTCTGTCTGACCCCTGTAGGACTGCTTCTTGTAGGACACGTCGTACTCATGACGGTAAATTATTCTACTTCAGTAGTACTTCGTCCATTCTCGTTCCGAAGATTCTTCCGTTCATAACTGTATCCTATCCATGTATTAGCAATCCACTGATTATCACGCTTGTCATTCTTATTCTCTTTACGTGACACTGTACGTGACTACTGTTTCGGAGGAGCTTATTCGTCAGGATGCTACGCGAATTTGCCAAGACTGTCATCCAAGGCAAGGGGCATGGAAGAGGCTAAAACAGCTGAAGCTGCATGTAGTTTTCTGTAAGCATAGCTTAGTTGCAAATTGGTCAAGTATCTCAGAACATCTGAGCAGTAATATAGAAATGGCGAAAGTTTTGGCCTCTGCTTTTTTCCAGTTCTTGAGCACTTATGCCCCCATGGAAAACATCTGGCAGCCTGAATTTCTTAGAACAGAATAATTTTATTTTCCAAAAGCAGCTGTCACAGCGTTACCGCCGAATTTGACCTTTTCGTTATAAAAAAATGAATTCCTGTATTCTCTTTCCGAAATGGGCCTACGGACTAAATGTAGTACTCAGATTCCAACCAAGCAATCTCATAAATAAGTAGTGTCGACCAGAGGCGTTACGAGCCAAAATGTTTGGGGGTGCCAAAGTATTTACCGAATGACTGGTCATTTTTCCCGACTGTTTTTTTCCAGAAAAATCCACTGTTTCTAATAAAAATCGCGTAGCTTCGCGCAGACTCTTTTCATGTGATAATTTGTTTTTTCCGTTTTCCGTTTCTTTCTGCAACAGATTGTTTGGGGGATTCCGAAAAGTAAGACGTAAAAGCCAAAACGCGGCGTGATGAGGACAAGATTGACTGAAAGCAGGAAAAGAAAGGCGGAGTACCACGAGGAAAGATTACTGAAAGCCACTAAAACGAGAAAAGTTGCACCAGAGATCTGGATACGAAAAACTGGAAGCTGAACTGTCGCTTCCGTCTGTTTAGTGTACTGTCATGAGTAGGAAGCTGAGACATTCAAAGTTGAAACTTCTGTCACCACCTTCTACCAAATAAATAGGCCTTAAAATAGTGTGTCGGAACACACTTGATGACTATATCTCCCTTCCAATGCAGAATCTCCGGGTACCTGCGGAAGGAAGGAAGAAACGGTGTCACAGCTGCGCTGGCTCGGATTCGAGTCATTGAGTTTGAGTCGTCACGGACACGTTTACTCCTTCTTCCTGAGAATCACTGGCGTGTTTTGGACTTAGTCATATAGAGTATTACCGGAATGTCGTTCATCCCTGAGAATTTCCCAGCGTCTCACACTCGGCCAAGACGTGGATACGATATCTGACATGTTTTTAGTGGCATGCATTGTGGATCAAAATTGGTTAAAATGAATACATGGAATGTCGCCGAGAATGCATGAGATGTAGCCGAGAATGCTGTATTTATTGCCAAGATTTTTTGTGTGTATCCGAGACTGCAATGTTTGTTGCCCAGAATGACAAGTTTTTAGCCGAGATTGCAACTGCAAAGCGTGTCGCCGAGAAATATAGATATGTGTTCGAAACCAAAAATCTAGTTCCCGAGATGAAACAAAGTGTCGCCGAGATCGCTAGAAATGTCGCCGAGATTTCACGTAATGTCGCCGAGAATGCATGATATGTAGCC